>JAJMDY010000052.1:0-91434 GCA_030573885.1 Tetrapisispora pingtungensis (nom. inval.)
CCTAATAAATAACTTCATTTACTTACATTTCAAATCCTATACTCGCTATTCCATAACAACATCTCCATTATATATATTCTATTATATACTTATATTACCTAATAACACATCAAATACTCTTCATATATCCACTTCCTCTCTTTTTTAATAATTTTAATAATTTTTTTCATTTTCTTAACTTTCACTTTTAACTTTTTCTTCATTTAAAATTATATTCAACTTTTTATCTTTCAAATTTTCACTCTCGTTATAAAAACATAAACTTTATTTCAATATTACAATACTATATTTTTAAACAAAATAAATATAAACATTAATTAAAATTACAACTACAAAATAATACTATTCATCTCAATTAATATCTTTTAATATCAAATACTAACCCTCAATATGAATTATTAGAATCTATAATTCCCATCCACCATTCAATACCATTAAATAACAAAAGCTAAAAATACATATATCCCATTATAACGACCAACATAACTCATCTACTATTTCGTACCAATCAAACAATTATTCTCAATTATCAACTATACTAATACTAGGAATTACTATTAGCAATTATTCTACCACTAGATAAATAATCAATTCTATAATATCCATTAAAACCATACTTAAATTTCTATTATGACAATACCGACTAGCAACAACTTACCATCGCTATATAATAACTATCCCTTAAAAACCAATCACATGAAAAAAAATTATATTTTATCAATTCCAAGCCAACTTATTCATCAGAACACTTTAAATGAGACCCATAATATCAGCTCTATCAAACCATTATTGATTCTATCACTTTATTTTTAAGCTCATCCATAAGAATACAATCCCACATTAACATTTAACACTGCAACTTCTTGCCATATCTCTAATAACTAATATTAAGCCAACAATCATATCTGCCATAATTTACTTTTAACAAATCATAATTAAAGAACAAGAACTCTACGGGATCAAATTTCCTTAAAACATGAATTGTTGGAGATTTCTAGAAATATGAAGTCACTATTCCATTAAAATACAAATCCAATTAATTATATCTAAATTGAGAATATTAATTTTGGAACATTCTAGAAGCTATTTCGACAGGAACTTAATTTATTCAAAAATGATAGTTTTCATTAATTTATTCAAAAATGATAGTTTTCAATATGACAGACATATTTCGAAAAGGTATAAAAGGCAAGCATTTTTATCAATCAATCAGAACAAATAAGTTCTAGATTCTGTACATTAATATATATTATATAATCTTACATAAAGAGGACAAGGAGTTATACTGTAATACTGTAACCTCTAATATGAATAATAAACTAAATATTAAATCAAACACTACTGCTACTAACGCAGAATCTACTTCTACCATCGTCTCCGACTTCCAATAGTTGCGTTTTTGCTTTTGCCATAGTTAAGCGGCCCGACTGGAAATTGCATATTTCTCGCTTAACTATGTAATCCCACCCGACATTGCCAATTAGCATAAAGGCGTTACGAATTTCATATTAAATGAAGCGGTGGCTCAATGGTAGAGCTTTCGACTCCAGTTAAAGTCTGGATTTATTCGGAAAAATTGCAATCGAAGGGTTGCAGGTTCAATTCCTGTCCGTTTCATTTTTTAAAGAAATATTCGGTATCGGGAATGTGTTTTTTTTTTATTAACAAAATTCAAAACATAATAATCATTTTCTAAATTAAAATCTTTGAAGTATTGAAGTAGATAGGCACAAAATATAAAACTAATACAATATTTAAAAAATTGATAATTAATTTTCCATTGCTGAATAAGAAAAATTTATTATCTGTTTAAATGAAAAGACAATAATAATAAAAGAATTTTGTGCATTCTGTCAATACGCTTAACATATAGATGAAATATAACTTAAAAATTTTGATAAACAATAAATTAGATTTACATGAATGAGTTCTCATCCGACTAAATTTAACGAAATTGAATCTGAAAAAGAAAATATCATACCTTTGAAGCAAGGTAGGTCCGCCTTACATTTATCACAAATGCTGAGACAAGATGTGTCTCAATTGAATATTAAAAAAATAGCTTTTGAAAAACGTTTGATAGATGAACTAGAAGATATGGATGATCCTTTAGAATTATATTTGGAATATATAAATTGGATTAATGTTGCATTCCCCCAAGGTGGTAATTCGAAACAATCGGGAATGCTTGATCTGATGGAAAGATGTTTGATGTATTTAAAAGATTTACATATTTATAAAAATGATCCAAGATATTTGAAAGTATGGCTATGGTATATTGACTTATTTTCAAAAGCATCATTAGAAGATATGAAAGATATCTTTGTTTACATGTTTCGTAAAGGAATCGGCAGAAAATTAACGTTGTTTTATGAAGAATTTGTAACAGTTCTAATTAATATGAAACGATATGAAGAGGCAATTTTTATAATGAAAAATGGTATTGAAGAAAATGCCACACCTCGAAAAAGACTTATAGATAAAAGAGATGAAATTAATGACATAATACGAAGTTTGGGAATTGATTTAGAAAGTTTTGAAAACCACAATTACAATAATTCTGAGCTTCCCACATTTTTGGACCATTTTCAACCACCAAAAATGGTTTTGGGAAAAGATAAATATGAATTTCTGCGAAGATCCGATATATATGATGATGTTGATATCAAAACCAACAAAGGAAATTCAATTTCAAGTGAAGATAAGTTAAAGAAATTACATATATTTCAAGATAATGAAGATGATATTTCAAGCAATCGATACAAAGATAACGGATGGGATATTATAAGTTCCAAAACTGTAAGAGATAAAGAAAATAAGATACCAAGCACATTACTAGAGCCAGGGATGAATGCTGGTAAACTAGTTCAAGCTTCAGAAAATGAAAATACAAATTCAAGACTATACAATTTTAATAAGCATCACGAAAAACTCTCAATATTCCAAGATAAAATAGGAAGAACTGATCCCATATATAAAATTATAGAAATTCCAGGGAAAAAAAAAGAGCAAATCGATGTAAATTTTAACTTAATATACCCTAACGATAATGAGGAATACTGTTTTGAGGAATTATTAGCTATGTCAAGAAATGTTTACGAATTAAAACCGAGAAAGCACAAACTTATTAATAACTCCTCGATGGGCAAAAGGCAAAAGCTTAATAATACCAACATTTTAGGTGATAAAAAAGATGTTTGCAATTTGATAGAAACATCGGTATTTGAAACTATTTCAGATTCAAGTAAAAATAGTATGAATTCTAAGGTAGGGAATGTTTCAACTTCTCAGAATCAGTTAGAATACATCAATTACACTAGAACTTCAATATTGCCTTTGAATGATGCTAGAAGTAATTTAACACCAAAAAAGAAAGTTATTACGGATGATTTGATTCAAAGTAGAGCTGGTAATTCACCAACAGTAACTTTCTTTTCTAAAGATGCTATTAATGAAGTTTATTCTATGTTTAATCAAAATTATTCGGAACAAGGTGATTTGATTGATAATGAAGAAAATACTGAAAGTAAATTTGCTCTGTATGAGAACACTCAAGATCTAACTAAGCAAAACCTTGATGATTTAACTGAACTTAAAACTGTTATTGCAAATGGTCTTTCACCAAACAGAATTGATGAACAAGAAATTGACAAAAGATCAAGAAATACCGTTCAAATATCTAATGAAACTAATGATAAAAAGGGAAATGAAAACATAGATAATAATAAAATGACACCTATCAAGGAAGCTAAGGAATTATCCTATTTAGGTACTCAGAGTTCTCCATTTTTGACTCAGCCAAAACAGAAAAAAGGTGATAACATCATAACTAACCCATTAAGTTTAAAACTCAGAGAAGAGCTTATATCCAATTTAAATCCGCCACTCGAGTCTTATAACACCTTTTATTACTATAATCAACCTTTAAAAATGAGTGGGTTTTTAAAAAAGATTCATAGACTGAGTATAACCGAAAACAAAAGTCCAATAGTAGATTTTAAGAAAACTAGTGATTTATATTGTATCAGAGGCAAATTGGGCGAAGGTGGTTATGCCACAGTATATTTAGCTGAATCAAGCACCGGTAATTTAAATGCCTTAAAGGTTGAAAAGCCAGCTAGCACATGGGAATATTACATATTAAAACAACTTGAGAAGAGATTAGTAAATGATGTTATAATGGAATCTATAATACAGGTAAATTCTTTGCATTGCTTTAGTGACGAAAGTTATCTTATATTAAAATATGCAGATCAAGGTACTTTGTTGGATCTTATCAATCATTATAGAAATAAGGTTAACAAATCTGGTGACGTCGGTATTGATGAAATGTTATGTATGTTTTTCACAGTTGAATTAATTAAGCTTATCACAAAACTTCATTCTATTGGCATTATTCATGGTGATATAAAACCTGATAATTGCATGATACGATTCGAGAAATCAGATATATCACGAGGGTATAGACCAGATGGTGCTGACGGTTGGAAAAGTAAAGGCTTATATCTAATTGATTTTGGAAGATCATTTGACATGAAAATTTTGCCAAAAGGGACAAAATTTATAGCTGATTGGAAAGCTGATAATCAAGATTGTTTAGAAGTTAGATATAACAAAGAGTGGGATTATGAAATTGATTATTTTGGTTTGGCAAACATGGTTCATTATATGTTATTTGGGGAACCTATTATCCTAAATTTTAATAATAATGGATTAAAAAAACATTTTAAAAGATATTGGCAAAAGACTGATATTTGGGAACCTATTTTTGAAGTTTTACTAAATTTCGATAAAACTTACTCTAATATAATAATTGAAAAAAAACTAATTGAGATTCAGAAACGAATCGAAGACTATTTAGTTATTAATTCTATTGGTAATAGTAAGCTAAAGAACGAAATTTCTGATTTGGAAGACGAATTATTTAGCATAAGTACGAAAATATAGCACAAATAATATATATATATATTGATTATATACTAATATTTTTACTTACATAGCATTCATCAAATAATCAGATAATGCCTTCATTGATATTTTTGTGCTTACACCATCCTTTTCATCTAGATTAAGTTTGTAGTGATCAACAAAATCCTTTTCTATATCATTATTAATAATTCTTTTTTCATTTGGAGCAGGTATATAAAACATTATCGACTCTTTATTAGTTCTATCAATAATAAATTTTTCCGGTCTACCATATTTTTTTAAGCAGTCAAGCATTGGTATTAACATTCTTAATAGAGAATCGATCTTTGATATACCATTATGTGGAATTGGTTTTATAATTAAACCATTTTGATAGTTTATTATGTTTAAGTTAACTTTCTTCTTATTTATACTTTCAGTTTGACTTGATGAGGTGAAAGATGAATTTGATACTGCACCTAAAGAAGAAAATGAAGTATACGAGTTTTGAGTGATTGCACTGACCATAGACATATTTCTTTTATGAATTTTTAAAGTTGTATTATTGTTATCTTTTTCTTCCGACGCCAATGAAGAGGACGTTGAACTTCTTTTAATATTTTCTTGCTCATAACTTACTATTTTAAAATTACCTAGCAATTTTATTGAATCAATATTTGAAATATAATTTTTTGAATTTTCTGTCATATCCATATTATTTTGGTTTGTATTATTATCATTATTTGAAACATGTAAAAAAAGGTCTGTTACATTGACATTATCAATGAACCCAATTAAATTATTTTTTTTCATATTTTTGTTATCCTCTTGATAAAATTTAATTTTAACAGTATTCTTTTTATCACCATTATCTCTATCGATATGACACCAACATTTAATGTATTCATTTGATTTCCCAATCAATTTTATATAGCACCAATCTTTATAATTAAATTTATTTTTTGAATTCAATAATAAACTAATATCATTTAATTTAATGCCAAATTTTGAAATTAATATACCAGTTAAATATTTTTGAATAGATATATTCTCAAAATTTGAGATTAAAATTTTATTATATAATAATTGACAGTTATTTAATGTGATTTCTAATTCATCCAAAATGACGGTATGTGTATCAGCGTTTAAATTGATGTTCACATCGACTAAAGAATTGAAAATTATATCACCATTAATGGATAAAGAATTACCAACAATTTTCAATTGACAATTATTACCATCCAAAATAACAACATCTTGAAAATAAATATTTTCATTTAGATCATCATAAAGTTTTATAAAAGGTTTAAGTGAGTTTATTATATCATGGTCATAATCGTTATAGTTATCATCTGAATTAACGAAATCATTATTAGCTATATTAGTGTCATTTTTTATAATATTATTTGAAGCAATTGGTTTTTTCAGCAACTTTAAGAAACCCATTGTAGAGAAATTAGATATATATATTTATATTTTTTAATGCAGCCCTATTTTTTATTTCAAAACTAATTATGGAATTTTTAAGAGTACTCAAGAACTACAGAAGCCTCTTTTATATAAAAATATGCAAGAATCGAATAATATAGATAAATTTGTAATTGGTTCTTATTATTGTATTGTTATTATATATAAATGCTTAGGAATAAAAATTATTGTCATAAAATAACGTAAATTTCTATTACGACATTACAAAACCTTTAAATCTTCTTTGTACCGTCGCACACTATTACGTTAACATGCAATTGAAAAATTTAAGGTTACAAATTCACGCATCTTCGCTTCTGAAAATTAGAAATTAAAGGCCTCTGAAACGAGTGAAATATTTTTAGTTTTGTAAACCTTTAAACGATTAGTAATAGTACAGATTTTGTTTTAATTTGCATGAGTTCTTATGATAAGTCTTTGTAAGAAGCGATGGTCCTTTCTGATGGGATGGAGGGGAATATGTGGGAGGGATAGGTTTACGTGTTTGTGGATATTCTTGAAGTTCTTGTTGTTCAATGTTGTTCAATGTGGTTCAATGTGGCTCAATGTGGCTCGTCATAATTATCAGTTGATTTTAATCTAGTGCAATCTTAAATTTGTTCAGATATAATTATTAATAATCATGTTGAATTGTCTAATAGGTATGTCTTATTCTTTTTCCAATTATAGTAATATATTATTATCAATGAAATAATTCAATTGTTTAAACTTCGTATCAAACTTGTTTTATAAATTTTTGCAAATTATTGGGATGATAAGCTGAGATGAGGCTTGAAGTTATAAATTATTAGTCAAGTAAACGAATTGTATGAGTTAATCTTAATTATCTACATGTGTGTGAAAGTAAATGTATACACAAACGTATATGGTCAAGAAATATCTACTATTCGAGTTCAAAGTATGTCTCGCATACCTGTGGATTGGACATTTCAATAATTTTATAGAACTTGAATAATTAGAATTTTTTTTTAATTCAACAGTTATATAAATATATGTATGTGTGTGTGTGTATATATATACACATATATAGCTTAGCATTATATGTATTGGAGACTTACTTGCACCATACTTTTTTTTATCATAATTAATTTAATCGCATAGTTAAAATTTCAATTTCTTATTATGGCACGTTTTCATAGCAATAACAACAATGATACTCTAAATCATAGTTTATAAACTAGTATTATTGTTATTTATATATCGTATTAATGTATTTAGATATTAACTTACTTAATTATTATATTTATAATCAACATTTTATTTTTTTGTCGTTGATTCAATTAATCGCCATCATTGGTGATCAAATCCATTGCATTTATTTCTGGTCAATTTTAAAAATTAAATATTAAATATTAATATAACAACTTCTTTTTGAATGATTGAAGTTTATTTGCCATTATTAAAAGATAACAATACTGACTCAGGTTCGATTTCTTTTGATGAAATTGTCACTGCTAATTCTTTAAGAAAATTTATCGTTTATGATGAACTTTTAGATCTATATTTGAGGTGTAATGATAATGAAATTCTATTTAAAAGTTTTGTTGTATATATCAATGATAACAAATTGATTTCATTGGATTTTAATGAATGTTTTAATGAAATGACAGCAGATATTGATACGAAAAACGATGGCATGAGATTATTCAAACTTAATAATAATTTTTTTAAAAAATATTTGTTTAGATCATCAATCGTAATGAATAATGGTCATAACAATAAAATAATTTTTAAATTCTATTACACAAATCAAACTAATAGTAATTCTGAAAAGAAAAATAATAAAAATAATAGTAATAATACTCAATTTTTACCTTCATTTGCTGAAATTAATTTAAACGATGAATCAAATTTAGTTAAATCATTTAATAAAGAACCAACTTTATTTATCAAAGATAAAGAATATTCTGTTGAATATCCAATTTATTCACCTTTGAATATGAGATTAAGAAACATAACCATATATGAAAATAATAAAGACAGAATAATTAATAATGGTACTATATCAAATTGTAGAAATAATTTTATATTAACTTCATTGGATCTACAAATTTCACAACAATTAAAATCATTGATTGAAAAATATTTTGATAAGAATGAAAATTATGGTTTAATTTTTAATAGAATTCGATTAAGCATTTCAGATGATGACGCCAAGGATGAAGATATTGCTATTGAACCAATTGATAAATCAGAAACAATAAATTTACCAATTACTGTATTAGAGAATGATAGTTATAGTATCATTTATAAATTGCCCGATCTTTTTGTAAATTCAAATGGTAAAAAAAATATCAAAGTTAAAGTTAATATTGATTATAATTTAAAGATAAATGAAATTTTAAAATTATTTGATATACGAACGACATGGGGTAGTGATATTTCATTAAAATCAAATTCAAATAACTCATTTTCAAGATCAAATTCAAATATGAATTTGAATGTAAACTCATTGTCAACATTAAGTATTTCAGCAAATGCATCACAAATGAATATTCAAACACCAAGACTTTCAAGTGGCAGATTTATTAATTATAATTCAATTAATAAATTAAATAATATTTCGTTTAAATTTTTAGAAAATAAAATAGTTAAAAAAAAAGGTGTTGAATTTAATGTCACATTACAAATAATTAACAGCTCACAATTCCCTTTAGATTCTGTTGTTTATTATAATAATCCAAATAAATCTACAAATAATAACAGTATTATTTTACTTTCAAATGATTATAAAATTCCAATTATACAACCAAACGAAACATATTTTGTTAACTTAAAATTTATTGGTATAGAAAATGGATACGTTCAATATTTGAACGGGTTGAAACTATTAGATTTACAAACGAATGAATTAATTGAAATAGGTAATTCACTATCGATATTAATTCAATGAACAATTTTTATGAGCAATTTCCTTGTTTTTTGATGATAAGGATTGTAATTCATAACTATGGTAGCATTATTGATGTACATATTTACATACTCATATACATTGAATATATTTAATAGTGATTATTTAATGGATAAATACTAAGCATATTAAATTTAGATTATTATTATTGATGACTGTAAATAACTTGTTATTTAGATATATATGTATCTTATTAATGTCAGTTTTCTAGATGTAATGGCATTGTCATATTATACGACAGCTTAAATTGTCAAAAGTTTTGAAAAATAATGGAAAGGGGAAAGTTGAATAAATCTGTTTTAGAATTACAATAACAGTAACAGTTAATAAAATAATTTGGTCAAAATAGAAATAAAATAATTAATTTATTTTTATATGTTTCAATTGAAACACACAGTTCATAATTTTGTTATTGAATTAAAATTATAACTGGTGATATTTTAGTATTAATTTTACTTTCATTGAAAATTTTGATTTGTTTTTGCAAAGCAAAACTGTAAGAACAGTCACTACTATCATTTAAATAACTATGTCAAACGAAGTTCAAGAAGTTTCTTCAGTTGAACAAACTGATGCTGTTAAAGATTTTGAAGAACAATTCCCAGATATTGATAATGTCCAACCAACTACTGCAGACGCGGAAGGTTTCACAGATAATGTTAACGTTCAAGAAGAAAATGATGAAAATGTAGAATATACATATCAAGAAGCTGGCGAAGCTGTAAAACAATGGAAAGAAAAGAGAGATTTGGAAATTTCAGATAAAGATAGAAAAGATGAACAAGAAAAAGTTGAATTAGCAGAAGACGCAGTTAAATATATTGATGACTTTTATGAATCTTACAATAAAAAGAAAGAAACTCAATTAAAAGATGTTAAAGCTGAAAATGATGAATTTTTAAAGAGTAATCAAGATTTCTTAAGTCAAGATAACACTTTTTGGGATAGAGTATTGCAATTAGTTAATTTGGATGATGCAGATCAAATTAATGGTAGAGACAGATCTAGGTTTAAGGAAATTTTACAAAAGTTGAAAGGTAAAGCAAACATTCCAGGTGTTAACTAATTTAAATTTCATTGCATCTAAAGTGTTTCTTTTAACAAAAAACAATAAATATTAAAATATTAAAATAAAAATAAAATCAAGATTAATCTAATATATATACATGCAATATGTATCTGTAGATATATATGTATAGGCATATAAATGTGTACTCAATTGTAATTTTAAGTAAAGATTGGGACATTGGATTATTAAAATAATAATAGTAATAATAGTAGAAATAATGATAGTAATGTATAATATTGGTCAGATTTTATAATGTATGATTATATATAGCTAATTGCATAACTAAAAATGTTATAATTTTATTGTATGATTTTTTGTTTAAGAATTGTAGCTCATCTAATTTGGAAGTAGATACAATTCTGAATAAATATTTCAATACTCCGGTTCTTATGTTCATGTCCATTTGATAATCATAACTATTTCCATTTAATATAATGAAACTAAAGAATATTAATACAGATGCATTTGTATTTGATATTTTATTTTTCTTATCCTTTAATGCAAATATTTTATATACAACTTGTCTCCACATTGCCCATTTCAATGTTGGTAATATATTTTTAATTAAAAATGAATTTAAAAATTTGTTAATCAAAGTCTCTTTGTTAGTTAACTCATATATGTCTTGATTTTCAATTAATTTATCTAGTAATGGTTTCCAATTTAATGAGAAAGAAGATCTACTTCTTTTATGCAAAGGTTTTGTTTGAATAGATGTTCTAAAATTGCCATTTAGTTTAAAATTACTAAATTTTTCCTTTAAGAATCTATAAATTGATAAAAAATTCCAAATCAAGTTAAATAAAATGAAATCTTTAATATAACTTCTCCTATTAAAAAATATTTTATAAATCGTTGAATTTTTATTAGCATTTGTTGCAATAAGTGGTAAAATAAAACTTAAAATTAACTGCTTAAATTTTAATAAAGCATTTTCATCAATTTTTTCTAATAATTTTTGAAAATTTGATGAATTATAAATTAAATCATATATTGATTCACTTACGGTATACGTTAAAACCCAATTTGGCAAATTATTTTTATAATTAGTTAAAAATGTTAATAAGCTGACCTCTAATGGTAAAATTTTTGAATCTTTCTGAGTAATTATGTTAATAAACTGTTTAATAATCGGATATGAAAACGATAAAACAACAGCTGATTTAAATGTATTAAGGGTTTCATTCAATTCATCAATAGTTAAAGAATTTTTTCTTAACTTTAATATTAACAAAATGGCTAATGAACCTGATATTTTTGATAATCTTTTAATAAAGTAAATTAATATTGTTTTCCAATTTGAATCAGAATCAAATTGAATTTCCGTCGTAACATAATTTAATAATAATTTTAAAAATTTATTCTGTTGGGTCATTCGAGTGATTTATGCTATCTTTGATTATGTATTAAACATGTTAAATAAAGTTAATTAATTAAAATAATCATAAGATCCCAAAACGTTTTTATACAACAATCCTTTTTTTTCAATGTTCTTTTTTTTGTCACCAGTCTTTATTTTGCTGTAAATAAGATTCGATGACTTAAAGTAGTAAGAATTTTGAAATTTTTTTGTTCAGCGACAAAGAATGTAAGCTAAATGAGGGTTCAATATAAAGTTTCATTATTATTTTATTGTATTTGTATGTATATATATATATATATATGTATGTCTGAAAATGCGAGTACTTATGTCATATACGATTGATTTTTAATTTTTAACTCAATAAATCCTATCAAGTCGTATACATATATATAATATGGTAGTACGCTGTGCTATATTTATGTATGGTTATCATCGAATAAAGACAGAATGAGTTTATTTTGTTTGAATTTTTTCTATTAAAACTTTATTTCTTTTTAACAATTACGTAAATGCTAATTAAAAAAATTGCGTTCTTATCTTCTTACAAACTTGCCTTTACCACCCTTACCTAAAGCAGCTTCTTCCTCAGCTAATAAAGCATCTCTCTCTAATTTAGCATTCAATTTATCTTGTCTCTTCTGTTCCTCAACTAATTTTTTATTACTAACTTTTTTGGAACCCTGTTGCCATTTGGCAGCTTCTTCAGCTTCTAATCTTTCATTTTCTACTCTTTCCTTTTCTCTAGCTTGTTCTCTTTTTCTAAAAGCACCTTCTTGCTTTTTGGCTGCACTTTCTGAAAACCTTTTACCCATTGTAGTATATGCTTATCTAATAACGCACTGCCCTATTAATGTATTAATGTATTAATATATCAACAATTACCATTACGAGCATAAAATGATATATATATATATATATAACACAATATTCATCATTACATAATAACAATTCAATTTTATGTGCTTGAAAATTAGTTCTCGTCTTTCTTCTCGCGAGAGAAGGACACCCCCATAGTTTAGAAGCAAAGGCGCTACCATGCCATCGATTGTTAGCGTGTTATGAGTTACCCTGTCGTACGGTGGTACACTATCTGTACAATACATATATCTGTTTTTTTAAATGCAATGCTATATCCTCTTCGTTGCTCACTATGGTTGTTATGATGCTACTAATGTACTACATTCGACCTATACCACTGTTCCATGTCTTCTCTTCATAGTAAAATGGGCTTAAACAATGTAAACTATTTTTTTCACGAATTTTTTGTCGCTTTTGTGGCTGGCGGCTTTTTTCGAAAAATCAAATATATATGTAAATTTATACAAATTTACATATATATAAGAACTTGTAAAATAGAACTGATCTGGGAAAATAATACTTAGATGTACTTTTTTGCAGTTGTAGATACGAAGTATAATAAATTTTACAAGCATACCACTACATAAAGATCAGTGATTGATCCATACCATGATCATTAATTTAAAAGGCAAGAAAAATTCAAAATCTAATGATTTGAATAACACTAGTACTAAAAGTGATAATCAACATGGTCGTACACTAACACAAGATCATGGATATAAGTATACTTCTTTGCATTCTCATACTCATTCCCATACGCACAATGGTAGAAAATATTGGTATCTCAAGAAAAATAAACATTTACTGTATTCGCCATCAATGGAACTGAGAATTAATATTGATTCAATTAAAAATTTAGAATATATTAATACTTTTAAAAAATCAAATCTAGTTTGTCTGGCGACAACAAATACTTATTATAATAGAAAGACAAAAACAGTAGGTTCGAAATCATATAATTATAATTACAACCACAATAATTTATATTTGAATGTACCAATTGATACAAATAGTAATAATATCAATGTCAATAATTTAAATAATAATTTATTAAATGAAAATGAAATTAAATTCAACGAAACTCTGAAATTACAAATACCTAAAAATTTAAAATCAAAATGGTTAAGAGTAATAATTTATGATGTATTACCTTCAAATATACCACTAATTTATAATAATAATAATAGTAGTAGTAGTAGTAGTAGTAGTGGTGGTAATAGTCATAATAATAGTAATGGTAATACTGGTACCAACAACAATTACTACAACTGCAACTACCACTACAATAATAATAGCACAGATACATTAATAAGTATGAATACAAATTATATCACTAGTACAACTAATAATACCAATGTAAATACATTATCAAATCATAAAACTAATATTCTTAATAATAATGATACAATCACACGCATAAAAAGTTCTGACACTAATAGTATTAATAGCATCAGTAATGATAATAATAATAATAATAATAATTTTTTAGATGTTAAAAAAGTTGATTCAAATAATTTATTGAATCATTTAGATAAAGAAAAATCAAATTTATCATTAACTTCAACAAATTCAAATGAAAATAATTCATCAAACAGTTTAAATAAAAATCATTCGGCTGATAAAGAAAAATATTTATATTTGGGGGAAGTTAGATTATCATTATTAGATTTATTTAAGGCTAAGGATAAAAAAAATAGTTATAATTTTAACAACAATAAAATGTCTTATAAAATTTATGATAAAAGAAGAAGAGTTTTATTAAAAGGTACAAATAGATTGAAAGATAATAAATCAACTTTTCAAGTTGGTGATATAAATATGTCGTTTTCATTAAAATCACTAAACTATAGTGAAACAACTTTTGATTGTTATAATGAATTATATACTAACATTACGACAAATTTAAAATTTAAACTTGATAAAAAAAATAAATTGAAATTGTTACAAGATAAACGTAAATCATTGAATGATAATAAGAATAAAAAATCTAATGAAGAGTATTTATCATTAACGACTTCGCCATCGAGTATTGATTCAAGTTCAACAAAAAATATTTTTAAAAGTTCAAATAACTTAAATTTAAACGAATATTCTAGTGGAGATAATGATAAAAGTAATACTGATATTATATTGACTGATTTAACAGACAATTCTAATCAAAATTTAAATTTAAACGAAAGTAAATCAGGAAATATAACAATGAGTAACAATGGAGATAGTGATAAAATGGAATGTTATAGTTCTAATGATGTTGAAAATGTAAACGATATAATTTATGAATACGATATAGATCATATTGATGATAGTGATATAGGTAGTATGGATATTGAAAATATTGAAGATGAAGAAGATATAGAAGATATAGAAGATATCGAAGATATTGAAGATATTGATGATATTGATGACATTGATGACATTGATGACATTGATGATATCGATGACATTGATGACATTGAAGGTTTTATTAATGAACCTATAAACAAAGATGGAATTGATGATTATGTTGATTTTTACGATTCAAAGGATGTTGATGATAAGATGATGTCAGACAGATTTGATTTTATGTCTGTTGTGTCAGCTTTAGATGAATATGAAGTCGTTGGAGAAAAAGATGCATTGCAAATCGATGAACTGTTCGATAGTTCTGATTTTGATGGAATAGATGTGAAAAATCCTAATTTTTCAAAAGAAAATTATTTGGTTGATTCTAAATCAGTCAGTTCACGAAAAACTTATAATACGAATTTTGAATACGATTATTCGGATGAAGAAGCTGCTGAAGATGAAGAATATTATAGAAAGTATTTAGAAGATAATGATGATTATAAGATTGATGATGAAGCTGATAAAATTATTGCTTATAAATCACCGAACAAATTTTCAAAACTAAAAGGTAAAAACAGATCAAGAAGGTCATATAGAAGTCATTTAAAAAACGAATTAAAAAATAATTTTACACTTAACAAGTCAATTCATTCAACAGGTGTTATATTTATTGAAATTATTAAAATACAAAATTTGCCACAACTTAAAAATAAAATTCTTAGAAAAAATTATGATATGGACCCATTTGTCATTGCATCTTTTGGCAGAAGAGTTTATAAGACACCTTCCAGAAAACACTCACTTAACCCTATTTTTAATTCGAGAATTTCTTTTGAAATATTCCCTCAAGAAGCACATTTTGAATTGAGTTTTAAGATTATGGATCAAGATTCCTTTTCATTTAACGATAATATTGCCGAATGTTCTTTAAAATGGGATGAGATAATGAGATCACAGAATTTTAATCATGATTGGTATACCCATGAAATTCCACTTAAAATGCAAACAGCATCGAAAATTATTGTCTCTCGTTCATCCAGCAAGTCTCCACAAACTGATTGTCCAAAACTATCAGTTAGAATAAAATTTGTCCCCTATAATGATTTAAAAAAGTTTTTTTGGGTTAATGTTGTTGAAGCAACTTCTACTATACAAAGATACGATATAACCCAAGTCATAACCTTCCTAGATAGATTGGGTTCATTTTCTTTAAAAAAGTCTGAAAATTTTTTTGGTCAATTTGGTTTATTACCATGGAGAGGGGATACTTTATCTAAAGAGCAATTAATAGAATGCTTACAACTTATGAAGAAGAAAACAGGTTTCAATCACATATGGAAATGCCCTAGGTGTTGCCAGTCTTTAAAGTCCAGTAGAAACATAAAAAATTCAAAAATTAATTTAGAGAATGATTTAATTACACATTTTGCCATTTGTTCTTATTCAAGAAAGTATAAATTATTGAAGCCATCCTATGTTTCTAAGGATTTTGCTTCAAAGAAATGGTACTCTAAACTATTGATTAAGCTAACTTATGGTAAATATGCTTTGGGTTCGAATAATGCAAATATTTTGGTTCAAGACAGAAATTCAGGTATTATTCTAGAAGAAAAAATAAGTGCACATGTTAAATTGGGTATGAGAATTATATATAATGGTAAAAGTCCTGAAACTAAAAAATTCAAAAATTTATTGAAAAAAATGTCTATAAAACAAGGTAGAAAATTTGATAGTGCAGCTTCAATTAAAGAAATTGAACCATTTATTAAATTTCATTCTTTAGATATGTCAGAATGTCAAGAAATGAGATATGCTAATTTCAATGAGTTTTTTTACAGAAAATTGAAAGAAGGTTCTAGAATACCAGAAGGTGAAAATTCCAATATATTTGTTTCTCCAGCGGATTCAAGAAGTATATATTTCTCAAACATTGATGACTCAAAGAAAATATGGATAAAAGGTACCAAATTTACCCTTAATAGGCTACTTCAAAACTACAAACCAAATGTGTTTAAAGAAAATGAGTGTAGTGTTGCTATTTTCAGATTAGCTCCCCAAGATTATCATAGATTTCATTCGCCTTGTGATGGTATAATTGGTAAACCTATATATATTGATGGTGAATATTACACTGTCAATCCTATGGCAATTCGTAGTGCATTGGATGTTTTTGGTGAGAATATACGTGTGATTCTTCCAATTTATTCAGAACAATTTGGTGAAATTCTTCTCATCCCAGTTGGTGCAATGATGGTAGGTTCTATTATTTTGACATGCAAAGAAGGTGCTGAAGTCAAAAGAGGTGATGAGATAGGTTATTTTAAATTTGGCGGTTCCACTATTATCACAATTGTCTTATCAAAAAATATTATATTTGATTCTGACCTTCTAAATAATTCATCCGAAAGAATTGAAACATTAGTTAGAGTAGGGATGAGTGTAGGTCATACACCAGATAGTCAAGCGTTTAAAAGAAGATATAAGAAAGTTACAAATCCTAAAGAACTCGAAAGCATTAAAAGAACTATCAGTATTAATCAAGAAACAGAATTATTGGGCAATGTATCCTGGCAGTTTAAAAACTTGAAAACATGGATAGAATCTGAATATCCGAACATTAGCAATAGTGATGAAAAGAAGTAATAGAGGAGATATTAAATTGAAATAATTAAGCTTTTTAGTATTATTTTCATTATACGATCCAGAAATGAAACATTTTATTAATAAATAGAATTAATATATTTATTTGTATGTATGTGTGTGTATGAATTCAACTATATTTAATGCATAAGGGTTGAAAGTATTAAGAATAATTGAATAACAAACTTGCAGCTATTCTTTAAAATTTTCTTTCCTTAATAAAGGATAATTCAAATATTTTAGCAAATTTTACTTCGTAACTAATCTTCTTTTTTCTAATAATGATCAATATTTATTGCATTGTTGTTACGCGTCAAATTAATATTACGATTTAACATGGGTGGGTGGTGAAAAATAAATATAAGATGATGTTTTGGTTTTATTTAGATGAATAAATGTAACGAGACAAATAAGGTTAATTAAGATAAGTTGAAGTAAGAATTAAATATTGTTTAAAAATCATTTATTTGATAATTAATTCATTTCTAAAATAAACAGATAAAAATCAGTTTAAAGATATAATCAATATTTACGATGGATGGATTACTTCAAAAATTCAATGAAGGTAGAACAGAATCGAAATTTGAAAGTTTAAAAAGAGCTTCAATTGAACAAGATTATAATTATGATAAAGATTTTTCATTAACTTCAGAAAACTACGATCAGTGTGGACAATATTATAAATTATATCAACATCGTCTATCGGTATTAAAAGAAAGAGTTAAAAAGGAATGTTTAAGAAGATGGAATGATGATTTTAGATTAAACGGTAAAAAAGTAGTAGAAAAAAATAAAGTTTTAGATATACAGGCCAAAAAAATATGTTGGTGTATAGGTACAATTTATTGTGAAATGAAATATAAGCCAAATGTATTAGAAGAGGTTATTAATGATACATATGGTGCTCCAGATTTGGTTAAAAGTTATTCCGATCCTGATGGAACAGATGAAATTATGCTTGAAGATGAAAGTGGTAGAGTTTTACTTGTAGGTGATTTCTTGCAATCGACTCCATTTGTAACAGGGGCAGTCGTCGGACTTCTTGGAATGGAAGCAGAGGCAGGTACTTTTCAAGTACTTGATATTTGTTATCCAGCAGAAGTTCACCAAAATCCTCTACCTTCATCGAATGAAGGTAAATCAATTGGCTTGGTTTCAGGTTTGAGAATATCAAATAAGCATCCTAAAAATTTGATTAAAATACAATTATTACAAGAATTATTAATGGGAAGATTACAACATGAAGAAAGTATATCTAAAATTGGGAAACTAATTATACTAGGTGACTCTATAGAAAAAACTAAAGGAGAAGAAAACACTTCAGAAACCATTCAATTATTAGAAACGTTTAGTAACTTTTTAGGAAATACTCTACAATCTTTACCAATATCTTTAATGCCAAGCACAAAAGATCCAAGTGATAAATCTCTACCTCAAAGACCATTGCATAAAGCATTATTTGCTGAATCTTTAAAGCCGTTTTTTGAAGATGTTAACCGTGACTTACTTCATTTAGCTACTAACCCTTCACGATTTGAAATTAATGGTGTTCAAATTCTAGCTACATCGGGTGAAAATATTGATGACATCTGCAAGTATTTAATACCAAGAAATAAAGATAATTCCGAAGAAGAGTTTGAGTCCGTAGACCATAGATTAAATTTAATGGAGTGTACACTAAGATGGCAAAACATTGCTCCAACCATACCTGATACTTTATGGGCCTATCCTTTCACACAAACAGATCCATTTATTTTAAATGAGCTACCTCATGTATATATCGTTGGTAATCAACCTGGTTTTGGATATCGAGATGTTAAAATTTTTGAAAAAACTGTAAAGCTTGTATGTCTACCAAAATTTGTTGAAATTAGTTCATTATTTACCTTAAATTTAGAAAACCTATCTGTTGAAAGAATGGACATTGAGATATAAAGTATTAAATAAAATCAAGTAATAAAATGTCATTAATTTTGTTGTAGAAAAAATTCTATTTGTAAAATTTCTTACATATGTACAGGTTATTGTGATATTTACATAATTTTTTCTTTAATTGCACTTGGCCTCATTGGAATTTTTTCAATGGGGACACTTTTAACAGACTTATTTATAGACTTACCATAACATTTATCTGATGCAAAATGAGTAAAATTCAAAGTTCTATTTGATTTGGACACTTCTAAATTATCCAAAAATTTACCGCTGAATTTTGATACAATAGGTTGTGATAAAATAGATAGGATACGTGATGTTTCTGTACACATGAATAATATGCAATCTTGCTGTTTGGCTTCTCTATTCCAAGGTCTTGATTCTTGGATCAATACATTTGCATCAGAAATAATCTCCCAAAATTCTCTCAAAAGTTGGCCAGTTTCAAATTGTTCCAACATTTCATCCATTCTAACAGGCAGTTTCTCCAATTTCAAGTATAAAGAATTGATTTGTTTCAAAATTTCTTGTTCGTTAGAAAATTGGTCATTAATATATTCTATAGGGTTATTTTGATCTGTAATAGTGGATACAGCTCTTTCAACATTAAATTTTTTGCTAGTGCAACGATTAATTAAATTCCCCCATTTAGATACAAACTTTTCTCTTGTTTTGTACAGCATGACTTCTTGGAAATTACCGTCGTCTTCTAATTGCGAATTTTCTAATAAGAACCATCTTAAAGAATCAGTATCATAATAATCTATCATTTCAATTGGATCAACTACGTTACCCAAACTCTTAGACATTTTGACACCATCGCATAGCCAATGGCTATGTATAACTATTTGTTTATTTAACGGTAATCCAGCGGCCATCAAAAAACTTGGCCAGTATATTGTATGAAATTTCATTATGTCTTTCCCAATAATATGTTTTGTATTTACCCACCAATCCTTAGATTTGTAAATGGTATATTTTCTATCACCTGTATTATGAATTAAATTAGTTGCCAATTCACCTTCTTTTAGTTTTGTGATTCCACCAATTGAAGTCACATAGTTGCACAATGCATCGAACCAAACATATACTTTTTGTTCAGGATCATTTGGAACGTCAATACCCCATTTTAATCTTGATGATGGCCTAGATACTGATAAATCTTTTATATTATTGATATTTTTTAATTCATTCAAAATTTGGTCTCTCTTTGATTTTGGATATATAAAAGTTGGATTATTGGTGATATGATCGATCAATTTTTCCCTAAATGCAGTTAATCTAAAAAAGTAATTAATTTCTGTATGATAAGAAACCTCATTACTTGTTTCTGTATTTAAAAATTTTCCTGGAGCATTTGGATCTTTTATAACTTTAGATTCAGGGTAGAAAGTTTCATCTGATATAGAGTACCATCCTACATGTCTACCTTTGTAAATAAAACCATTCTTCTCACATAGGAGCCACAATTGTCTTACATTTTCTATATGATCTGCATCTGTTGTTCTAATGAAACGAGTAAAATTGATATCACTTTTTTTGTTTAAAAAGATAAATTCTTTATAAAGCTCATCAACAAATGATTTTGGGTCTTTGTAGCCATTTTTTTCACTGGCATTTTGAATTTTACTGCCATGTTCATCTGTACCTGTAGTAAATAAAGATTCTTTATTGCTAAATAGATTCCATCTATGGGTTACATCACATAACAAATTGGAATATAAATGGCCTAGATGCGGTTTTGCATTTGGGTAATATATAGGGGAGGTGATGTGTGAAATTGTAGATGAAAGTCTTCGGAATTGAGTATATCGCATTTTATTCTCAATTGATTTAAGAAAGTAGAATTGCTTTAAGCTTAATATTTTTTATTACTATAATTATTAAAATTATAAATGTATTATTATTTTCATCACATTCAATAATTTATCTTATAATTACCTTTAACAAGAGATTTTTGTTTTAATTCATTTATTTTTGAAGGTTAATGTTTTCAATCCGCATACAATGCTTCTATATAATAACGATGAATTCAAATTCGAACTCAATTCAATATATTTCAAAATAGTTATGTAAAAGATAAATATATAAATAATTTTGTGTTGTGGATATTACTTTTTATTAATTCATTTATTTTTTCTATTAAAATTATTATGTTCTTATGTATTTAAGTATATGATATTTATTGTTTAAACGAATATAGCCATAATAGCGAAAACACTGTAGAAGATTAATAATGGATAAGCTATCAAAGCTCTGGCATGATGAAGTTGTAATAAAGAATTGAAAAAGCCTGATGAAGACCAAGTACTCCAAAATACAAATAATATTGATGCGATGTAACCTAATGTATTGTCTAAAGAGACGAAAATACCAAATGCAGAAAGGAAACATAATGGCAAGAAACAATAACCTAAAATGGAGGCCGTATTAAAATATTGTAATTTTGTTTGAACAGCTGATTCATTGGTACCCATGAATTTAGATAATAAATGTAATGAAGTGGAACCAAATAATGCTACACCGTAAATATAACCGAAATGTACTTTACCAGCCAAAAGTAAAAATAAACCGAATAATAAGAAGAAAATAAGTGGACCAGATAAGTCTGAGTCATTTAAAATTTCTTGTGATATTGAACTTGAAGACTTCATTGGCAGTAAAACTAACTTTGTCTTTGTAATGATATGATCAAAATTAATACCTAATTCTTCTAATAAAGGTGGTTCATGTGGATACCCTCTCGTTGACAGAGCATTAAAGATACCAGAGGGTAAAGGATCTGATTGAATACCCATATTGTTATTAGCACTATTAACTTGTGAATCAGCAAAAGACATAGAACCTTGTGGGAATTCGAATTGGTTTGGAGCCTGATAATATTGGTTTTGAAATTGACCGCTTTGGCTGGTATTGTTATTATTGTTATTATTGTATTGATTATTATTTTGATAAATGTACGACATTTTTTTTTGGTTTTTCTACTTCGTTATATTTGTATTGATATGTTTTCTGTAACTAATTAACTCTAAATAAATATTCCTTTACCTTATACTAATTTTATTTCTTTGTTTCTTGTTTTGTTAATTTTTATATTTGGATGACAACTGAGCAAATTCTTCAATTTTTACTGGTGGTACACGTAATATAAATTCCAATTGTCGATAAAGGCTGCCAATTGTGGAGAAAAACGAACTGAATTAACGTAATTAACCCTCTTATTGACATAATAATTAACGTTAAATATGTGTGTTTTAACAACATGGTTCCTTTATCGATCGATTTTGCCAAAATTTTTTTTCGAACTTTCGTGGAGCGTGAAAGGTCACGTGCGTTTGGGTTATGTTGGCACTGACGTTGAGATGAGAATGTCTGCATTGTGAGAGCATTTTGGCGACAGCATTTAATTACAGAAGATGGGAGCATTGGCATTGGTTAGCTTGGTTTGTTTACAATCGAAAGTTAATAGGTGGCTGGATTTGAGCGAATAGTTTTTCCACAAAATTCCTGATGAGAAGCAGTTAACTGCCGAAGATGGGCACTGAGTATCTTATATCTACCCAATAATTTGAAATAGTGTGGTTGATGTTCAATTTCGCAGTTAGTTTGAATACTGTAGCAAAACAAATGGACAAAAATCTAAAAAATTCGACAACTGCAGGATTCGAACCTGCGCGGGCAAAGCCCAAAAGATTTCTAATCTTTCGCCTTAACCACTCGGCCAAGTTGCCAGACTAACATAAAGGCGTCTCAAGAGTATATTTATTATATTCTTGTGTTTATATATATATAAATGTTGGTTTTCTGATGCAGTAGGGGCGTTCATATCACATATTGGGCTTTATTAGTTTTAAACATTGTAATTAAAATAAAGACATCCAATTAGGAGACTGAATTATATCGTTTTTTTCTGAATAAATGAGTTCATGAATCATTTGCATGTCTCCTTTATTATGTTTATATAGATATATGTATACTAATAATTCTGCTATTTCTTCTTGTTCTTTTACTATGTAAAAGAACAGATATATTTTTTCTATTCATTATTGGAGTCCTTATATAAGCATACTTTTGTTTCGACAATTCGATGTTGAATTCATCAATTTGTACAGTGGCATATGTTATAAGTACCGGATACACACAAAGAGTGTTGGAGATTTCTAGAAATATGAAGTCATTATTCCATTAAAATACAAATCCAATTAATTATATCTAAATTGAGAATATTACTTTTGGAACATTCTAGAAGCTATTTCGACAGGAACTTAATTTATTCAAAAATGATAGTTTTCAATATGACAGACATATTTCGAAAAGGTATAAAAGGCAAGCATTTTTATCAATCAATCAGAACAAATAAGTTCTAGATTCTGTACATTAATATATATTATATAATCTTACATAAAGAGGACAAGGAATTATACTGTAATACTATAACCTCTAATATGAACAATAAATTAAATATTAAATCAAACACTACTGCTACTAACGCAGAATCTACTTCTACCATCGTCTCCGACTTCCAATAAAGAGGATAGTAAGATAGTTAATTATGCGTTAGATAGAAACTTATATCTTTGTTTCCAACTCTTCTCTTTCCTCATCCAAGCAAGGAAGAAACATTACTATTGGCATAGCTCACTTTGATTATTTGAACAGATTTATACTTCAAGCAAAAGCACATGGTAAATACTGCAAAATTGTAGAGTTTGAGAAGAATGTGAAAAAAAAGCTCTTTCTAATAAAACGGATCTATTTTTTTGTAAATTTTTATCTAATAAATAAAAGGCAAATAAATTATATGTCGTAAGAGTGCGAATACTAAATATAAATATTAAGATTTAGAAAAAGATGAATAATAACATAAAATTAACTGAATAACATAGTTATTTCAATGGCTGATATATGACATATTGAGAGCTTGTGGAGCCATTGAATAATTTATTTATTATTATTTGGACCATTGTCATATTGAACTAATTTCCTGACATTTTTGTGGCTTAAAAAAACACACAGATTAATTGAAGACAACATTGATTTAAACAAAATTAACCTTTTGTTTTCAAAATTTAATCTCTGTATACTTTTTACATTGAAATCTAGTTCCGCTAGAGAATAAAAGTGTAAATGATAAAACTAAACATTAAAATTTGAAGCAAGCATTTTTCTAAATATAAATACTTTATAACATACTAGATTAATTTCAATTTTTAATGAAAAATTTTGTTTACTAATTCAGAGTCCTCTCTAAATTAATTAACAAGAACTGATAATTATAAAAATTGTTTAAATACAAGAAATGAAATTTATAAAATGATGTATGACATTGAAATGGACCAATATAACCACAGAAGTTTAATTAAAAATTAAACTAATTTCAAATATAAAATTTGGGTGTATCTTGGTGAGTAATTGTCAATCTATCTTGTTTGAAATGTAAATTGGAATCTAGTACGGAAGCAATAACTTGATCCCAGAGTGTAATCAAACGACAAGTTTAAATCAATAGTTTGTGTCAAGAATAATAAGAATATCAAAATAGCATTCATTGTTTAATCTTAAATAATGAATCGGTGCTGAATGTGATATTGATATAATGTTAGTAGAGTTCAAAAGTAATATTAAGAGTAATTAATGCATTTTTAATATCATCTAATTTCAATAACTTAATTTTTTATCTTGTTTGATTAAAATCTCAATTTATTTCTATCTTTAAAATGACACTGCAAATGCCTTAATCTTTCTTTTCATTGTAGTTTACGATCTTATTAATAAGATTAAAACAAAAAACAAAAAACAAAATTTAAATGATAACGAAAATATTCATTATAGTTTTTTTTTTCAAATAAAAACCTAGACTAGAAAATACAGAAAATGTTGAATGGAATTGCAAAATATAAATTTAAAAAAAATAAAGGATATTAAATTTTCTTTATTACTTTCTAAACCCTTAGTTTTCTGGAATTTCGATTTCACCAGCATTGATAGCTTCAATGATATCGTGTGGGTTTTTGAAATCAACACGACAGCCAACAGATTGAGCAGTACCTAAGATTTCTTTGGTGACAGAAGCTAAGTTCTTACCGAAAGACTTTTCTCTCATTTGTCTAGCAACTTCAATGATATCATCTAATTGTAAGTTACCAGAGTGCTTGACGTTCTTATCCTTCTTTCTGTCTCTTGGTGGTTCCTTTAAGGCAGTGATGACTAAAGAGGAAGCAGATGGAACAACAGAAGCGGTAGCTTGTCTGTTTTGAATTTTCAATTGGACAGTAACCTTAATACCTTTGAAGTCCTTGGTGGCCTTGGCGATATCTTCACCGACCTTCTTTGGGGATAAACCTAATGGACCAATCTTTGGAGCTAAAGCAGCGGAAGCACCGACTTCACCACCGACAGCTCTTAAGTATAAGTATTTAACTTCAGTTGGGTCAAACTTTGGAGGCATCTTTTCTTAATGTGTTATGTTCGGGGTCCTTAAAAAAACAATATATAAATAGAAATATAAGTTCAAGAAATATAACAAAATTTATATAAAAAATATGTGGTCACAAAATAATAACAACAATATACCTTTATAGATAGAAAACAAAAAAAACTTTAAGAAGATACTATATGTAACGTTTAAGCTGAATTAAACTACTACTAAATCAAATAAATTCTCATAACTAGTGAAAAGAAATGAAAATTTATAAGAAAAATAATATGAAAATGCAAAAAAAATTACAAAATAACTAAATGAAAAAAAAAAATTTAGTTTCGAAAAAATTTAGTATTAATTAGAGTATCGGTAGTAGAATGATAAATACTACCAGTCAATACCTAATTTGTACTTGAATTTATTCAAAAGTAAGATAAATAACAATAGAGACAATAATTTTATTAGAGAGAACTGCACCGTTGAGGACAATGAAAATAAGATGGTAGAAGTTCTTGAAGTTGGTATGTACATTTTATTGTAGCACATCTAATTAGTTGAAGCTCTAAGTAAAAAGACGTTAATACACAACAACGACTTGTAGCGAAATAAAGATCTATAAGCTTGATAAAATACTAGATGCTGTCGGTTTTGTTTACGTGAAATATTTAGAAATTAGATTTGCTAGTACAAAGTAAAATAGTATATTGTACGTAGTGAATAATAGTAACGAATATTGAGATATTTGAATATTTCAATTGAAATATTCAAATTTTAACAGAGTCATCGCAAACTGCTAGCGGTAAAGAGATTTATATTGGAGTTAGTTTAGAAGGACAGAGGGGAAAAATGAATAGATTTAGACAGAAATTCTCAAATTGTCTTGGACCGACAGAAAAGAATATTAGAAGGGAAAAATAAAAGTAATGAGGGAATGAGCAGGTTTTGTAGACTTTCTTTGTAAAAACCCCAGAGGAGTTCCCGGTGGGGATTCCCTATAGTTTTTTGAACTTCCTTGAGCGAGCAAGAAAGACGTACATTTGCACAAAAAAAGTAGACGCACAGACGTGGGAAAAAAAGTGGTTCAAAAAATTTCAAAAATCCAACACAAAACAAAAATGTGTGGGTGTATGGGTTGTGCAGTCACACAAGACGCTGCCGTATGAAACTTTCACCATAAGCGGAAGTTAGAAGTTAGAAGTATCTATACTTGTGTGCGTACTTGCATACATACCTGCAAGATGTTCGTTGTTTTACCCAAAAAGTACGCACATTAACTGTGCCATCCAGCTCGGATCCAGCTCGAGTCCACCCAGGGAAAGCCGTCGTCCTTGCCCTTATCCACACTATGCAAACCCAAAGGTCTGTCGCTGTCGCCATCACGAGCCTGGCACCCAACTTTTCTTTGTGACGAACCGACATCCACAAGCGTTGAACCTCAAGATCACACCAGCAATGGTCACCACTTGCAGAGTGATCACCGCTTACATTGATCCGAATTTCACCATCATCACTCTTCGTTTCTCTGAACAGGCCGCACGACGTTCCACAAAATCGAAAAAAAGAAACGGACGCTTCCCCTTTCGGTAATCGATTTTAGTGCCGACTGCCTTTTTTCCCACTAATTTCACTTTTTGGGCTTTTAACACCGGTGAAGAGTTACGATGCAAGGGAATTTTGAAAAATTTATGGGAATGATGATTGGTTTGAATCATTTAATGTTATTATCAATTTAATACCATTACCATTATATAACACACACATATATAAGGTGTGTAGCTGGAATTGGAATTGGAATTGGAAGACACATTATTCAAGACAAGCACAAGTTTTGGTTTCCCTGTTTATCGAACCACCTCGAAGTTTGAAAGTTGAGTACTGGATCGGTTACGGATCTCAATATTTTAGTGAAGTGATATAGTCTTTATGGTGTAAATACAAAGTGAATTGAAAATAGAGACCATTATTTCCCCACTAACTTGAAAGCCACTAGAATTGAACTCACATACTACTTATTGTATTATACATTATTTTATCATGGTTTTATAAAATAATATAAAATAAATAAAAGCATAAAATAAAAAAATAAACAAATTAACCTCATAATAATGTTGATTTCAAAATATCAATTTTTTCTAACCAAAAGCTTATCTAAAAAATTATATTTACCATTTTTCAAATCAAGAAATTTTACTAATTTATTATTTGCAAATTTTTTGCAAGCTTCAATTGGAGAAAACTCGAATAATGAAATTGTTGCACAAAATACAAAAACATTTACTAATCAATTAAGATCTCCATTAGAAGAATACCAAAGATTAGTTAAATTAAATAAATTAAACGATGATCCATATCAAAGAACAATTCTAAGATCACTAAGTTCACTATATGAAAATTTAAAAAATTATCATCCAGAAGACATAAAGACACCTTCTGTTATTGATCAAGTAGGTTGGAAAGCAAGGTTACAAAAAAAATTCAAGTTCAACTCAATTAAAAAAAAAAATTTAAATTCAATCGATATAGATGACGGAATACCAAATGGTATTTATCTTTACGGAGATGTTGGCTGCGGAAAGACAATGTTAATGGATTTATTTTATACTTGTATTCCACCCCAACTTCCTAAAAAAAGAATGCATTTCCATCAATTCATGCAATATGTGCATAAAAGATCTCATGACATAGTAAATGAATTGAATTTAGATATCCTTGGTGAAGAAAAAGGTATTAACATTGATCCAATACCTTTTCTTGCTGCAGAAATAGCAAAAGAATCAAGAGTATTATGTTTTGATGAATTTCAAGTAACAGATGTTGCTGATGCAATGATATTAAGAAGATTATTGAAATTATTACTTTCAAAAGATCATGGGGTCATTTTGTTTGCAACATCAAATAGAGTGCCAGATGATCTATATATTAATGGTGTTCAAAGAGAAAGTTTCATACCATGTATTGAACTAATTAAAAAGAAAACTGAAGTGATTTTTTTGAATTCTCCAACTGATTATAGAAAAATACCAAGACCAATGTCATCAGTTTATTATTTTCCGCCGCCAAATTTAAAATATCGTTCTCCAGAATGTCTAATTCAAAGAGAAAGTCACATTAATGCATGGTTTAAATATTTTGCCCAAGATCATCACGAAGAACACGAAACTTTAGAAACAGAAGTCAGACCTGAAATAATTTATAACCATAAATTGACAACATGGGGTAGAGAAATTATTATTCCAAAAGGTACAATCAACAGAGTTGCTCAATTCACATTTAAACAACTTTGTGGATCTCCACTATCAGCAGGCGATTATTTGACACTTGTCCATACTTATAAAGCATTTATTGTAACAGATATTCCATATTTATCGATTTTTGTAAGAGATGAAATTCGTAGATTTATCATTTTTCTTGATGCTGTTTACGATGAAGGTGGAAAACTTGCGACAACAAGTGCAGATAAATTTCCATCGCTATTTGTAAACTCTCAAGATATTGCGAATGATTATGAATTGAAACCCAAGGAAGAAAGATCCAAAGAAACAGATCAACATGAAAAGGATTCCCTTAAATTTGCATCGAAGCATGGCTTTTCAAAAGAAGTTGCCGAAAGTTCTAAAATATTCGCATTAGATGAAGAAAAGTTTGCATTTGCAAGAGCCCTAAGTAGATTATCACAGATGAGTTCTACAGGATGGGTCAACAAATAAACACATAACGAAAAACAAAAATATAATAATACCAAAAATATAACAATATCAAAACTAACGACATACTCATATTCTTAAAACAAAACAAAACAAACAGAATAGAAACAAATAATTTCTCTTTATATATCATATATTCTTATATATTCTGGTAACAATAGTATAACAAAAATTAATTTAACAAAGCAAATTGAATTAACTAATTCCATTAAATAAATAAATCCTGTATAGACTCTAATTCAAGTCATGATGAGTGTCAGATCCAGCTGTCTTTCTCACTCAGAATCACCCGGACGGATGGCTCATTAGTCCTATGTAGTTGGTTGCAACAGGAAAACTGAAATAATTCATTTCAAAAAGTTGTGAAAGAAGTGAATAATAGAATAAAGGAAGGTCTAAATGATTAAAGTTTTATTAATTATAGTTAAGGTAACTTGACAAGCTATTTTATGGATACATATACAATATATTTGTAAGCTACGTTAAGGACATATTTATTGTGGTATCCAGCAAATTTTAATTTGGTATCAAGCTAAAAGCTATATATATATACATATACTTATATTAATATTTTTTTTTGGTTTTTGAAAAATTATTCTACTTAAACGTTGTTTCTATTGAAAATAAAGAACAAATATCAAGTGTTGATACCAACTTCACAAGTACTTTTGATATCTATAAGATAGAACAATCTACTTCACTTAAATTAAATTTATTACGCCGATTTTTCAAATAATATAATAATAAAATCATGTCTGCCACAAGAGAACAAGTTTTTCCTACTCGTATGATTTTGGGTGTGATGAAAACCAAATTAAAAGGTGCCAACCAAGGTCATTCACTTTTAAAACGTAAATCAGAAGCTCTAACCAAACGTTTTCGTGATATAACCAGAAGAATTGATGAAGCCAAACAAAAGATGGGTCGTGTCATGCAAACTGCTGCATTCTCATTAGCTGAGGTTTCTTACGCTACTGGTGAAAATATTGGTTACCAAGTACAGGAATCTGTTTCAAAAGCTAGATTTAGAGTTAAAGCTCGTCAAGAAAACGTCAGTGGTGTTTATTTACCACAATTTGAATCATATATTGATAGTACCATTAATGACTTTAAATTAACAGGTCTAGGTCGTGGTGGTCAACAAGTTCAACATGCTAAAGAAATTTATTCAAAAGCTGTAGAGACTCTGGTGGAGTTAGCCTCTTTACAAACCGCTTTCATAATTTTAGACGAGGTTATTAAAGTTACAAACAGAAGAGTCAACGCTATTGAACATGTCATCATTCCTCGTACGGAAAATACCATTGCATACATTAATAGTGAATTGGATGAATTAGACAGAGAAGAGTTTTATAGATTGAAAAAAGTTCAGGAAACTAAACAAAGGGAAACTGCAAGATTAGATGCAGAATTAAAAGCTAAAAGATTAGCAGAAGCAGAATTACAGGCAAGTCATACTGGTGAAGATGTAGAGGAAGTATTGGCTGAACAAAAAGAAACTGAAATAAAAGAAAATACTGAAAGTAATGAAAATCTGGTTGCTGATCAAGAAGATGATGTTATTTTTTAAGGTAATAAACCTTTTCATTTGTATTTTCAATAATAAAAATTTCACAATTCCCAATGTATTTACATAAAATATATAGTCATAATAGAAACGCAAAACTTATAAAAATTAGTTAAATAAACATATCAATTTAATATATCCTCACTTGAAGAATTACCAGTAACATCTGAATTGAATTACTTTCGACAATCATGCCATTCCCTTTATTATGAGTAATGCTTAATGTAACTCGGGCAAGGATAGGAACATAGGGAAAAGGGTCATAATGTGTAAGTGAAATTTTAAATAATTGGATAATTAAACATCAATTTAAATAAAGATGTATAAAAGAAATCGTTTGAATTTTTCTTTACATTTTAAGTGAACTTAATAAATAATATAAGTTTTCAATAAAAAAGGTAATAGTAGTTGTTCTATTTACTCAGTTATAGAAATTGAACAATTTTTTAATATTTAATATATTCTAATTAAATTATAAATATTTGCAAAACGATTTAAATTATTTGAAAAAGATCTCTATATTGTTACTTTTAAACTTTATTCAAATATTAGAAAAGTTTTATAAAATATAAATGAAGTTACTCTCTGTAATTGCTGTAGGTACTACAGCCTTAAATTTTGTTTCTGGTTTCCCATTTGACTCACCATTTGGTGAAAAAAGAGTTATTCAAACTTCAGAAAATGATGTTACCACTGTTAGTGAAGCTGAGAAGTTATTACTAATGAGAAAAGGTATTAAATTCATGGATATCACTAATCATGTCGACTTATTCTTTAATAATAAAAAAAATGAAGACATAGTTGTTCCTCGTTATAATTATCCAACTAAACCATTACGGGAAGATTTAGTTAAGTCCATTATTTCAAATATTGATAAATCTTCTATGCATGCAAACTTAGCTAAGTTTACAAGCTTTTACACTCGTTACTACAAATCTGAAACCGGTTATGAGTCTGCTCAGTGGTTAGAACAAACGATAAGTAATATTACATCTGGTTTAGATAAAGAAATTGTTACTATCGAAAGAATTATTCACCCCGACTGGAAACAATATTCTATCATTGTAAGAATATTAGGTAGTGAAACTCCAGAAAATATTGTTGTCATGGGTTCTCATCAGGACTCAATCAACTTAATTTTACCAAGTGTATTAGCAGCACCAGGTGCCGATGATAATGGTTCTGGTACAGTAACAAACTTGGAAGCTTTACGTCTATATGTCGAACATTATTTGAAGAATGGTAATACACCAAAAAACACTGTGGAATTTCATTTCTATTCTGCTGAAGAAGGTGGTTTATTAGGTTCTTTAGATGTTTTCACTAGATATGCTTCTGAAAACAAAAAAGTTGTTGCAATGTTACAACAGGATATGACTGGTTATGTCCAAGATCCAGAAAATGAACATGTCGGTGTTATCACTGATTACGTTAACACTGAATTGACAGATTTCATTAAAGTTATTGTCGATTCTTACCTATCAATTCCATACGTAGAAACCAAATGTGGTTATGCTTGCAGTGACCATGGTAGTGCTACCAGAAATGGTTATCCATCCGCCTTTGTTATTGAAAGTGATTTTAAGAAAACCAATAAGTACATTCACAGTACTATGGATACATTAGATCGCTTAAGCTTTGATCATATGGCAGAACATTCAAAGATCGTTGTTGGCTCCATTATCGAATTAGGTGATTGGACATTTTTGCAATTAAACGAATAGATACCCTTTTTATTTATAAATCTCATATTAAAAAATGCAGGTCATACTAAACGGAATTAAGTTTAATCTATTTATATTTCATTGGATTGGATGAATAGTTATGTTTATTCAATTACACATTATGTACAAGTATAAATATATATTATGAGTGAATTGAAATTATATTGTTTTAATACTGTAAAATATTACCATTTTTGAAGGATTAATAATTTTTTTGAATTTACACATAATTTGATGATTACATGACATTTTAATCATTATAATCTTGCTTTCTTACCTCTTGGTCTATCCTTTACCTTCATTCTATTTTGATTTTTACCTCTTCTTGTCTTATACCCTTTAGCTAATTGACCCCAAGGAGACATGGATAACTTATTAGATTTAGATTTACCACGACCACCACCATGTGGATGGTCACATTTATTCATCGCTACACCTCTAACGTGCGGTCTTCTACCTAACCATCTTGATCTACCAGCTTTACCTAAGGAAGCATTTTGATGGTCAATATTTGATACAATACCCATTGTAGCACATGCTTCAATCGAGACGTATCTATGTTCACCACTTTGTAAACGGATGATAGCCTTCTTTTTATCAGGTAATTTAGAAATGATACGGGCATATGTACCTGCAGCACGACAAAATTTAGCAGGGCCAACTGGTGTAATACCTACGTTGTGTACAATTGAACCGATTGGTATCATTGAGATTGGTAAACAGTTACCTCTCTGTGCTGTTCTAACACTAATAATAGCTGGATCAATTTTACCTCCCATCTCATCCAATAAATATTGTGGAATACCTTTTCTATAAGATTCGACCATATCACCTTCTCTTAGACCATCACAAGCCACGATATAACTTAATTTTCCAGTATCTTTATGTTCTAACAATGCGATATGAGCGGTTCTACCTGGATCGTACTCGATTCTTTTAACTAGTTGTTGACCTTGCTCAAATCTTGAGAAATCCAATAATCTTATACGTCTTTTATGACCACCACCTCTACTTCTCACTGTAATTTTACCTGTGCTATTTCTACCACCTTTACCTCTCTTAGCAACGGTTAATTCTTTAATCGGTCTGCCTTTGAACAAATAAGGATACACTGGACGTCTCCACCATCTCAAACCAGGCGAGATTGGTTTTGGTTTTCTCATAATCGTGATTTCCTTAGACAACTGTCTACGTCTTTTAATCAATTCATCTTGTTTTTCTAATGCTACTAAATCTTGTTCGTTTGGTACAATTTTCAACATTTGTGGAGTAATATTGACCTCTAATGGGTCTATTGTGCTAGGGTCAATCTTGGGCTTCATTGAAGTAGGCCTCGAGTAGCACCTTGCCGACAACAACAACATTTGACTAACATTATTATTAGCCAAAAAAGGAACAGGAGACCTCCAGGATCTCAACGAATATGACCACATCATAAAAACAGTAAGTCAATTAAAAAATAAACAAGCAAAACACAAAATGAACCACGGTTACAAATATCTAGTCAGTTCTGCTATTTCCTAATTACGGTACAGTCAACGATGCACTTTATTAATATCACCTTCACTTCACAGAACCCAATCGCCAACCGCAAAACATACAACCTCTTCTTATATCTTACTACCAAACAACCTTTAAACTTGACTTGTTCGACGAGTCAATATTTCATTTAGCCCTTGTTCAGCATAAAATATTTCTTGAATTGAAAAACGGAAGGCAGGGTGACATACAGATGAAAATTTTTTTGAAAAATTCCGCTGTGCGCACGCTTCCCCATCGGCGCGAAGGTTTTGGAAAATTTGGGAAAAGTATAAAAAGAGCTAGAATTTTTCAGATTGGAGAAATTGGAAAGAACATTTTGGTTCACATTGGTTCTGGTTTACGTATTGTATGTTTTCCTTCTGTTGGTGTTGTTAATACCCCAGTGGTTGGATTGCATTTAGATGTAGCCATGTAGATGTGGTTATCCCCATGTCAGGTCAGATGTGCTGGCCGCATTTAGATAATGTTTTATTATTTTGCCAGGGATCAGGTGATCTCGATGAAGTATACTCGTTTTTATTTATTGTTCTGAAATGATTTATTTGTTTTATAATACGTTATAAATATAGTGATGACAAGTTGTCGCCCCAGGCGGATCTATTCAGTGTAATTACTTTTTCTATTTAAGTATAAAAAAGTTTTACAGTCGGAAATGACAGATATAAAACAACAAGCCAAACACACTGAAAATTCTGATATATATTTAAATATTAAAACATTTTATTAAAAACAAAAAATCATTTACTGAAAGAATTATAGGTATTCCATAAAAGAGTATACTCTATTTACTTGGGCAAAATATTTTCAACACCATCTTATTATATATGTCAGTACGCAAATAACTATAAAACTAAAACTAAAGTAAAATACAAGAAAAGAAAAGACATGAATGAAGAATAAATTATAGTTAATGTTATAATATGATGATTAATATTTTTCATGCTAATCATGATTTATAAATGATTAAACTTTTTTATATTAAACTGATTATAACAATACGTCAACAGCAGTAGCTATCATTGATGTATTGCAATTCAAAATTTTTTATTATGTAGTGTTGTATTCTTGTTATAATAATGTTCTAGATTCGTTTTTTACTACTTCCTATATTTTATTTGTATTCAGACACGTAAGTTAGTTGACTCGTAGTCGTGCATTATATTTTTATTGAACTTCTCCAAATGAAAAAAATAACAGCGTACAGTGTCTTTTTTTTTTTCAATAACTTATAAACTATAATATTATGAATCAATCATATATCAAATTGGTATAATAAATACCAACACGTTTTCAAAATCCACAGTTTTCATTATCGAGAAAGTGTGATTGTTCTCTTTTGGTAAAACCACAACAGCAAAGAAATGGACGTTCATGAAACTTTCAAATTGGATAATTTTTCCATCCCAATTCCACAAAGAATTAATCTACTAATGCTGCTAGGTTGTTGGTTTTGGTATGGTATAATTAGAGTATATATTAAACAGGACATGGATATAGTACCATTGATCACACTAGACAAATCCACATCGAAACAGGACGAGAATGATAGTTCGTACAATACTAATAATAATGCAAATAATTTATCGACTAAGAAACTTTCAAAGATTGTTTATAATTTTAATGTCAAATTAACTAAAATTATATTACCTCTGCATTTAGTTACTTGTACATTTTGGTTCTTAAAGCAAAATTTTGCTGATGTATTATTCTTTAAACCAATGGGTTCAGATGAAATTAGAAATGACAAATATTTTTTCTTTTCAGCTGTTGCACAAAGTTTATGTGAAATTATAATAAATACTTCAAAAATTTATCCATTTTTACAAGCTATCTTTATCATTTATTATTTATTGAGAAATTGTTCTATCTTAAGATACTGTTGTTCAAGATTAATTTTCATTGAATCAAAACCAAAAAATTTGAGAACAACTTATATATTAATTTCAGATACATTAACTTCATATGCTAAACCATTGATCGATTTCTCAATTTACAACTCAATTTTAATTACTGGTGAAATTAAATTCAAAAACTTAGATCTCTTAGTTGCTTGTATCCCAGTTTTTATTAGGATATTTCAATGTATTAGAGAATTTATTGGCTCAAAAGGTTTAGATAAAAATCATTTATACAATTCAATGAAATATGCTTCTGGTTTACCTGTATTATTCTGTATGTGGATCTCAAGAGCCTACCCTGAATATCATCAAGATTACCAAATTAATTTATTTCATAAATGTTTTATGTTAATCAACTCAAGTTTTTCATTTTTTTGGGATATAAAAAAAGATTGGGGTATTCATTCCATCAAACATATTAGAGCAGCAAAATCATCAAGTAGTGTAATGGATTCGAAGGTAAACAAAAATGTTAGCTTTCCAGTCCACTACTACTATTGTACTATATTTTATGATTTCTTAATCAGATATTGGTGGTGTTGGATTTTATTAGGTCAAACATTAGGATTCGAATTAACTGATTCCATGATCTTCGATGGTGAAACTCAATATTTAGAAATCATTAGAAGGGCTATATGGGTAATCTTCAGATTAGAAAGTGATTATATTGGTAATAAGCAAGCCATTAATTAGTTAAATTCTGAAGAAAATATTGACTATTAAATTTTATCCTTTATAAGTATAGAAGACTTTTAATTACGCATTTATTTTACGTACCAATATGTAACAATAATAATAATAATAATAATAATAATAATAATAATATTGGTATTAACTACATTATATTTATGCTATATGGTTTTATGTATGATGATATTAATTTTAATTTCAATGTTAAATTAAATCTATTTTCTACGTTTATTAGCGTTTGCTTTAAATTGGTTAACTTTTCTTTCTGTTTTTGTTAAATATCTAAATTTCTTTTTCTTTGGTTTTTGTTTCTTTATTTTATTCTCATTGTCGTCATCAACCATACCAACAAATTTAGCATACTTTTTAGCTCTCTTTATACTTTGATCTAAAATTTCAGAAGATTTTTCTAATTTAACATTATTTATTTTGGCTAAGAATTCAAAATTATCATTTGGTTCTAATGTTTCGATTTCAACTGTTGTACTGTCTTCATAAACTGATTTTTCCATTCTATTTTTTTTTAATATTGGCTTAACAGAATCATTATCATTTGAATCATTATCGTCATTTTTATCTTCTTCAGATTGAAAACCTTCCCATTCATCATCGTAGTCAATTTTTTTGTCGTCAAAACCTTCATCATCAGAATTCAATTGTAAACCCATATTTCTTTTGAAATCGACCAGTTGTTGTTCCATCTGTTGTTTTCTTTCATCTCTAACCTTTTTTCTTTCTTCAATTTTAGCTAATCTTTCTCTTTCCTTATTAAATTCTTGAGCTTTCTTTTGTCTTTGAACTTTACGTTTGTGGAACCCAGTCAAATAATCCAATCTCGAATCTTTATCAAAAGTGACTTCTTCAGCGCCGAATTTCTTTTGTTGCTTGCTGACATACTTCTGACCTTGTGTCAAAATTTGTCTATTAGAACGAACTGCCATTATTAAAATAAATACTCAATCAACGGTAACTATCAAAATTTACGAGCTTCCCAAAGTTTTCGTTTTCTCTCCTTATCTTTCTCAACAATGGACCACTTTTAAGCCAACGAAAAAAGAGCAATTAAAGTAATAATCTTAATCTACCTATATCTTTCGAGAAAAATGCAAAAACAACAATAACTGCAACTGATATCACTTGATGACCTTTAAATCTAAAATCAACATGGCTCATCTCATCGATTCCTCTTATGAAAATTTTTTTGTAAAGTAGTGAAACTTTTTCACGGCGCTCGCATGTCTGTATCTCCATAGTTAATTTATGAAATTTTAAGAGTCTAAAATTAAGAGAGGACAAGTTTTGAAGTTACAATCCAACAAGATGATTAATACAAATCTTTATTTTATTCAGTTGGTTTTGATTTTATGATGAGTTAAGTCATGTCAATTCTAGGACTAATTGATTGAAGCAGTTCATCGTATTTTGGCTGATAGCTAGTAGTCTAAAGTATATACAATCAATTATTATTGTGCATATAAAAGGAAAAATCAGTTATTCTTACAAAAGGAATAAAAAGTTAAGTAAAACATATAAAAAGGTGTTTACAGATATTGTAAATATAAAAGACTTTTAATTATTGAGTGCAATTATTATTATTAATAATAAATTTTTTACCAGAATATATTGAATTCAAACCATGAATAAAAGTACTTCAAATACTTCAACACCTAATTGGTTTCAAGGTATTCCTCCTATTACCAGAATCTTATTAACTTCGATTGTGGTGCTGATGGCACTTTGGAAATTTTGGATCATCGATTTGAGTAGATTCTTATTCTCATGGAATTTAGCGGTTAATTATTTCCAATTCTGGAGAATTTTCACTTCTTCGATTATTATTATACCAGGTGGTGCTGCTCAAGCATTAGCAACAATTTTAGATTTTTACAATCTATATTCAAGATCTTTACATCTAGAGACAACTCATTTTAATAATGAAAAGCCTAAATATGCTTATTATATGATGTGTTGCATGATAATGATATCTATTTTAACCTCAGCATATTTCCAAAATTCAGAAAAAGATTTCATACTAAAAGGTGCTTTTTCATCATGTATTGGTTACACCTGGGCAATGGATCATAAAGACACTCAGATTTTATATTTTGGTTTCATTCCAATTAAAGGTAAATATTATCCAATTCTAGAAATTATAATGTCATTCATTTTTAACGGTGGCGAAGATGCTTTCCAATTATGTGTCATCGGTGTTTCTACAGGTTATATTTATGAATGTTTAGACACAAAGAGTTTTGGTAGAATTGTATGGTGGTTCAAAAATAAGAACGTTACTGATTATCCATCAGGTAATTTCAGCCCACCTGCCTGGTTTGTTAATTCAATTGCCACTGTTGAAGGTACAAGCATTAACAATTTTGGTGGTAGAGGAAAGAGACTAGGTACTTCTGGCAATAGTTCAAGTGCTTCAAAAGTAAGATCCACAAGGGTGAATGAAAAGTCCAAAGATATCAAAAAAGAATCTGCAGCTAGTAGGTTCGCTACTTTCACAACTGAAAGAAAGAGTTTTCCAGGAAAAGGTCAAAAACTTGGTAAATAGTTGATCTACTCTAGTTTTACTTATATTAAAATAAGTATAGACATTCTATATATAAATACTATGTTCTAAATAACAGAAATAAATAGCGTAATTTTACCTACATTAGGTTTTCTTTAATCATGTCTTCTTAATGAGAAAATGTGATCACATAGCTAGGCTTTGGCTTTTGCCTGAGCGTAATTCCGCGATGATACTTTTTAATATAATAGAAACAATATAATGAAATTGGACGGATTTAAAAAGTTATAAATCACATTCAATACATTGGTTTAGAATATATAACTACTTATATATATATAAATTATTGAGATTAATGCATTATAAGTTGGAAAATTGCATTAAGAATTAAAGCTGGCCACTCACATTTAAAATGCCTTCAAAATTGGTTGAAGAAATCAACCCTAGAACCTATAATCCAAATATTTACTTCACTTCATTGAATGAAACAAGAGCCAGAGGTGGTATCAATAAAAAGAATAAGACTACATCAATATCTTCAAGAAATAGTAAACGTGTTAACTATTCACTTGCTGACATGGAAGCCAAACTTTATACAAATAATAATGAAAATGATGAACCAGAAATAAAATCTGTTTCAAGTAATCAATCATTAACTGATAAATTTTCACAAAATGATATAATCCAATCTAGAAAAAGATTTATGGAACTTGATACTGAAAATTCTAATGATCAAAATGAGGTCCCCGGTTTACTTTCAACATTATATAATATAAATAGAGATAAGATTGATTCTTCAGGATCAACAAGTCTTCGTGGTAAAAGTAAATTTGATATCCCAAAGAACTTACAACTTTCATATAAATCAATCAAACCCCCTCCTGTACAAAGAAAACCTTCTCATAAACTAACTGCATTGAAAAAAATCTTGTCAAGTAGAAGAAATTTACAAAGTTATGTGGAGACATTGGATAATGTGAATAAACATATTATATTTAACAACGTTTACAATAAAAAATATTTCAAAGTATTACCATTCATAACAATTTGTTCCATATGTGGTGGGACTGATCGATTATCTGGATGTGTGAATTGTGGCGAGAAGGTCTGTTCAGTCAATTGTTTTAAGTTGCATAACGATACAAGGTGTATAAAATAGAACAGCAACTTTCAAAATAAACTTTCAAATGGACAATATCTTGCAATCAAAGTTGATATTTTCAATCCACACTAAATATTATACTCTATTCATAGAATTTGTAACAATAGATAGCATGAAATAAAATTAATTTTAATTTATTCTTTTAAATTATTTTTTGACAAGGTCCTTCATTAATATTATTTATTATTTTTATAACTCTAATTATTGTATATATGCATTTAATGATTGAGATTTAACATCTCTACGAAGCCTAATAGCTGACTTTTGGATATCCTTTTGTTTAGAAATTTTAGCTCTAGTTGAAACATTGTTAAAATTGTTATCTTCTTCAATTGTAAAACTATCTGCTGAAAATTCAAAAGAACCAAAACTTTCGGAAGTTTGAATTAAGGAAGTATTTTTTGTATTCTCATCATTAGAAAATTTACTTTCATTTCTTAATGGTGGAGTCCCTAAAATATTTTTCATTTTCAATTTTGAATGCTGTATATTTGGTAAAGTATTATGCATTGATTTTTTGGGTACATTGTTTGTACACTGTGATTCTGGTTGTTGATTGTCATCCACGTCCAAAGCCATAAAAATATCACTATCAATACTATATTGGTCATCATGATGGTTGATATCAGTTTCAATTCTGTTAGTTTCGTTAATGCAAGGTTCCAATAGTTCAATTGATACCGAATCTAAAATATCATCATTGTTTAAACCCGACTCAAGTTGATCGTGATATTGCAATGTATGTGCAGTTCTTTTCGCTGGTTTGCTTTCAATAGTATCAAGAATAACGATTGATTCTTCGTCAGCAATATCATCGTAATTGCTATCATCATCTTCCGAATCACTTTCCATCAATATTTCTTCCCAAGTACCATCTGAGAATATTTTAATCTTTTCAGTAGTATCCTCAATATTTTCTAGTATTTCTATAATAAATTCTGACATAACTAATTCATCTATATTACAATTGCTTTTACAAATAGGGCATTCCCAACTTGGTAGTTGTTTTTGCGATAAAAAAAACCAAATAGCATCAAAACATTCAATATGAGTACAATGCTTTGATAATATTGGGTATTTTAATTTAGTAAACGATATTGGGCAAATTAACGATAATACAAATGAAGAGGATAGAATGTCATCGTTATTATCTTTTAAGATTGATAATGTTTTTGATAATGATATTATTTCATTTTGTTCTAGAATTTTTGATAGTAATTGATCCTCTGAATGTGTTTCAACAACCGAACAATAGGCTACATACTCTGTTGATATTGGTTTATGTTCAATTAAAATATGTAAAGTCCTAAGATCATCTACATCAGGAACATACTTCATGATATCAACAGGACAAGCAGTTCCTTTTTTTTTTTTAAACCCAATTAAATTTTCGGTTATTAGATTATCATTTATTATTAATCTTAGTGGTACGGGATACTTTATTTTAATCAAGCCATTTGATTCAGTTTTTGAATCATTTAGTTCACCACAAAAGAAATATAATTTGTTAAAGCTCGAAATCTTTAACAAATTAAATTGAGTTTCATTTAAACTGAATGTAATAGAATTAAAACCTTTCTTTTGACCATTTAAAATCAATAATGAATTCTCAACTTTGTTCAATTGATTATAAAAAGGTGAGTTTTCAAATTGGATAGAATTCACGTCAATATCAATATCGGTATCATCTAATACTAATCTATTCAGATTATTATTTAATTCGGCATTAGATTCTAGTTGAGTATCAATTGATGATAAACTAATCAGCTCCTCGTTAATAATCATTTATACCTTTCCATTTATTTCAGCAGTTGTGATTATACATTTGTTTTTGGTTATATACTAGTTTACATGAGTACATACTTAAATAACGAACATGATGATGTATTTATATGTTTATATGTTTAGATATAAACACACAATCGAAATACGCCCTCACGTTACCCTGCCTGGATACACGCGTAAAACACGTATCGTGCCGTACACACCAAATTATAAGAGCCAAAGTGCGGGCATCTTGTGTCATTTGAACAGACACGTACATCCGTGTGTGCATTGGAAACCAATCTTATTTGATTATCGTACACTTATCAAAGATATTGCCCAATACACACACCAATGCACCATCTCAGACACGTCTGTTTCCACCAAAAGAAAAATAACCTGAAAAACACCAACTACGAAAGAGACATATTTATAATTGACTTATCAGAAAAAGCATCATCTATTTATACAAATTATTTTTTACGAAAGAACCGTTTCCCCAACGACTGCCACCCTTCCCAAAACGATTTTCACCCCCGAGTACCCACAGTTTCAGAGTCTCCATGCTTTGGACCCTACCCACCGAGGCCACAGCTCTCCCTTTTCGAACACAAACTGACACAAAAAGATAATTTAGCCGCCAACCTCTGCCGCCCACATCACATTCCAACTCTCTGCTATACTGTTCCCATCACTCCTCTGCGCCCGGGTAACACTCCAAAATCCAGAGTCACACACCTCTCGTCCGCGTCACAGCGAGGGAAAGCCCAAAACCACGAAATTTAACCGCTGAGCACCGTATCGTCACGGTGCTACCATGTCGGCTTTGCATCCGGCTGGAAAACATACACACACGCACTCACATTACTGATTCCCAGTCTAGCTGCCTCTGGATCGGAAATTGAAGATTTGTTACGGGTGACTCCTCTAATTATTTTGTTTGGTGCTATTAATATTAAGGTAATATTATATGTGGTGTTGATACCGTATATAAAGAACGAGTGATTTTGGTGATGCAGCTAACTTATGTATCTATATCAGATGCTTTTACATGGATACAGCAGATTTCAATGGAAAAAGCAGGATAGAACCACATACGATTGCTTATTTTTTCTTTACCGTAATGGCTAGAATTGTTGTTTTAATTTCAGGATCTGGTTCAAATTTACAAGCCTTAATTGACGCTAAAAAAAATGGTATTTTGAAAAATGTCGATATCAGTTTGGTAGTATCATCAAGTAAAAATGCTTATGGATTGACAAGGGCTTCTGATAACAACATACCAACGCTAGTTCATTCACTTTATCAATTTAATAAAAATATTGATAAGAATGATTCACTAAATAGAGAACAGGCAAGAATAAAATTTGAAAAAAACTTGGCTGAAATTATAAAAAATGAGAATCCGGATTTGATTGTATGTGCAGGTTGGTTACTAATATTAGGTACAACATTCTTAAGTGAAATAAAATCCATACCAATCATCAATTTACATCCAGCTTTACCAAGAGCATTCGACGGTACAACTCATGCAATTGAATTGGCTTGGAAAAAATGTCAAGATGAAAATAAACAGTTGGAGGCAGGGTGCATGGTACACTACGTTATAGAAGAAGTAGATAAGGGTGAACCGTTGGTAGTAAGAAAATTGCAAATAACACCTGGTCAGGAAACTTTAAAAGAATATGAAGAACGTGTACATAAAGAAGAACATATAGCTATCGTGGAGGCAACTATCAAAGGGTTGAAAGAACATGGTAAATTATAATTATAATTTTCATTTTAATTTATAAGTAGTTTTTCTTAAACAAAAATGAAATAATACTTTCGATATATCAACAAAAAATCTGTTCTGCCTTTGGGGCGGAGGGGGAACATTATTGTGTGTTTAGTTTATTGTTTCTATTGATGGATAATTCAAAATTGACAATGTAATATAGACGTTTCAATATGTAATTTATTCTCTTGTTAATTGTACTTATATCCAAAGATGGCAAAGAAATGTTTGCTTAAATACTACGTTATTATTCAATAGAGTTACCCGGTGCGAAGTCTTGTTCACCGCATTGGTATATATGTTTCAAAATTTAGAAGTACTAATTTGAAGATTTTACATAACGTACATATATCTTAAACGTTAGGTTAGCCCAACATTTAAATGGATCACTATCCAGCTTAAAACGTTAAAAGTCAACATTTAGTATCATCCATAAGTTGATATCGCTTTTATATTTAGCCATATATATTAAATATAAATTACGAAATTGTTTCCATACGAAGATTTATTGGATAGCACCATCAAATAAAAAACATGGGGAAAGGTGCAGCTAAATACGGATTTAAGAGTGGTATATTGCCAACCACAAGAAATATATTAAAAAAACCAACCGTTAGACAAACAGAATTAGTTAAAAAGTTAACGCAACCCAAAGTGACAGGTAGAAATGGTGAAGGTTATGCTGAAGGTGTATTGCATCCAAAGGGTTCAAGAAGAGTTCAACTAGATCCTGTATTTATTAATGTTGAAGAGTTAATATCCAAGACTGTCCCATTACCAAATGAAAATAAGAAAATTAATTCAAAGGAACAAAAACTAAAAGCTTCGAAAGCTGAATTACGTAGGGGATATTTAATGGATGCATTTCGTAATGAAGAAGAAAGATTAGTGAAGTTAGAAACTTTGATGAAACAAAAACAAGAAATATTAGCACAAGAAAAGAAAGATCATTTGAAACAATTAGAAGAAGACAAAAGTTCAGATTTAACTATTCCAACTCTTGAAAAAATGATCAATGAACCATTAATGAGAACAAGGACCCCAGAAGAAGATGAGATACTTGCAATGAAAAGAAAATACAACAGAGAAGCAATTCTATTTAAAGCTAAGGAAAGAAAATTAGAAAAATTAGTGGAATTATTTCACGCAGCAGACGAGTTTATTGTTACTGAAGATCAATTATTGAAGAAAGTTGATGAAGCATTTTCAATGGAAACATCTGATTTATTAAGAAATAAATTGAGTTTAAGTGCCTCAAGAATAAAATCAAAGACTGAAAGTATGATCGGTGATGCACTATTTGGTACTATTGCTGGCTCTCATGTTGGTTTACCAGAAGTAAAAGAATTTATTTCAAATGAATCATCTGAGTTCAAAGAATTAGTAGAAAGAGCTAATAAACAATTTGAAAACTAGATTAGATAATCAGAAAATCCAAAATAATTATCATTACAAATATAGTACCAAATTTGCAGAAAAATCCCATGTAAATAGATCACTCTGCTCATATATTCCAATAACCTTATATATATTTGTATATATTAGAATACACATTATTGTCTTTTTATAAAATTTACATTGTTTGTAGTTTATCTAAGACATCAGGGTATGCATTAAATATCAGTTCAAATTTATCTGGATAGTAATTTTGGAACAATTCCGGATTTTTGGCAAGTGCAACGAAGAAAGTTGCTGTTCCTGATCTTATGCACTCTGTTGCCACATTACATATCTGTAAGGCAATTAAAAACGAGAAAGCTGTCAATGAAAAATTAAAATTTCCATTTACATTATATGATGGAGTCGTGAATCTTAAATATAGATAAGCAAATAGAGTACACATATAAGCCACAAATAAAGTATAGAAACCTAATGCAGCATTAATTAAATTATCGTTAATCAATGCATCAATACCCTTTTGTCTTAATAAATACCAAGTGTCCTTGGCTGATTTCAAATATGATTTACCATATAATGCTATAAAACAATATGCATAATGGTTGAAATATTGAGTCAACCACTGTAAAAATGATATTATCCAATCTAAAAACATAAACAATATATTTGTAAATCCACCAAAAAAGTCTCCAGATTGTGAGCTCTGTCTTAACAATTTAATTACTTCTTTTATGGTTTCTATAATTGCAACAATTAAAGAGCCAAAACACACAGAACCAAAAGATGTTGTTATAGTTCTTTTAAATGCACCTATTGCAGGCCATCTGGGAAAAGAGTTTGGAACGTTGTACCAGTAGTACCACGATCCATAAATGCCAGAGATTGTCACATGTATACAGTTTCTGATAACTTCTGTAATATAATAACCACTGAAAAATACAAAGACTAGTATACCTACCAATTTGGAATATGAACAACCTCCCCCAGATACATCACATCCTGAATTTTCTGACTTTGGATCGTATTTAATATAGGTGGATACAATTACCGTTGAGAACAAGAAACTGAAAGCTGTCAATATACATGTTCCAATAATTTGGACGTAGATAATTTGAGGTAATTTTGTTATAACATCCATAACAACCCTCAATATTACTATGGTTAGTGGGATCCTTGATCTCATACCCCAATAGCACCAAATAGTAAAAAAAGTGAAGACCAAAAAAATTATGCCCGTGGACCAATATCTCAATGACATATACATGATTGCAGTCCCTAGAACAGATAGTATATTAACAATCATACCTGCATATATGAAGAATTTTGGAAACTTATAACAAGTTATTAGTCCCACTAGACCTAAGATCAGAGCAATTGCACATACAAATATTAATAGGATTGCAGAATTTGTATTCAAAGTATTAGTTTGATTAGAATTGTAGATACCTGAACCTGTAGTCGAGTAAACTTGAGCCCATGCTCTTAATGTCAAACCGGCCACAGTAATAAAACCGGCCAAAACTAGTAGGAAGAATATTGTAAACGGTATATCATTAAATTTGTTCCAAAAATGCTTTTTATTTTGCTGATCTTCGATTGGAAACTTTTCTTCAAACGATTGAATAGGTGCACCTTCTGTCTTTGACTCTAAATTGTAGTATTCCTGATTACCAAAATTATAAGGAGTATTTGTGTTTGAATTTGGTGTCCATGGGGTTTCAACATATTTATTTGATTGGGTTGTGGGGGAAATATTTTGTGATTCATAAATGTTCCCCATATTTTCAATTTCACCCGAATGTAATTGATTTACATTCTTTTCATTTCCTCTCCCATTATTGTATTCATTGTTGCTTGCTTCACTTTGTTGCTCGTTTTCATCTTCCAAATGTTCTATTTCGTTATATTTATCTTCCATTGGTTATGTTTCGTTTATATATATATTTATATATATTGAGTGCAATGGGTTGTTTCCAAAACTTGCTATAATACGAGCGTGAATATAAACTGACCAGCACACTTTTGTACATTTTAATATTATATATTATATCTGTTATCTTCGATAGTTCCAAATTTAAGAAATACAACTACCACAACTGTCACGATTGTGACATCTATTTAGTGACACTTCCATCCGGAAACTAGACGATCACTCTGAACGAATACCAAATTAAACATTTCCTTAATATCAAGGGAAACCACCCAGATTTCTGAGCAAACAAAGAAGAAACAATGTTTGTGAATCAGCTGAGGAATTTAATTCCGGGAAAGTGAGTAACCTGATTTCCGCTTCGTTCGCAAAGCCGGCGGTGAAGCGTGTGAGCAAAGTGTATATAAATGGGGACTAAAAAGGAAAATCTATGTTCTATCTAAGTACAAATATATCATGTTTCGGCGGTAGAATTGAACACAATATTAATTTATGTATTTAGATAAGCAAACAACTAGAAAAGTAAACAAGATCCGAAAATGTCGTCAAGATATAGAGTAGAATATCAATTGAAAGCTCATCGTAAAGATGAATTTATCGATTGGATTAAAGGGTTGTTAGCTGCTCCTTTTGTATTGCATGCGGTATCTCATGATAAAGAAGACGGTACGACTGAAAGAGTTAGAAAACAATATGCTGAAATTTTCCAGGATATAGAAAATTTAATCAATAAAAAAATTGAATGTGATAAGAAAAACGGCCTATTAGATAATGAAGATATCAATTTTGTTAAACAATATGAAATCATTGAAAAATCAAGATTGAAACAATTAGTGCCAACAATCGGTCCTTTTTTCACTCCCTTACCATTGGAGGAAGCATTTCTATGGGAAGATTCAAAGCGTGCTATCTCTGAACGTAGAATGGTAGCCCCAAGTTTTAATGATGTTAGACATGTATTAAATACTGCTCAGGTCTTCCAATTTATTAAACAAAAAAGATTAAATACAAATACGTTGAAATTAGTGACTTTTGATGGGGATGTTACACTTTACGAAGATGGGGGCTCTTTGGTAGACTCTGACCCTGTAGTCCCATACATGGTAAGATTATTGGAATCCAATATAAGAGTAGGTATCTGTACTGCTGCAGGTTACGATGAAGCTGCGAAATATCAAGAAAGGTTACATGGTCTTTTGGTAGCAATTCATAGCTCAACTTCTTTAACACAAGATCAAAAATGCAATTTGACTGTTATGGGTGGTGAATCAAACTATTTATTTCAGTATTTTGAAAACACTGAAACTGGAGAATTTGGATTCAAACCAATTGACAAAGAATTATGGCTATTGCCTGAAATGAGAACTTGGGAAGAATCAGATATGGATCTAACACTAGATTTTGCTGAAGAAACATTAATACATTTAAAAAAGACTTTGAAATTACCACCAGAAACAGTTTTAATACGTAAACGTAGAGCTGTTGGTTTAGTTCCTGGAGAAAAATTTGATCATGCGAAAGGCAAAACCGTTCGTGTTAAGTTATCTAGAGAACAATTAGAAGAAATTGTATTGACATTACAAAATACTTTAGAAACATATAAACCTGCAACTAGGGTTCAGTTCAGTTGTTTTGATGGTGGTAGTGATGTTTGGTGTGACATCGGTGGTAAAGATTTAGGTGTAAGAATATTACAAAATTTCTATTCTCCAAATAATCCAATAAAACCGTACGAAACTTTACATGTCGGTGATCAATTTAATCCATCAGGTCTAGCGAACGATGTTAAAGCTAGATTAGCAGGTTGTACTCTATGGATATCATCTCCACAAGAAACAGTTCAGTTACTTTGTAGATTAACTAGTGAATATTAGATATATTAAAATGTATATAAACTGTGAATAATTTAGAACCCTATAAAAAAATAATCACAAAGTAAAAATAATATATTGTTATTAGTTATTAATTATACAATATATAAATGACTATTTACATAAAATTTCAATATAGGTGCAATGTGAGAAAATGAATATTGAATTACCTTATAATAATATGATATCAATGAATTTCATTATTACTAATATTTGTTTTATTTGTGTCATGAACTCCTTTCGTTATTATTTATTTACAAATTCGTTTAATTTAACCAAATTCTTCATGTAATCTAATTTTAGTTTTGATTTTTCTTTTTGGTTTTGTAATCTTCTCTTTAAGAACTTTGGTACAAAAGGTTGTGCAACAGGTTTATATGGGCCTAATGCACCTCCAAAAGATGAACCAGGTTTAAATTTATTAGAACCAATAGCTAATCCAACATTGTCTTCTCTATATTTTTGTAATTCTTCTAGTAATTTTGCATCCCATAACGCATTTTCTTCTGAAGTTGGTTCTTCTGGCCATACAAAAGGTTCTGCCATTTCTATTGTCATCTTTTTGATTTGTGGCTCTCTATATCTTGGCGAGCCAGCATTAACTCTAGTATATCTTCCGTGTAATAACTGAGTAGTGACATTCATTGCTCTCAAACCATAAACATGGTATAAATAATCCCTTAGATCCAATTTATTGAAAGATTTAGGCACAATAAATTTTGCTTGATAAGGCGTATGTTTTGAATTAGGTCTTAGCAATATAATTCTTGCCTTTGGGAAGTATAATTCCTTATCACCGACTCTGAAATGAGGTTTACCTTCTTCAATACTTTTACGAGCCAGTCTCATAATTTTTGAACTGTATCTACCTCTTTTTTCTACTATATTTGAATTTTCTTCGACATGAGGTATAATTTTTTCAACACCATCAATTTCAACAGGATTGTTCATTGTAGCCAAAGGTCTTGTGCTTAAGTAATTTAAATTCTGATAACCAAAATTCAATATCGAACCAATTGGTCTATTGTTAAACCTAAGTAAACCCATGATAATAAAATGTGCAACTGCAATTACTTCTCTATCTTCTTGTTATTGTTTTGCCTTTGAAAGTATTTTTTTTGAAATCAAATTGGACTTAGAAAATCAACTCAACTAGACAGTAGCAACTACACTTGTTCAATGGTATATGTCAGTTCTAGTCCTTGTCATATATCAGCCTTTCTATACTTTCTCTGGTGCTAAGTTTATATCTACTTATTCTTTCTTTCCGGGGCCAAATGCTTGTTATACATTCAATTGGATTCGTCTAAAATGACACAGCACGTGACCAAGCAACTTGTTTTCAATTTTTAAAACCGGGTAAATTTACCTTACAAAAAAATCAAATTTTAGCATGGCCAACTCTGAAATGCCCGTACAAACCTACGATCGAGATACATTCTGCCATCATATCACTGTTAACGATTGCGAAGAAACGGCTGCAGCACCACAGTTCACGTGACTTATGTTGTAATTTTTTATCGAAATATGCATAAAACTTACCCGACTGTCCTGTTCTCGTGATGGAAATTTTATAAAATTGAAATGATGGAATTATTTACAAAGCAAGAAAATTAAAATAAATTAAAATAATAATAATAATGTATGGAAAAAGCACTCTTTAATTACTAATATATTTTAACTGGTTAGTGGTATTGAGTTAATTAAGTTTGTTTGACACAGTATTAAAACTAGATATTATATTATCTTGATTTGTTCTTGAACAATATAATTAAGAAGGACTAACAGCTCTTTATTTCATCAGTTGAGGATTTTGTTTTCTTTTTTTTTCTCCCATTGTTGTACAACACTAATATTTATACAATATAATAATTATAAGGTTAAGATTAAGAGTTTAGGAAGGAAACAAAAATTATAACTATACAATACATCGAATCATGTCTCAAGGTGAAGAATACTATGCTGATGAGGATCCATATGGGTTTGAAGATGAAAATGCTCCAATTTCAGCCGAAGATTCTTGGACAGTTATATCTTCATTTTTCCGTGAAAAAGGTTTAGTTTCTCAACAATTAGACTCATTTAACCAATTTGTTGATTATACTTTACAAGATATCATCTCCGAGGATTCTACTTTGATTTTAGAACAATTGGCCCAACATACTACGGAATCTGATAACATAAGTAGAAAATATGAAATTAGTTTTGGTAAAATTTATGTTACAAAGCCTATGGTCAATGAATCAGATGGTGTTACACATGCATTATACCCACAAGAAGCCCGTTTACGTAACTTGACCTATTCTTCAGGTCTATTTGTTGATGTCAATAAAAGAACTTATGAAGCAACAGATGTCCCAGGTAGAGAATTGAAATATAATTTAATTGCAGAAGAAAGTGAAGAAGATAGTGAAAATGACAAAGTCTTTATTGGTCGTTTACCTATTATGTTAAGATCCAAGAATTGTTACTTAAGTGATGCTACTGAATCAGATTTATATAAATTAAAAGAATGTCCGTTTGATATGGGTGGTTATTTCATTATTAACGGTTCTGAAAAAGTTTTAATTGCACAAGAACGTTCTGCTGGTAATATCGTTCAAGTTTTCAAAAAGGCTGCTCCATCGCCAATTTCACACATCGCGGAAATTAGATCTGCTTTAGAAAAAGGTTCAAGATTTATTAGTACTTTACAAGTTAAATTATATGGTAGAGAAAGTAGTGCTGCCAGAACTATTAAAGCCACTTTACCATATATCAAACAAGATATTCCAATTGTTATTATTTTCAGAGCTTTAGGTATCATTCCAGATGGTGAAATTTTAGAACATATTTGTTATGATGTTAATGATTGGCAAATGTTAGAAATGTTAAAACCTTGTGTTGAAGATGGTTTCGTTATTCAAGATCGTGAAACTGCTTTAGATTTCATTGGTCGTCGTGGTACTGCTTTAGGTATCAAAAAAGAAAAGAGAATTCAATATGCTAGAGATATTTTACAAAAAGAGTTCTTACCACACATCACTCAATTAGAAGGTTTCGAAAGTAGAAAAGCTTTCTTTTTAGGTTATATGATTAACAGATTATTATTATGTGCATTAGATCGTAAAGATCAAGATGATCGTGATCATTTCGGTAAGAAGAGATTAGATTTAGCTGGTCCATTATTAGGTCAATTGTTCAAAACGTTATTCAGAAAATTGACTAAGGATATTTTCCGTTACATGCAAAGAACTGTCGAAGAAGCTAATGATTTCAATATGAAGTTAGCTATCAACGCTAAGACAATTACTTCCGGTTTGAAGTATGCTTTGGCTACAGGTAACTGGGGTGAACAAAAGAAGGCCATGACTTCAAGAGCTGGTGTTTCCCAAGTTTTAAATCGTTATACTTATTCATCTACTTTATCACATTTAAGAAGAACTAACACTCCAATTGGTAGAGATGGTAAGTTAGCTAAACCACGTCAATTACATAACACTCATTGGGGTTTGGTATGTCCTGCCGAAACTCCAGAAGGTCAAGCTTGTGGTTTAGTTAAGAATTTATCATTAATGTCTTGTATTTCTGTTGGTACCGATCCAATGCCTATTATCACTTTCTTAAGTGAATGGGGTATGGAACCATTAGAAGATTATGTTCCACATCAATCACCAGATGCCACTAGAGTTTTCGTGAACGGTGTCTGGCATGGTGTTCATAGAAATCCTGCTAGATTGATGGAAACTTTAAGAACCTTAAGAAGAAAGGGTGATATTAATCCAGAAGTTTCTATGATTAGAGATATCCGTGAAAAGGAATTAAAGATTTTCACTGATGCTGGTAGAGTTTACAGACCATTATTTATTGTCGATGACGATGAAGAATTAGGTCACAAAGAATTGAGGGTAAGAAAGGGTCATGTTTCCAAATTAATGGCCACCGAATATCAAGATATTGAAGGTGGTTTTGAAGATGCTGAGGAATATACTTGGACTTCATTATTAAATGAAGGTTTAGTTGAATATATTGATGCTGAAGAAGAAGAATCTATTTTAATCGCTATGCAACCAGAAGATTTAGATCCTGTCCAAGAAGACGAAGAAATGAAAGATGAAGCTGAAACTGACACTGCCAAGCGTATTAGAGCTGTTCATCATGCTACAACTTTCACACATTGTGAAATCCATCCATCTATGATTTTAGGTGTTGCCGCTTCTATCATTCCTTTCCCAGATCATAACCAATCTCCTCGTAACACTTATCAATCTGCTATGGGTAAGCAAGCTATGGGTGTTTTCTTGACTAATTATAATGTTCGTATGGATACTATGGCTAATATTTTATATTATCCACAAAAACCATTGGGTACCACTCGTGCTATGGAATACTTGAAATTTAGAGAACTTCCTGCTGGTCAAAATGCTATTGTTGCAATTGCATGTTATTCTGGTTATAACCAAGAAGATTCTATGATTATGAATCAATCTTCCATTGATCGTGGTTTATTCAGATCTTTATTCTTTAGATCTTACATGGATCAAGAAAAGAAATACGGTATGTCTATAACGGAAACATTTGAAAAACCTCAACGTACAAATACTTTAAGAATGAAACATGGTTCTTACGATAAATTAGACGATGATGGTTTAATTGCTCCAGGTGTTAGAGTATCTGGTGAAGATATCATCATTGGTAAGACTACTCCAATTTCGCCAGATGAAGAAGAATTAGGTCAAAGAACTGCATACCACTCAAAGAGAGATGCTTCTACACCATTAAGAAGTACCGAAAATGGTATCGTTGATCAGGTTTTAGTCACTACTAACCAAGATGGTTTAAAATTTGTTAAAGTTCGTGTAAGAACAACTAAAGTTCCACAAATTGGTGATAAGTTTGCTTCTCGTCACGGTCAAAAGGGTACCATTGGTATTACGTATGGTAGAGAAGATATGCCATTCACAGCTGAAGGTATTGTTCCAGATTTGATTATTAATCCACATGCTATTCCATCACGTATGACAGTCGCGCATTTAATTGAATGTTTATTAAGTAAGGTCGCAGCTTTATCTGGTAATGAAGGTGATGCTTCACCATTCACTGATATTACTGTTGAAGGTATTTCTAAATTATTACGTGAACACGGTTATCAATCTCGTGGTTTCGAAGTTATGTATAATGGTCACACTGGTAAAAAATTAATGGCTCAAATTTTCTTTGGTCCAACATATTATCAACGTTTAAGACATATGGTAGATGACAAGATTCATGCTAGAGCTCGTGGTCCAATGCAAGTATTAACTAGACAACCAGTTGAAGGTAGATCTAGAGATGGTGGTTTAAGATTCGGTGAAATGGAAAGAGATTGTATGATTGCACATGGTGCTGCTGCTTTCTTGAAAGAAAGATTAATGGAGGCTTCTGATGCTTTCAGAGTACATATTTGTGGTATTTGTGGGTTAATGACAGTCATTGCTAAATTAAATCATAATCAATTCGAATGTAAAGGTTGTGACAATAAGATCGATATTTACCAAATTCAAATTCCATATGCTGCTAAATTATTATTCCAAGAATTAATGGCCATGAATATTACACCACGTTTATACACTGACCGTTCTAAGAACTTTTAGGATATTAACATTTTCAAAATTTACTCATGACAATCAAAATACCCGTTTTGGTTGAAAACATTTTAATGATACAAAAATATAACATACCAAATGAATGATCATAGATTAAAATTTTTGATCACTTGTAACTATCAAATGCAAAAAAAGAAAATAAAACATTCATAAAAAACAAGAAAAAAAATGGATACATAATTTAATTTTACAAAAAGTAAGATAAAAAAAAACTTCATATAATATATTAACAATGTAAATGACAAACCATATTCCATATTAATAACCTACTAATTTCAAAAAAATAAAGATTAGAAAGTTAATTAATAAATTACTAATTGCATTCCGAAATGATTGGCTTTGTTTTAAGTTTTTTTTTAATATTAATTCATGTAATATAGTTATTATGAAATTATAAAATTTCAAACATAATCAAATGTAAATTAATGATACACTTTTTATAATTTTAATAAATTAATAAATAACAAATAACAAAAATACTTTTAAGCACATTTTATGATGATATGAAATTAATATTATAGTAAATACAGCCAATTCGTATGGTGTAGTTATTAGTTTGTTCATTAGTATTTCTTATGTTCTGCTCAAATCTGCTGGTGAGAGCTTAGATTACAATATATTATCGTTATCTACGAATTGTTTGTTAAGCGAGATTGAAAGATTAATTTCAGAAGAAAAAAAAATAATAAACCAGTTTAAGATATATTATATATTAAGTTGGTTACTGAAACTGGTTAGCTTTTTGTTAGTTTAAAAGGCAGCTTTGCTACTTTAAGAGCCACAACTATATTAGTGACCTTTGAATTACTTCAATTGATTTACTTTTTTTTTATTGGTAAATAATTGGCAATTAGAATCACATAACTTATTTTCTAGATAAATATTTGAAAAAACAATATTAAATTAAAACCCAATTTGGAATATAGAAATTAATATAAAACCAATAATATTTTACAATAATGTTTTTCATAAAAGATCTTTCTTTAAATATTATATTGCATCCATCATTTTTTGGTCCTCGTATGAAACAATATTTGAAGACTAAATTATTACAAGAGGTTGAAGGTTCATGTACTGGTAAATTTGGTTACATCTTATGTGTTTTAGATTACGATAAAATTGAAATTGAACGTGGTAGAATTTTACCAACCGATGGTTCAGCAGAATTTACAGTAAAATATAGAGCAATTGTGTTCAAACCCTTTAAGGGTGAAGTTGTAGATGGTACTGTTGTATCATGTTCACAACACGGTTTTGAAGCTCAAGTAGGACCAATGAAAGTTTTTGTCACTAAGCATTTAATGCCACAAGATTTAATATTCAATGCAGGTTCTAACCCACCATCTTACCAAAGTTCTGAAGATGTTATCACGATAAAGAGTAGAGTTCGTGTAAAAATCGAAGGTTGTATAAGTCAAGTTAGTTCTATTCATGCCATTGGTAGTATCAAAGAAGATTACTTGGGTGCTATATGATTGCTTTTTGGTTACAAAAAAAGTGAATTAAAAATAAAAAAGAATAAAATAATAATAATTACAATCCACATTTAAACTAAAATAAAACTTACTTTCAGTTTATCATTTCATCGAGATTAACATTTAACCTTAATTTGCATAACAGTTTATATCATTTTAGAATATGATTAGAATTAAATCGATAATATAGTGTAGCTTTCTAATCAAATATTCTTAAAAAAAATATTATACAATGATCTCAAGTTTTGAAATGTAAGTAAATATACCTGTAATATATAAATAAAAATATAAATGACATAATATAGTAGATTATTTTTATAAATTTCGAATAATTTGAACTTTGTTTAAAAAACATACTAAAGTACAGACCAACAAGGTATTGTTGGTAACTAATGTCCATAGTACAATCTCAAACCACCAATAAATGAATAACGGACATTTAATCAAGTAACTAAAAACGATGTCTGATTAAAATACATAGAATTTAAATTTGATGTTCAAATAAGTTTATTTATTCTAAAAACTAATATACAGTTATTTTAAATGCAATTTGATACAGTTTATGGTAAAAATACATCATTACCTTGTTCAATAGCCATCTTAGTATGGTAAACAATGTCAGTAGATTCCCATGGATAAGCTAACCAATGGTCTGGGACATGTCTAGCAGCGAAATAACGTTTTTCATCCTTGATCATATCTTCTGGTAAGTCAGCCTTCTTTGGCTTTAGTTTGTTATGTAGAACAAAAATACCAAATGTAGTCTTGTTAGCTGGATCTTCTGGGTCAACACCTTTAGCTTTTGCTTGTTCTTCAGCATCTTTTTGCAACTCGTTTAAGGCATAATGTAGAGTAGTACGGGTGTCATCAACTTCATCCACAATCAAAACATTCTTACCAACTAAATCTAATTTACATTGTTCATAATCAATCCATTGGGTTCTGTTGACCTTAACACCAGCTTCTTCAACATCAGTACCAGCAATTTTTTCGTATAAGGATAAGATAATAGCAAAAATTCTGATAGTTGGACCATCTTCTTCCTTTAAGAAAGTTCTTAGAATTCTAGCTGGAATGAAACCACCACCACCAATGGCAATGATTAAATCAGGTTTAAATTCCTTAATCTTAGTGGCAGTAGATTGACACAATTGATGAACATTATTGTAAGAAATATATTGCTTTTCAACTTCAGACATTTTTTAGTTGGAAAATTTCAGTAGCTAATGTATAAATAACTTTGATATACAGAATGGTTTCTACCAGTAAATAAACTCTAGTGAACAAGAAATGATAAGAAATAAGACCAGTTCCCAAAACATTTGAGATTAAAAAAGATTTTTAAAGTCAAAGTTACTTTAAACTAATTAAATTAAGTTAATGTAACTGAATAAAAATATATGAAATCTTAAATATATTTTGCATTATTCTTATATATTAAAAATTATTATAAAATTTTAAGAATTTTTTTCTTTTTATAAATATTTTTTCAATTTCCCTTTTTACCTACCCACAATGTGTTACAATTCAATAAAGAAAACTTCAATTATTGTTTAGGAATTAAAATGCATTGAAATTACAAACTAATTATACCAGCACTTTACCGAAACCAAATACCTTGTGTAATCTCATCTCATCTCATCTCATCTCATCTCATCTCATCGCATTTCATCGCCAGAATTTCGAAAAAAATTTTTTTTCACTTTTCTTTTTTATGCTCTGAAAAATTTTTCACTTTCGAGACATACGAACTATTAACGATGAATAAGCTTTCGAATCGTACAGTTATTTTCATTGTTCTGCTATTATTAGATAACTGTATTAATGGATTGGTCGATACATAATGTATTCTCCTCATTTATAAATATTGTGTTAGAGTTAACAATAAAGTCTATTAAATTCACTGTAAATAACTGTTTTATTGGATTTTTGACTCTTTCTTTGAAGAAGTTTAGTCAATACAAAAAATTTCTTAAGCAATGGCTTATAAAGAGTTGTGCTAACTACATTAAAATAGAAATTAGATTATGCAACATAGTCTTATTTAAATTTGTGAATTGATATTGTTTTTTGTGTTATGGAATTATTTACTAAATATATCTCTATCAATTAGATAACAACCTAATTTATTTATTACTATATAACTTAGTTATATTACATCTCCACGTCACTGTAACCTTCTTCTTCATCATTATTTTCTTCACTATCTTCTTCATTTGAAATTTGCTTATTACTTCTAGAACTATTTTCATTTTCAGACATGGATTCATCTTCTTCGGAATCACTTTCATAACTTTCTTCGCCATCATCAATTAAACCAGCGTCATCTAATTCTTCATTATATTCAACATATTCTTCGTCATCTTCTTCAATAGTTATCTGTTCAGTAAATTCAAATTCTTCTAAAGTTTCATTTTGTTCAACTTCTACTGTGTCTAAAACGTATTCCAATTTTGTTTCTAATGCTAATAATTTTGGTAATAAATCAGAACGTCTTTTCAATGTAGAATGTAAAGATGAAAGGGTTGACATTAAATTTGGAACAGTAACTAAGTAACCTCCATGAATGATCAGACACCACTTTACCCATACACTTAATGGACCTTGACGGTGAGTTTGTCTAGCAATTCTTTCAGCCAATCTTTCTAATAATATAACGGCTAATGTAGGCTTCAATCTTAAAATGGTATCTTTTGTAATTCTTTCATCACGATTATTCAAAACGGTTTCTAATAAGGAATGATCATTGGCTTGTAAAGCTTGAGATAATATGACTGTAAAAGTACCAGTTGCAATTCCTGATTTTGTATCTTTTGATTTTTTATTTTTTAATTGTGATAATGAAATAGCCTCAAGTTTATCAGCCAATGTCTCTGAGGTGCTTTCTTCACCTGCTCTTTCTTTTTCCTCATCTTCTTGTTCAATATCCTTTATAATATCCATAACATGCTTAAAGTTATCACCAGAACTGACTCTAGCATTGCCTTCAGCATATGTCTTTGATGCAGCTAAATCTCTTCCGTATAATGAAAAATCTTTTGAGAAATTTTTGTTGCCATGACCTAAATCCACTTTGTAAACATGAGCATCTTCAAGTAGTTTCCAATTCAATTGTGTGAAGTTTCTGACAGTGGCATTTTGCAACCACGTAACATTTAAACCATCACCTTTTATATGAAGATTTAAGACGGGTATACTTTTATCCTTTTCTGATTTAAATTCAATAGTTTTAGAGGCTTGTTTTGATTTATTACCTCTTCTTTTTGTTGCGGTTGATATTAATGGATCTTCGAAAATTTCTATCTTTCCATCTTCAGTTATAATGGCAACTGTGTTTTCTGTAAAATTTGAAAATTCTTTAATATTTGATTGACCAACTAAAACAGTTTTAATTAAACCAGAATTAATGTCATAAACATTCATGAATCTATCATCTTGTGCACCTGATAAAATGTATTCATTATTTAATGCTGTTAAAATGCTAACTGGAGATACGTGACCAGGAAATGTAATGATTATTTCTTTTGTTTTAATATCAATTAAAAAGATAGAATGAGAGGCAACTAATACTTGATTTGGATTATTTGGAACTAAACTAATTTTATTCAATGCAACACATGTTTCAACTTGAAAATGTTGAACCATTTTAAATTCAGATAACGAGAATTCGTAAATATTATCATTGGCGTCAATACAGAATAACTTATCAGATGCAGCGTCAATATCTTTTATCTCAAAAGAATAATTTGTGGATAATTTATAAATAACTTCGTTCGAAAGAGGAGAGTAAACCCATATTTCACCATTAGTTAAACCAATCAAAACACATAATGTTTCGGTAGATGCTAAATAAGTCCATTTTAAACTTGATACTCTTAAGTTTGAATCATCAAAATATAAGAATGTTTGGTTATCTGAACTGAAATTTTGTGTAGAACTTGTTGGCTCAATAGATACACGCTGTTTATCTAATTCTACAGTCACAGATGCTAAATATTGACCAGTTGGGTCATATCTAGATAATACGATCGGTGAGCTTTGGATTGACATATCCTTCTTAATTTCTCTTTTTCTAATTTAATAAAAATTTATTCAATATTCCTATTGTCTCTTTCTATGGAGCAATTATAAATCAATTTTATTCTTTTTCAATCAAAATCAGTGATCAACTATTCTATTCTAATACAATCATTGAATTGCAAAAGTTAAAAACGATCATGTATACTTTATAATTCAGCTATACTTGAGTGCTCTATCACTATGAATATTTTTTTTTCATCATATTTTTTTCAAAATCGATGCTCATCGCAAATTTCAAAAATTTTCACTTTTCGTCGCCTATGACTTCTAACGAAACATCTCAAAAGTTAAGCTTCATACATCCGAATAAGTTATGGTTATTGGTGAAGAATGAGCTATATGTATATAATAATATTTGGCAATGTTCAGTTTATTCTCAAATGTTAAAGGAAATGTGCATGTGTGCCATATATATCCGATCTGTCAATAAATTACAATCTTAAGAATGTTTTTTATCTAACGAAAATGATACATTTATTTTTCTTATTGAAAAAAAAACAAAAATTTTATATATCTATGTATATATGACTAATTTATATGATAACAATTATAATTTTTCTAATTATAAATGTTCTAGTTTTGAGAAACAAAATCCATTATAACTTGTAATGAACTTCTCTTTTCTTCACTCAATGCAGTTATGATTTGTTCATATTTACCTGGAGCAGTGGCTTGTAATTCTTTGAATAAATTATTGATATCTTGGAAACAATTGACTTGATCTAATACAGTTTCTTTCATGTCATCTTCGTAACCTTCAAAGTAATCTTCATCTTCTGGGTTTTCCAATAAATCATCCAAACCTTCTTCACCTTTAGCCATAGCGTCACGCTTTCTAATGGCTTCTGGTAATTTTTCAGTTAATGTAACCAGTTTATCAGCAAATTGTGGAATAAATCCACTTACACAACTTGGCAATTCTGGTAATCTGAATAATGCTAAAATAGCAACAATTTGTAATTTAATACCAAATACACTACTGAATTTATGATCAAACCATTTTTGTAACATTGTCAAAGTAGTACCTGTCTTTTCAGTAATTTGTAATGTTTCAATTGGTTTGACAAACAAATTAGCTAAAAAGATCTTAATTATTTCGGCATCTTCTAAATCCAATTCCTCATTTGCAGAAGCTTGTAAAGCTTGTTCGAATAATGGAATATCCTTCAATGAAAGAGCATATATAACTAAAACATTCATAACACTGGCAACATTATAGTCAGCATCACCTTCAATTTCAGTAGCCAATATTTGCAAAAATGGTTCCAATAAAGTGACATCTTGAGTGAAACCACCAGAGATAACAGTTTCAAAAAATATTTGATATGACTCAAAATAATCAGAAGCGTAAGTTTGGAATGAATCTAAGATATCACGGAAACCTTCCCAAATAGCTGGTGTAAATTGATTGTATAGAGCAATCGAAGATAGTGCTAAAGAATCTAGTAAATCAATAGCTTCAGTTAAAAATGAAATTTGTGCATTAACAATAATAAATCTAACAGCTGGCATTAAAATATCAATTAAAGAAACCTTGTTCATAGACATGACCATAGTAGTCATGGTTTGAAGTAGAGCAATCATTTGTAATTCTTGATCTTGGTCGGCACTAGTATAAGTTGAGCCAGTCTTTTCAAATAAGGATTGACCAACTTGAATGAATTGTTCACATAAATTTCTTGCCAAATCTTCGGCGAATGGAGTTAGTTCATCAGCAAATCTTTCAACAAAAGATTCCATAACTTCTGATAAAATATCAATTTCAAATTCTTTAGATAATTTTAATAGTTTTTCCATGATACCTGGAACTTGTGTGGATATGTGTTGATGAATATCAGGATTGGAAATGATCAGCGACTTCAATGCATCAGCAGCTTCAACTTGAATAGGAACAACATCACTTTCCATGAAGTTGGTATAAGTTAGTTCAAAAATTTTTGAAAGAGTATTCATATCTTGAAAGCTATTAGTATACATAGCTACGGTTTCCAAAGCTCTAGCAACTAAAAATGGGTATTGTTTTTGAGATAGTAAATTAACAATGTAATGACTGAAAATTCCTTCTAATTCAGTGGAAGAATTTAAAAAAGAGAATAGTGTAGATGTAACTCTCATAGCACCTTCTTGTTTGTATACGGTATCAACATCGGTTGAATTTGCTGCAAAATTATTGAAAATTTCACTAACAAAAGGAAGAATCTTTGTCATTTGTTCTGGACGTTTTTCACCAACAACAAAAATAAAATCAGTAGATGCTACATCAGCTGTAGAACCTTCTCTGTTTAAGTCGAAATAACGTCTTGTATATTCTTCAGCGTCATCTTCCAATAATTCTACACTTTGAGGATTAGCACATAGACAAGTGAAAATGACATTTTTAATTATAACTTCCAAATGTGGTTCAATTAAAGAATATAACTCATCGGTATTAACACATTTTTCCAAAAACTGAATCAAATAGTATAATGATGGTTCACTAATCCACAGAGATTTGTTACCCCATTGTTCAATGATCTTGAAGTATTCTTGTAAAATTGTTGGTACTAAGTTCTTATTGACAAAATCTAAAAATTCTTGAGTAATGACTTTGGTAGTTCTGCTGAATTTGTGAATAAATCTGTTCAAATTACCAAACCCCCACTTATTAACCTTAACTCTTTTATCTAATGATCTGTCAGCAACTTCTAAATCCAAAACTTGTTTTGGTAAAGGTTTGGCACATACGTATAAATGCAATTGAACCCATGAGTTTACTTTATCGATGTTGTTAAAATAGGATGGGAAATTGTTTAAACAACCATACTTGAAACACTTCAATATTAAATATAACAATTCATTAGATCTATAATCTTCAGCATTAATTAATTGAGAAGCAATGTTTTCAATAGTTGGGAAAGTTTCGCCAATTACTTTATCAATATAATCTCTGCTACCAACCATATCCCATCTATGAAAAATACAAACCTCAAATAATAATAGCAAACCAGGGTATATATAGGCTTGATTACCACTGTTCAATAGTTCATTAATCATTGGAGTTAAATCCCAATCATCTTGATTATTTAAGATTGCTCTAATGGATTCAGTTAGATGTGGTCTAATATGATTATCTTCAACGTAATCAATCAAAGTTTTAACTAATATCTCTTTAACTTGAGATTGCTCGGGTTCTTTGATACCATCTTCTTTGCTTAATTCATTCCATGATCTATGTATTTTATTCTTCATATAGATGGCAGCTGACATACGAACAGCTAAAGGAAGTTCAGTATTTGATACGATCTTTAGTAAAAAAACAGTAAAACCAGGTTGTTTTTGGTATTCAAACAACTTAACTTCAGCTTCTTTAATAAGAGCAGCATTTGAAACAATTGTATGTTCGATACATTGCAAAATTGCCTGTTCGTTTTCCATCTTTGCAAATTTTTAAAAGCTGGTATATTTCTAGCTATCGATTATATTAAACTAAGTTTTTAAATAGGCAAATTAACTTGCTACAATGTTAACGCAATCGTTGATAATAATTTGAATTTCCAAATCAATTGAAACCAATAAAACCTAATTTATAATTAGTTCTACACATTTATTGAATAAATTTATTTTTATTTTAACCTCATCTCGAAATGTTTGTTGGTGAAAAGTTCCTGGAATTTTAAAAAATTTCAATAAAAGGAAGGCTCGTGCGCTGTGACAAGCATTTTCATTGAGACTTTAAGGCATCTTGAATGAACGCCATTTTTATCTTCTTTTGAATAGAATTATCATTCTTATATTTGTTTCAATAATTAAATGCATTTTATATTTAAAAATAACTATTCTTGTATTTAATATCTATACGAAAAACCATTATAAAAACATGCAGACTGTTTTGGCCATATATACAAATAAAGTATATTGTATACCTCCGAGATAATATTTATATTATTTTATCTTCTGAACTCATATTTTTGTCTGGTGGGAATCTATTCCTTTGTTCATATATATATACACTTTTTGGTTACTAACGTGATTTATTATTATTCCTATAATTATTTGTATATTTTTTCTATGTTTTAAACCTTTCTTGTTTAGTTGAAATCATTTATAGAAATCAAATTTATCGACATCAGAATCTGTTTTAACTTGTGAGGCATACGCTTCTTCTAAATCACTTTGTAAAATGACGTATCTATTCTTTCTTACAGCACGTAAACCAGCTTCTTGCATAATAGCTGCAATGACTGCACCAGATAATGAATCATTACGAACAATCAATGAGTCTAGATCAGCTTCAGGAGCTAAAGACATTTTTGCTGCAATAGTGCCAAAAATCAAACGACGTTCACGTCTGTCACGTAGAGATGGAAATTCAATTTTTCTGTCCAATCTACCTGGTCTTAATAATGCAGGATCTAATGTATCAGCTCTATTTGTTGCCATTATGACTTTAACGTTTGTAGCTTGATCAAAACCATCCATTTGAGTTAATAATTCAATTAAAATACGTTGAACTTCACGATCCGAACCTGTTTGTGCATCGAAACGTTTTGTAGCAATGGAATCAACTTCATCGATAAAAATGATGGAAGGAGCATTTTCTCTTGCCAATCTAAAAACATCACGAACCATTCTTGGACCTTCACCTAAATATTTATGGACGAATTCAGAACCATTGACTCTGATAAAAGATGCATTTGTACTATTAGCGACAGCTTTAACTAACATAGTCTTACCGGTACCTGGTGGACCGTATAATAAAACACCTCTTGGAGGATCAATACCGATTTGTTCATATAAATCTGCTTGAACTAAAGGTAATTCCACAGCTTCTCTTATTTCTTGTTTTTGCATATCTAAACCACCGACATCAGCGTAGGTGACATCAGGTTTCTCATTTTCACCCATTATAGATATACTTGAATCAGAATCTGGTGGTAGAATATCTACTAAAGCATTTGAATGACGATATAATGCAACAGACATAGAAGGTTTTAACAATTCACGATCTAAAGTAGATAATATTCTTACAACATAACTCATACCAGTGGTACTTGATACAATACCAGTGTTTTCATCTATTGGTTCTAAAAATTGACCAATGACCAAAGGAACAGATTGAATTCTCTTAACTTCTTCTTGGGCCCTTAACAATTCTCTTTTCAAATGACGTTGTTCATCTTTTATATAATCTTCTTGTAAACTTAATAATTCGTATTCTTTTTCTAATTTCTTCAATTTCAAATAGACATCTGCATTATTACCATTATCTGATAAACCGTTATTTAGATTACTCTCCAATTGAGATAAAAGAGTAGCGTATGATTTAAAAGTTGATTTTTCTTCAATAGCAACTACACTATCTTGTGTTATACCTAATTCTTCCATAATAACAATTATAAATTTATCTTTCTTGGTGTGACTCCTGATTATAATAAATATATCAACCACAACTATGTATGATGTATTATCTACTGTTATATATCTCTATACCGTTGACACCAACACTTATCAAAATACCTACTTGAAGGACAAATCCCTCTTTTATCACATATCTTTTTATATAATCTCACTATAGAAGGCTCACTTTCTCAAAAATTTAAAATTTGCCACCCGGGCGGCGGCCAAGCAGGCGGGTAACTGCGTCAGAAAGTATGCTTAAATGCTGACAACTTGGACAATCTGAACAACTTTTATGACACATCGATATCAAAAGGCATCATCATCAGTTATTCTGATCAATCACTATTCTTGTTGACTACAGTTTTATCGGTTGGATGTTTACATGTACTTATGTTACAAATTTGCGCTTCTTATTTCAAAGATACCATTTTAAGATTATTGTGGAAATAGATGTAATTGTCACTACGGTATAAAATTCTAATGAAGTCAGTGTTATGGTTTGATTTAAATCAGATATTGTCAGTTTTTTGATGTTTTCAAATAACCCTTTAATTAGATTAGGTATATCTTTCCAATTTGTGATGACGTCTTTTATTGGCTTTGTTTGATCTTGAACGATTAAAGTGTCTAATTTTTTGGATATCCTATTCAATTTATCATTAAACTCAATGCTTTTTGTCTCATTCGACTCTCCTAGAGCCAGTTTCACTTTGTCTTCAAAAGAATTTGTTAATCTCCTTCTTTTCCAAGGTTCCAAAAATAATTGCAATATCAAAAATAGAAATAAATTCATTCCCATTAAAAAAAAGGAGCTATAACTCGATGTCCTTCTGATTTTATCAGACCAAATTTGTTCTTCATGATATCTTGTTAAAATAGCTGTATAGTGATCCTCTGATAACTTATCATGTTTTGCTTCTAACTCATTAACTTTAGTCTTCAGCTCTAATTCTCTCTTCGTGTTCTGTGCATCGTCTTTATATAATTTAGTAAATTTTTCTAAATCTTCTGAGGACCATGAGCTCTTTCTTTGCAATAATTCATTTAATTCTCTTTGAGACCTGGTACGTTTGTCAATTGCATTAGAATACTCTTGTTTATATAATTTTAATTCTGCTTTTGAATTTTGTACTTGTTCTTGTAAATAATCAATACTTTTCCTTAATTTTTGAACTGATGAATACCCTGTGACATCATTGAATGCTTTACTTGCAGAGAATATGGTCTCTTGTAAAGAGTCCAAATAAAACTCAAGCTTCCTGGCCCATTTGTTTCGTTTTAATTTTCTTTCAGACGGCAGTCCCATAATTTTATCACCTGTACTTGCATCGATATTATAATTTAAACTAGAATCCTTCTTATCGCTAGCCTCTTCTTCTAGAAATTTCTTCTCAGCTTCTCGAAGAGCTTCCTTTATTCTCGACTTTTGATTAGAAAGCTGGGAAGTATATTTATCATATATATTTTTACCATGTTTTATATTATTCTTTAACGTTTCAATTGCATTATTCAATTGATTTTTAGATTTTGAATCAACACCACTCAAATTTCCACGAACATTATTATTATCATTCCCATCCACACTAGATAAACTGTAAGATCTGATTCTGTTATTAGTGGAGAGACGTACCGACGTAGTCAAATACCTTATCTCGCATCTGTTTAATTTCACTGTATACCTCCTAAATAACATATTTGACCAATTACACAAACAACGAAACACGAAGTTCTCAAATTATGAATGGAGTTTATCAAAGCTGTTGTATCTACCATAAATACAATTACAGAAATATATATTCTTATTTACATACAAGAAACAGCCTTTTTTAGACAATCATAGAATATTGTTCATTTCATTTATTTTTAGATTTAAGGACATTGAAAATTGCGATGACTACAAACATTGGGTATAAAAAGACATTACATTGCGATGATTATTATTGGAGAATACAAGAAATATTACAAATGAAGTGAGTAACGGATATATAAGAAGAGTATATCTAATTCTGTATTTAATAAAAGTATTTGTTTATTATGAGTGGTTTCTCGATTAGTTTGAAGAAAGGAAAGCTTGGGAAGAGCAAAACTAATAAAAAATCAAAGAACAAAAATTTATTCTCAGATTCAGATGATATCAATAGTAAGAAACAAACCACTATTATGTTAACAAACATAGATGAAATTACTACTAAGGTTGTAGATGCACCTTTAGTGATAAATCCTGTACCTATACAACCTATTATTCAAATTAATCCAGTATCGAAATCATTGTCTAAAAATGAAGAAGCTCCCTCCATGGTATATGGGTTGAACACTATTGATTCAGCAAATAACGATAAAGTTAGTGATAACACCAATCATGATAGTGGCATTGAATATAGTGATAGTGTATTAAACAAATATTTGGAACAATTACCGGAAATAACCAAAGAAGAAGAATATGATAAAGTTCCGATTGATGAATTTGGATCAGCAATGCTGAGAGGTATGGGATGGGATGGAAAGGATGAGGATTCTGATGATTCATCAAATAAAGATAAAAAGAAGACAATCATACCAAAATTGATACCGAGAGCCAAGTATTCAGGTATTGGGACGAACATTAAAACAGACACAAATTTAACAGATAACACTTTCTTACCTTTAAAAAAAGTTAACAAACAATAATTTTAGCATTTGCATTATTCTCATTATTGTAAAATTATATAACATGAATTAACTTTAATAATAAATAAATAAATAAATGAAAGTTAGTAATGAATATATGAAAGATAAAATATAAATATGCTTTGATTATATACATGTATTTATATTATTATACCATTGCTCCAATTCCGACAATTATTAATTGGGAAGCAAACGTCGACCCCCAATTTTTGATCCAGTCATTTTTCTTTTTGTATTCCCATTCTTCAACTACTTTCATTAAATCAATATATAATTCCATAGTTAGTGAATCATATATACCAGTTTCCCCAAATAATACCATATTTCTTAATTCTTCTATATTTTTAACGACTCTAAAATTTAACACAATTTCATTATCTGGAGTAGGTATGTTTTCATGAAATCTTATAACCTGCTTCTTTCCATCAGGTTTCTCGATTTTTTCATTTTCATCCATCCACTTTGAAGATTGGAAAATTGTTGTTACTGGGTAGGATTTTGTTTTATTTATAAATATATTGGGAGAGTTCCAAACTGAATTGTCTTTATTGGATGCGGTATGGGAATGGAATAAAGCGTATTTTGTATTTATATATGCAATAATTGGTTTTAATTCATCAATTGAGATGATTTGTTCCCCTGTTGATAGTTTTGGAGCATCAGATGGAAAATTTGCTTTTAAATTTTTAAATTTGAATTTTAAATCTAATACTAAATATTTTGTAGAATCATTTATCCTTGATATGTTTGTTGTTGGAGCGTATTCGTTATCTATGTTGTCATGCAGCTCGTCATAAGTGTCGTAAAAATTGATGTTGTTAATGCTTAAGTTTTTAAGTGATGTGGATAATAGTTCATTAGTGCTATTTGGATTCTCTTCGGTGGGTATCATTATATCAGCTGTGATATCCAATTCCCCATCTTCTATCCAACCAAATGAATTCGTTCTGTGCAATCCTAACTTTCGTACGTTCATACAGTCTATCCTTAATCTTGTAATTCTTTCCCATCCTGCTAAATCACTTTGAATTTCATTTGAATTTGCGAACTTGTGTTGTCTTTTATGAAAATTGAACAACGAATTGTTGATTGAACCATCGACCACATTTGCGTTCAAAAAATCTCTAATCATCCATTCAAATCTAAATTGGCTCAAATCTAAATTATACACAGAGACATTAAATTTTTTTTCCAATTGATGGTCATGTAAAATTATCGACGAATCGACCACTTTCACTTTCCCCAACTTATATTTTGGATTACTAAACCATTGCATCAATGATTGTTCTTTTGAAGAGTCATTTGATGGGGTCACAGAAATTTCACCCGTCATTCCTGAAATTGCAATATCATTAATCAATCCGTTACCTACAAACCACTTTCTTAATGACAGAGTTAGTTCTATTTGGTGTATGTTCAAATTGAAGTTAATCAAAGATGTTTTTTCATCATGATTCAATTCTAAAGTGTTTAAATCAACATTGTTGAACCGTATGCAGCCTTTTTGCCATTCTGGAACTAAAGAATCTTGAAATTGTATATCAATGCCATCTAAGAAAGTATTTAACATCTTACCAATGAATCTGCCTACCATTTCTTTTGCAAAGACAGTATTGAATACTAATAAAAGAATGGAAACGAACGTTGTTGTCCCCAGAATTACCCAAATAATTTGTGATAAGATTAACCAAGAGAACAGAGTCCCAATTTCATCAGCAGAGAAAGGCCTGTTGCCTCTAATCAAAACCCATTTAGTTTTGATTTTAAATCTATCGAAGGAATTTGTTGCTTCACTTAAAACTTTTTGTTTATCCATTCTTTCTTTATTTTTCTGCAATAAAATATCTTGTACATGTAAAAAATCAGTTGTCTTACTCATTTCATTATCTACATCTTTCATTAAATCGACTTTCTTGTCGGAATAATATTTCATAGATTGGAAATTTAATGTTCGATTGTACCTTAGAACATTATTAATCGTATATCTACTGGTTGAGAGTCTACTAGAATTTTTCACGAGGACTGTATTGGGCACTAATGCATTCCATCTCCATGACAGTTTGCTTAGCCTCAACATTCTCAATTTGTAGTTGTGTATATAAACAATATAACCTATATAAGCTACATGTACAAAAAAAGCAGAACATCAAGAACAAATCTAGAGATATTTGAGCACCCAAGAAGTTATTCGAATAAAATCATTTTAAAGAACTCCATAAATAATGTGGGATAATCTTTCAAAATAAGGTTGAATGCAATCAGCTAATCAGGTAAACACCATAAGCTGACTGGGTAACTGCACCATTCAATAACCAAAACAAGCAACCCATAGCACAGATAGAGAAAGCATCACAAGCAAAACAGCATCAAAGCTCTGGCATTTCGCAATACCTCTTGACCACTGCCATCAACAGTTGTTGGCTCACTGTAGAGTGAAACTTTTTTGAAAAATTTTTGAAAAAAAATCGATGAGCTCAAAAATTTTTCAAAAACGATGACCAAAGCACAGAGAGATATCCATAGTAAATACTTTATTTAGATTTGTTTTGTAAGTATTTAAAAGTAAATTATATTTAAACATCTGTTTCTTTGTATTTCTGTTGGGTTGTTTAGTAATTCATCTCTTATAGACAACCAAACAGTGTGATATTGAAATGGTAGCCCCAACTGCTTTGAAGAAACAACCGGTTAGTACCAGTGAAAAGAGTAGAATTATTGGTTTAGACAATAAACAAACAATTGACGAAGATGATGATGATGTCTTATTGGATACTGCTGATGCGGATATTGATGTCGAGGTCGATTTGAAGGATGTCAAGAAACCAGAAACTGCGGGTGTTATATTGGATGAAGAAGGTAAACCTCGTTTCAATGCTGCAAACAAATCAAATGAAAATAAAGTTAAATTAGAAAGTAGAAAAGTTCCTGTGCCACCTCATCGGATGACCCCATTAAGAAACAGTTGGTCAAAGATTTATCCACCTTTAGTCGACCATTTGAAATTACAAGTCCGTATGAATTTGAAGACTAAATCTGTTGAACTAAGGACTCATCCTAAACATACTACTGATCCTGGTGCTCTACAAAAAGGTGCTGATTTCATTAAAGCTTTTACTTTGGGTTTTGATTTGGATGATTCCATTGCTTTATTAAGATTGGATGATTTATATATTGAAACTTTCGAAATTAAAGATGTTAAAACTTTACAAGGTGATCATCTGTCAAGAGCTATTGGTCGTATCGCCGGTAAAGACGGTAAAACTAAGTTTGCTATTGAAAATGCTACTAGAACCAGAATCGTATTGGCAGACACCAAAATCCATATTTTAGGTGGTTTCACACATATTAGAATGGCAAGAGAAGCTGTCGTTAGTTTGATTCTAGGTTCTCCCCCAGGTAAAGTTTACGGTAACTTACGTACTGTTGCTTCAAGATTAAAAGAACGTTACTAATTGGAGATGCCAGCATAAAAATAAAATTTTAAGATAGAATACAAAATTCAATAATAATAAGCATAAGAAGATTTATGGAAAATTTCGAAAGACATGCAATAGGTCATGATCCAATAATTACATATCTCATTTCTATATAATTAAATATATTTCTTATTTAAGTCATATACAATGTACATTTAAAATAAATATAGGTCAAAAAATATTTCAGTGTAATTATTAATAGATTTAGTTTTATTATTACATAATTTAAACAAATACAGATCTTTTCGTTAACTTATTGCCTTTAAATGACCCCAAGGCCTTTTGTTTTGGAGTCAATGTTTGTAAAACTCTCCATGCTTCCTCTATATGTCTTGCCTTTAACGGTGTTACTAAATTATCTGGACCATCAAAAAGCCTTTTCTTTCTTTGCAAGACTGTAGTCTCATAAGCTACATCTTGATTTATTTGCGATTTATCTTTTTGGCTCTGTATTATTTGATCACGTTTATTAATCTTTAAAGCAGCTTCCGTTAAAGAACAAACCATTTCAAACGTTAAAAACCCAAGAATATCCATAACATCATCATGAGGCTTACCATCCGTGATCTGATTGATACCTGACCAATCTTTAAATCTTTTTGTTTTTCTGAATGTGAAACTAGCTTGACGACAATCAGACCAATGTACATATTCTTCTTTAGTCATATTCCTTGTTCTATCATCAGCCATTTTAAGACGTTTCATTGTAATAATCGAAGCTTCTCTCTCATCATCATCAATATCATTTTCATCATCTTGTGCCTGTTCATTAAACATAAATTGTAATTCCCAAGGTAATTTAATTTGAGATTTTTTAACCTTAGTAACAATCCCATCTTTATCTTCTTTGTCATTTTTAGATTCTTCTTCACCTCCTGCACCAGGTGCACCACTAGCATCTTGATCTTTTGCATTCTTACGTAAATCTTTCCAAGAAAGATAAGTTCTTAATCTATTAACTTTTGCTTTATCATGACGCATCAAGAAAATTATATCATCAGGAAGAATAACTTTGCTGCTACGACTATGAGCACTTTTGTTTGCTTGTAATAAAATTTCAATAACTTGACTCTTCACTATATCTTCAATTAGTGAAGTAGTCTCTACTGGTGGATCGTTTGTTTCACCAGAAACAAACATCATTTGTTGAATCTCTAGTCTATACTTGTATTTTGCATCCATTTTTTGTGATCTGACCTCCACAATATCTCTTGTTGCTTAATCTTTACAAATTTTCAATATAAATTTAAAATAGTAAATTATGATTTACCTTATATTATATAAATTTGAAGTTTCTTTTACTAATTTGTCTATACAAGTACCAATGATTTTAAAAAATTAGGCCAATTCAACTTAATCATTTTATTGTATTGCCTTTTTCTTAATTCTTCAATTTCTAAAATGTACGCTTGCACTGAAATTTTGAAATGAGACCATTGATATGAGTGAACTTTAAATAAAACTGTTTATAAAAAAAATGTGTCTATATGATTATAGATTTCACAAAGATACTTCTGGTGAGCTGAAAGGTTGTGTAGGATATTCTTTGTTTATTTTAGTTTATTTTTGATAAGGTTACAGCTGCTGCTCTAAGAATAATAAATAAAAATGTCTGAGATCTGTATTGAGAATGATGATTGTATGGATATTGATTTAAATAATGCCATTGACTATAAAAATATAAGTGTACAGAATTGCATTACTGCATCAAATGAGAAGGATTCTGTTTTACTAATATTGAATCAAGAAATTGAAAATAAAGAACTGTTTTTGAAACTTTGGAATATATACAACATCAGAGTTTGTGCAGATGGTGCTGCTAATAGATTATACAATTTTTTTAATGGCAATGAATCTTTACGTGAAAAACATTTACCTGACTTTATTGTTGGTGATTTGGATTCCATTAATATTGACATTAAGAGCTACTATAGCTCTCATGGAGTAATAATTATTCAACAATCCGACCAGTACTCAACTGATTTCACAAAATGCATAAGATTAATTTCACTATACTTTAATGACCCATCATTCAAAGAAATAGTTAGATCGAAATCAAATGATATTGATAACAACCATGGTATTGAATCTTCAGATGGTTTACATGCACTTTATGATAAGATGAAAACAAATAAGCAAAAGGAGACACTAAAAAAGATTAGTATACTAGCATTAGGTGGAATTGATGGAAGATTTGATCAAACTATTCATTCTATAACACAATTGTATGTACTTGCTGAATCTGATAAATATATTACTTTAACATATTTGACAAGGACAGATTTAATATTATTATTACCATCAGGTGCTTCACTATTAACTTACTCAAAAGATTTTTTGAATAAGTGTATTAAAAACTGTGGATTACTACCTTTGGGCATTCCGACACAAATAGTAGAGACTAGAGGGTTGAAATGGGACGTTAAGAATTGGAGTACAAGTTTATTGACAGGGAAAGTTAGTAGCAATAATAGATTTTCAGGACAAAATGGTTGTTATATCAATACCAAACATGGTATTGTGCTAAACATTGAATTAAATTTCAAAAACCTGGTTGAATTTGTGTAAAAACAATTGTGATTTGGCTTCAACACATTTAAATACTAAGTATACAGATTTATTAGATACATAGATACATAGGCAAACATGCATTATATAGAGAACAGAAACTCTTTCACCTTACAGCTTTCGTGACATTACAAGTTTATAGCCTATTACAGCAAAAACTAATAAACATATAGAATGTCAAATTAAAGGATAACAGTTTGCATTAAATTGTATAATGAACTTGCTCTAATCATACTTCAATTATTATGTGCTTACAACCATTATCACAAAGAGCATTATTATCATCATTACCATCTCTATCTCTTTCGAAGCTTTCACCTCGAACTTCCAAGGTTTCGCGATCCATTAAAATTTTGGAAATGTAAAGATTTTAAACGTACCAAAGTTAGAAAAATGTGTATTTGTTAATGTTGTATTAATTATATAGAAACTTGTTACCTATAATTAATATTCTTCTATTAGTATTTGCGTTTGCTTTAAAGATAAAGCATAGTTTGAAAGATTGTTAGAAGATCCATTTGATTTAAGATTCAACGAATAAATTTTTTGAATTTGAAGAGCCACATATATCATTTTATTTATTTGTCTATATCAGGTATTATTTAAAGTTAGTAAATAATGACAGTTACTGACATGGGTAACTCAAATGAGAAAAATATTAATGAAGATATTAAACCAGTAACCCAAAGTATTGATTCAAAAGATATTGATTCAGTAGTGGAAGACGTGGAGGATGATGATGATGTTGATGATGATGACGAAGAAGGTATAGATGATCAATCATCCATTGTTGCTCCTTCTGAATTGTCTAGTGTCGTAGGAACTCCGAGTGGGGAACATGGCAAATCAGATGCTTTACATATTGACAAGAAAAGAAAAATAAAAGACAATGACAATGATGATATTAATGATAAGTCGAATACCAATACTGATGATACTACTAATCCTAATAGTAAAACTACAAATAGTAAGATGCCAGCTTCGATTTTAGAAAGAAGAAGATTAGGTCGTCAAAGAGCTGCTGCTGCATATGCTATCAAATTACAAAAAACAGGTATTGAAAAAAAAGATAATGACAATATTCAATCTACAGGTTTATTTCGTCCAATTCCTTTAGTTAATCAAAAGAATTGTTCTTCTGATTACTTAAAGAGTAATAATCAAATTTTTGCCCTAAGAGAAAGGAAGGTTATAAGAAATAACGCCACTGCTGCTACTTCTACAAATACAAATAATTCGGTTGCTGGCACAAATGCAAATACACCAGACTTACCAGATTTAAAAAATGCAAATAGCGAAAGTACAACTTCCATAATGGACGATATTTCTGAAAAAAATAATAATGATAATATTGCTTTTGATGATCCAACAACTACAATTGTAATACACCCTGGTTCTAGATATTTGAAAATTGGTTTTGCTATGGATGATTCTCCATTAGTGATTCCAAATTGTGTTGCATTTCCAAAAAATAAGTTATATTCAGAAAATGTAAATCAAACAATTTTAAAAAAAGATCAATCAGAAAATTTCAATACTCAAATGAATCAAATTAAACAAAGTTTTAGAGACAGAATGAGATACTATAAAAGAAAAATCCAAAGCAATAGTCAAGAAAGAGTTGCTAGTTTTAATGCACAAAGTAAACCTGAAAAAATCGAAGATAAAAATGATTATAATCGTGTCGAATGGATTACAAATGCTGATAAAGTGTACTACGGTGAACAGGCTACCAGATGCTCAAAGGACTCTTTTATTTTGAGGTATCCTTTTGTTAAGGGTGGCTCTTTCAACGTGTCTTCTCCATATTATAACTCTTTACCAGAGATCATTGGTGATGTCACTGGTCTAATAGATTTTGCTTTAAGTCAAGAAAGATTTAATTTAAAACGAAGTGATTATTCGAAACATAAAATTGTCTTGGTCATTCCAGATATTTTCGAAAAAAGTCATTTAGAAACTATGTTTCGTGTTTTACTAAAAGAAATGGATTTTCAAGCTGTTGCAATCATGCAAGAATCATTAGCTGCATCGTATGGTGCTGGTATCGGTGGTGCTACATGTATAGTCAACATTGGTGCTACACAAACGAGAGTTGCTTGTATAGATGAAGGCAGTGTTTGTGAGCATAGTTTAATAACATTAGATTATGGTGGCGATGATATTACTAAATTATTTGCTTACCTTTTATTAAAAAGTGATTTCCCATATCAAGATTTGGATATTAATTCTAGTCATGGTTGGAGACAAATAGAAAATTTGAAAAAGCAATTCGTTACTTTTGAAGACGCAAATATTACTGTTCAGCTGTATAATTTTATAAAAAATATTCCTGGTTCCCAAGCTGAAAAAATTGAATTTAAAGTATTTGATGAAGTTATCAATGCTCCTTTAGGTATTTTTTATCCTGATATATTTAAAGTGATGGCCACTGAAAATGAAAAAATAGTAACCAATGAAAAATTAGAAGACCAGTTGCCTCCATCAACAGATATTTATACTGAGGAAAGAAATGACTGGAAATCACTAGCGCAAGTACAGTGCTTAGAAAGAGACACATATGCAGGAAATGATAATGATTTGGATGTGGTTACAAAATTAGTAAATGCTAATATGAACTTAGATGAAATGGAAATAATTACTTCAAAAATGGATGAATTTGCAAAGAATTATACACCAATTGATAAAGCGATTATTCAAAGTATTACTAACGCCGTAGCAACAATGGATACTTCTAAAATGAGTCAATTCTATAATAATATTATGGTTGTAGGTGGTACATCCAACATACCATCTTTAGATTTTATTTTAACAGACCGTATTAATATATGGAGACCAAGAATTTTAAGTTCAAGAGAGTTCCCAAGTTTCTTTAGAAATTTAATTAAACAAATCAAAGAATTAAACTCATCTAATAAATCTACAAATAAACCTGAAGAAGCTACTGCAGAAGAAGATCAAAAGAATGCAGTTACTGAATTGATTAAGACTGAATTGAAAAAGTATAAAGATAACTTAGAAGCTCAGAATCCTAATGAACATTTACTCCCTGTCTCTGTGTTACCTCCACCATCTGACATGGATCCGTCAGTTTTGAATTGGAGGGGTGCAAGTGTTCTAGGTCAATTGAAGTTGGTAGAAGAACTTTATATTACTAATGCTGATTGGGATGTTTTAGGAAGCAGAATATTACAATATAAATGTTTGTTCCCATACTAATATTGCATAAAAATGATCTTGAAGGACGCTCTGTATATACATAAATATATCTATAATTTTTTATATTTAAATTCTAAAGAATACTTATCGATTGATAAATATATTTAGTTTCCCAGGAATCATATATTGATATCTTAGTTTGTTTGAAATTAAAAAATTAATTAGTTTTAAATGGTTCTTTAAAAATAATAGCTTTATCTCATTTGCTTTAGCCTTTGCCTTAAAGGCGTCGGGGCTGGAAATCAACGGCTATGAAAGCTGATAAAAAGAAATAAGGAAATGATTTCAGAGATTTTATTTATAATTGTCTAATACAAATGGACATTAAAAATAGTAATATACTATTCAATTATTATACTAATAAAAGATAAAATCACAACAAAGTTAAAATTTAATATATAATATCACTGCATTAAAAAGTCTAAAAGATATAAATACCGCACAATACAAATATCATGGATAACAGAGCAGCTATTCAATCTATTGTTGATATGGGTATACCGGAAGACGTTGCCATTGATGCATTGAATAGAGTTAATGGTAATCTAGAAGCAGCTGTCAATTTTATTTTTTCTAATGAGTTACCTGACGACAATATGAATGGGACAGGTGAGAATACAAATCAAATAGATCCAACACATGTGAATATTAACAACGATGATAACTTTAAGGCCGGTGATCTTTCAGAAGTTATAAATAGATCAACTTATGAAATCAACAATCAATTTGATGATGATTCTGGGGAATTAAGCAGCGATGAGCTATCTATACCTGAGATTGTTGAAAATGATATTTCAAATAATTTAAATTTACCATCATACAATATTATGAAACATAAGATTGAAAAAAATTCTCTAAATGATCCAACTATTTTCATGCCTCTACCACAAAATTCAATAATTGAAAGTTATTTTGGGTTATTCTCGATGTATTTATCAATTTATTTACCGCATTTGATTTTAAAACCAGATTTTAAAGATTTAAGTTATAATAAAGAATGGTTTAAGGGACTTAAATTTGATACACCAAAATTTGCTATAAAATTTACTGAAGGAGAAACAAAAAATGATGAAATCAGTACATCAATAGATTCTACAGAAAATTTAGAAATAAATATAGATGATCAACCAAAGCTATTATGGCAATTACAAAAGATAGCTTCTGTCATGAATTGTAATATGTCAGAAAGGTCATATATCAATTCAAAAGTGATTTCTTTGTGTTTGGATAGAAATGCAAGAATAAGATTACAGGATTCTGAACATTTATATGAAGTATTACCATCTTTTATTAAATATTTGACCATAAATTTAGAAATGTGTCCAAATGTAGACCGTGAAGAAGTTCAAAATTCGATGATATCATCTGCCTTTTATATACCATCTGAAGATGAACCTCCAGTAAAAACTTTATTAACTTTATTTCACTTTTTACCTGATGAGTATGAATCAAATTTGTACAAAATGTTTAATGACCTACTATACCCTGATGAAGATGCAGATGATGGTGATGTTGATGAAGGGAATTCGTTGAATCATCTTGCTTCGAATTTAACAATTATATTTGATGAAATTGATGAATCATCATCGATGAATGCATTACCAGAAGGTGTTACCGTGCCTTTAGAATTTTACCCACAGCTATACACTAAAAACTGCAAAGATCAATTGATAAAACATATAATTGGAAAAAGAAGGGATGCCCAAAAGGAATCAAGGGAGTTGCTGAAGGATTTAAATAACTTAAAAAGCTTTCAAGGTAAAGATATACTGAAATTTTTGAACAGTACATTAGATTATTTAAACAAAGATAACCAAAATTTGAAAGATGGAGAAGAAAATAACAATTTTTTAATGGAAGGTTTAAACAATATAAAAGAACAATTGGCAAGTAAGAAAACAGAGAAAATGGATGCTTATAAGGATTTAACTCAAAAATTAAACACTGTATGGAACTTATCAAATCCTGAAGCAAACATCCTTGCAACTGCCAAACAACTAGGGTTGATAGATGAACCTTATTGTTTGTCAATGGCTATTATCTCGCCGAATTTATATTATATTAAAAAAAGAGATGGAACTTGGTACTTGGTTCAAATTTCAGCTGGTGAAGATAACTTTGATATTAGAGAGTGCTCATCTCCTTTAGAAATACAGGACTGCATAAGACAATATACCAGACATGGTAGCGAAACACCTTTGGTGTTTATGTATGCCAAAACTGGAACTGTTCCTGATGATGAAGTTGTTAACAGGTTGTTAGAAGAGAATACTGGTTGTCTAAATTTTTTGAAAGAAGATCAGAAGATTTTAAACGAAAAAATTGTAGATGATAATGAAGTGAATGATGATTAATCTTAATTGAAATTTATTTATTTTTTAGTATCTAGTATTTAAATAAATGATAAATTTTTTTTTGAATAAAAACTCGATTATGTATAAGGGCTAACACCTTCAGTTTTATATACTAGCGTTGGATATATCATTAAATTTGAAGAAGTTTAAGTTATAATTTTTTAATTACAGATTCCGTGAAAGATGTAGTTGTTGCAGTACCACCTAAATCACCGGTTCTTGAATCAGGGCCAGAAGCGATAGTTGATAAAACTGCATTTTCGATTTTAGCAGCGTGCTCTTCTAAACCCATATGGTTTAACATCATGACGGAAGATAATAATAATGCAGTTGGATTAGCTTTGTTTTGACCAGCAATGTCTGGAGCTGAACCATGAACGGCTTCAAAGATAGAAACTTTATCACCAATGTTTGCAGATGGGGTTAAACCTAATGAACCAGCACTTAAACCAGAATTCAAATCAGATAAAATATCACCATATAGGTTTGGACAAACTGAGACAGCATCTGCATAAGAAGATGGGTTTGTAACAACATTTAAAACGGTATTATCTATAATTTGTGTTTCTAATTTAATATCAGGGTATTCATGTTGTAAATCTTTTGCAACTTGAACAAACAATCCATCAGCTAATCTTTGAATTGTTGATTTATGAACCACGATTAATCTTGGTCTTCCTACGGCTTTTGCGTATTCGTAAGCGTATCTTATAACTTTTTCAGAAGCTTCTCTTGTGATTAATTTGATTGATTGAACAACACCTGGTGTGACCACATGCTCAATACCAGAATATTCACCTTCAGTATTTTCTCTGATTAGTACCAAATCCACATTTTCGTAAGTACTTTTATAATTTGGAACTGATTTGGCAGGACGAACATTTGCAAATAAATCAAAAGTTTTTCTTAAAGTTAAATTTAAAGATCTATGACCTTTACCAATTGGAGTAGCTAAAGGACCTTTCAAAGCAACTAGAGATTCGTTAATAGCTTTAACAGCAGGATCAGGAATGGTAGTTAAACCATTAACAAAAATTGGGCCGACGTCACAAGGAGTCCAATCGATTGGAACCTTAGCGGCATTAAAAATATCTTTCACAGATTTTGAGATTTCTGGGCCAACACCATCACCTTCAATAAAAGGAACTGTGTATCTACCATTAGAATTTGTTGAACCAGTGAATCTACCTATCGAAGGTTGATTCGAAATTAATCTTGTTGTGGAGATTAAATTTAAAATATTGTTTTTCTTAGCAACTGTAGATGTATTTCTTAACATTGTTGCTATGTCTTGTGCTTATTTAGGTTCCTTAAAATAAAATAAAATAAAAATTGAACAACAACAACTATTAAGGTGTATTTTACTTGCGTTTCTGTTGAAAAAAAAACTTTGAGCAAAAAATAAAATAAAATATATAACTAAGATCTGGAGTTTATATATTTTCGAATGAGATGTATTTTCCAAACAAGAATAATTAAAAAGTATTTATGCAAAACCTAGAAAAAATATAAAAAGAATATATACACGAACTGATTTGATCCTAAACAAAAATAAAATAATCATACATTGATTGGACATTAAACAAATATTTTACACTTCTATAGTAGTAATGCTATTGACCATACATCTATGTTTATATATATAAGTATACATGCTATTTCGATAATTTTAACTCTAGATGATTCAAGCTAACCTTAAGCTTTTTGCCCAAGTTAATCCTTAAAACCACAGTGTGGTGCAAGGGTGTGATCATCGAGAAATCTCACTCTTACGACCAAAATGATGCAAAAGTGAGCGAAACCCTCTCGAAAAGTGGGATTGACCGTTCTGATTGGTCACGAATTTCCGTTGTCCAAGAATTTGTGGTTTTTCGTTCTCAGGCGGTTGCGGGAAGGGAAGAGCCGCGTTGACGGCAAAGGCATGACCCGTGCGGTTGGTTGGTTGGTTCGCAGAGGCAGGGTAAAGCCATGAGTTTACCCTGCCTGTGTTTTCTGACGAGCGGCATTTGCGATTGCTTTTCCGAGCATTCGGAATAGGGTTTCTGCTGTAGGGCTGCTGTGTTTAGGTTTTGCTAGGGTTTGGAGGTTGGCGGCTATTTCTTTACCCGGCGTGTCGTTTGTTTTTTACCCTGCTTTTTGGTTGTACTTTTGTATGGTTCTGTGTTTTTGTGTTTTTGTGTAGCTTCATTCACTCAGTAAAACAAAATTATTACTGTTTTGACATACAAATAAGAACAATAAAATGGAGGTGATGATAAATATGATTATTTATAACCGTATAAGAACAACTATTTTGAGCTGAAACAGGGACCGTTGCCTACGCACATATATACTTTTGAGGATACTATACACTAAGATATCTAGCTGGTCAGCATGGGACGTAACGATAATATTATTAAAATTGTAGGGGAAGAAAACTTCGCTAAGGTAAGAGATTCGAAGATTTTGTTGATTGGTGCTGGTGGTATTGGTTCAGAATTATTGAAAGATTTAATTTTGATTGGGTTTGGTGAAATTCATTTGGTCGACCTAGATACTATCGATTTATCAAATTTAAATAGACAATTTTTGTTCAGACATAATGATATTAAAAAACCTAAATCTGAAACTGCTTTGAAAGCTGTTCAACATTTTACAAATTCAAAGCTTGTTTCTTTTTTTGGAAATATCATGAATACTGAGCAATTTCCAATTCACTGGTTTAATAGTTACGATATTATATTCAATGCTTTAGATAATTTACCTGCCAGAAGATACGTTAATAAAATTTCTCAATTTTTGAAAATTCCACTAATGGAATCTGGTACTTCTGGTTTCGATGGTTATATCCAACCAATTATACCAACAGAAACGGAGTGTTTTGATTGTACGAAGAAAGAAACACCAAAAACATTCCCTGTTTGTACAATTAGATCGACACCAAATCAGCCAATTCATTGTATTGTATGGGCAAAGAATTTTTTGTTCAGTCAATTGTTTGTAAATCAATCTGATATGAATGATGAAAGAAATGATGATGATGATGATGGAAAGGATTGGGGAACAACGGATGAAAAGGAAATTGAAAGAATCAAACAAGAGACTAATGAATTGGCTGATTTACAAAAAATTATAATTAATAATGATAAACAGAAAATTATTAACATATTGGAAAAATTATTCATAAAAGATATTGAAAAATTATTACTGATAGAAAATTTATGGACAAATAAAAATTTAAATAATAAAAAACCAACTCCAATATCGAAAAAAATTGTTGAAGATATGTTTAAACAAAAGGATAATGAAGATCCAGACATTTTTAGAAAATTAGATGCTACTTGGACAATTGAAGAACAGATTTTGAAGTTTATTAAAGTAACTCAAAAATTGATGGATCGTTATCAATCAGAAAAATCTATTGAATTCGATAAAGATGATATTGATACCTTAGAATTTGTAGTCACCGCAGCAAATATTAGATCCTACATTTTTGGTATTCAAATGAAATCTATTTTTGATAGTAAACAATTGGCTGGTAACATTATTCCGGCTATTGCCACTACAAATGCAATTATTGCTGGTCTTTCAGCTTTAAGTTCTTTAAGGGTTTTGAACTTGTTAAAGTATGCGAAGTTAAAGGATGGTAAACATACTGATTTAAATATGGCATTTACTTCGAAAGCAAGTAATTTTTCACAGGACCGTTACTTAACTAATCCAAAATTAGCAGCACCAAATTGTAAATGTTCTGTTTGTTCAATGGTTGTCAGAGGTATATTGAAACTCTCAAATGAGAAATTAAGAAACTTTAAGCTGATAGATTTGATAAATTTACTTTCAAAAACCTATAAATATACAACTGATATATCAGTAATAGATTCGAAGAATCAAAGATTATTAGCCGATTTTGATTTTGATGATCTACATGAAAAAACTTTAGGTGAATTAAATATAGAAGATGGTTCAATATTGTTTATAACTGATGAAGAAGATGATGATGATATGGTAAGAAAATCAATGGAACTATATATAGATATTGATAAAGATTCAAATGCTAAGGATTTGGTTGAATTACCAAAACTAGACATCCCAATGATCAAAAAAGAAGTTGCTGTTGAGGCTGATGCAGGTGATGTAGAAACTACAGAATCATCTGCCCTAGATAATGAACCAGTTGTGATTATTGATGATTCTGAAATTATTCCAAGCAGCTCGACGGTAAACGCTAAAAGATCTCTATCTGACACAGAGTCTGCTGATGAATCTGCATTAAAAAAATCAAAACCTGCTGTTGAGGAATCAGATGATATTATTGAATTGGATTAAATACTGACTTCCATATTGCATTAAAATATTCTGAAACTTTAATAAGATAGTGAACTTTTTAATGTGTATAGATTAATTTTTAACTGTAATAAAATGCATAACAAGAAAATAATTTTAAAAAAAGGTGACTTTGTTCATTAGTTGTACTTTAATTATATAGTATTGTTCAAAAATAATGCAGATCATTGAAATTGAGTTCATCTCCATCATTTTTATGTCTTATTAATTAATTAACAATGTCCATTCTATAGGTAACGTTAACTCTCACGCTCTTGTAGCAGATCTAGATGAACTTCTTAATCTTTGAAACCAAGATTGACGTTTCTTTGATCTGGTTTCTCTTGATTCCGAGAAATCAGATTTAATTTCTCTTAGATGTTTATCGTTTTCAATCCTTCCAGTTTTAGTAATACCGTCATCCTTCTCTGTTCCAGAACTTTTATTGTCATCTACAGAATTTTTTGCAATTTCTGTTGCTAATGTATTTCTAGTTGGTGAAATAGAAGTAGGTGACGAAGGATGTTTCAATACACCTGAATAGGAAGATGATCTTACAGAAAGTGGGATAGATTGTATATTTTGAGATAAAATTTCATCAGTAGACTTATTATTTACAAACATAGATTTCGGTCTCAATTGGAATGAATTGTTTGATGAACTTCTAATAGTTTCTTTTTTAAGTTTATGTTTCGTATCAACTTGGCATGATGTATTATTGCTAATAATACTGGAGCTGGCATCTTCGTAGGATGTGTTCCCACCATCTTCATCTTCATCTTCCCCTTCTTCCTCCGTTACAGAAAATTCACCAGAATCACTTAATAAAGATGATTTATGAATCCAAGAAAAAAAACGAGAAGCTCTATTGCTATTTTTACTCAAAATGATATCGTGAGGAACTGACGTTGACCCAATCGATTTAGAGTGAGGTCTTCTTTGTTCTGGATTTCTTAGTTGTGTAGCATTTAATACGTTTACTGGCTTTTTAACTTCTTTATCATTTTGTAATACTTGGTCAGATGCCGAAAATGAGCTGCTCAAAGGTGAAGATTCTCTCTTAGTTTTAGTTGGCGACGCTGGTCTAACGGGTATTTTAATTTGTTTATCTGATGTGTTGGAAGGAACTTCGGTAGGTTTGTTGTCAACTTTATTTGGCACTATTGGTGTAGCGACAGAACTTCCGTTGTCATCTGTTATTATTACAGAGAGCGTTGGCGCTTTGGGAGTATGAGTATCTTTTTCACGTTTTTCATCTTTTGCTACATCTCCTTTATTGTCTTTTACATTAGAATCAATATTCATATCAGGTTCTAAAAATCTAGTTTCATTCGTTGCGTTATTAATTTCGGTGTTGGTATTTTCAATCGGACCCTGTTGCAACATAAATGGAACTAATTTATAAGAATATTCAATTAAGAATTCTAATATTAATCGAGATAATTCATACTGTTGTGGATCCATATCATGATCAGGATGTGAAAGTATAGAAGGTTGGAAAATTGCAGATAGATTTTGGGTAGTCATTAAATTAACATCTGAGTTTCTGTCAAATAAACTTAGCATATCTAATATGTATAATGTCAAATGTTTAGAATCAGCATTTAATTTCAAAAATAAGTTTTGATATTCTTTTATAGCATCTCTTATATCTTTTGCTAATTTCTTTTTATAGAGTCTTCTCTCCTTTTTAGTTTTTGCTTGATTTTCAGATTTATCTTCTTCTGTTGTTGTTATTTCATTAACAGCTTTATCTTCTTTACCTTCTGTAATGCCATTATTTGCTCCAGGTGTCAGCAATTGGTTGTTATGCAATGAATTTGGATGTTGAACAATTTCTTTTGAAAGATGTTTCAAAATTTTTGGTCTTGATTGTAATGGTTTTCTAAAATCGTTATAAAATTTTAACGGTATTAGAGGTTCTTCCAAATTATTCAAAAATCTCCTTAGCAATGCAGTGAAATCATGTACGCTATAACTATCCCAGTCACTAAATTTCATACCGTAGTTAGTTTCTTCGATTGAAAATATATATTGCAATTGTTTAACTTTCTTATTATTACCTGTAATACGGAAGATACCACAAGTATCCAAGGCATTCTTTTTTAAATATGAACCTGTTTTGGCAACCACGATGGGTATCCTTCCAAAACCGTTAATTGAGCTATCATCAAGAGATTCACCATTGCTTGTATTTTGAATCATAATTTCCGTGCTTGCAATATTTAATGAATCCTTTAATGAAACGCCAAATACGGTACCTTCAAACTCGTGTCTATTCAACAAGAATTTATCTCTATAATCTTTGTAATCTTGTTTATTGGAAGCTGGAGGTGCTGAATCATCATTTGGATTACTGTTTGAACTATTATTCCCATAACCCAAAAATGAACTTAATCTTCTACTATTCGTGGAAAAGGAGTGTGCTTTTGAGTTCATTGAAGGCCTTACAACTTTTTGTTTCTTATCACTGTCAATATCATCTGGTTTCTTCTCGCTTGGGACCGTCAGCAAATCAGTCGAACGACTCTTGGGGTTATTAGAAAGATTCTTCCAAAACATGGCAGTTGTATGTATATGTATGTGATTGAAAACTGAATGGACTTAGATATCAGAAAATACTGGAGAAACTGATGTAACGTATGCCTGTTAGCACAAAAGATTCAAAATAAGTCTGTTGTTAATTTAAATGTATTATAATACTCGAGAGAAAGAAAAAAGATGCTTAGATATATCGGCACTTCTTTTTTACTTTTGATCGATATTGTTTTTACCTGCCCTGATGAGAGAAAATTTTTGCGTGTACATGAAGCTTAAACTTAAGAATATATATATAAATACACAGTTACGATTTCGAAACGATAGTAAGAACATTATTTATGACTTTCGAAATTGATATATAAGATAATGGTACTTAGGTGATAACCTATATTACGCTATATTCTTTACATACGATAACTGTAACTATAACTTAGCCGTAAAGATCCAAATTAAATTTTTAACTTGTAGTGGTAACTCACAGTACAAAAAAGTACATAGCCAATCAAATTTTCAGCAGAACACTATACGCAATACTGAATACAAAGCACAAAGTTGAAGCACAAAATTTTTTCAAGTTCTTATAATTTTGAGAGCTAGATTGAGTTGCTGATGTTGAAGTTGATTGTTCAAATTAACCTGAACCCATTTTCTGATGGAGGTAAATTTCATCTTACAATTTTTTTCATGCGCACAAAATTGCTTGTTTCTTTTTTTTCTTTGGCCTCGAAATTGAAAAAAGTAAAAATATCATCAATTCGGAAATGTTTGGCGGAGAAACAGAGGCACAGATGTAACAAATTACATCAATTTTTTATGAAAAATTGTGAAAACTAATTCGCAAAAGTACGAAAACTCGCCATTTCGGAGAGAAACTGGCGCACGAAACGGAAATCGATGGATTTTTTTGCCTCTGTAAGGGTCGGGCCCTCTTCGAAAACGGACTGGAATGGTGGTACTGATTGGTGCAACAATAACAATACCATAGTCAAAATGAGAAAAAAACATGAAAGATTCAGTTTGTTCTCACCGTGGTAAGTTAATTAATTAATGGAGCTACACTTTCTGCAACGACATCTGAATAGTGTTCCGAGCCGTTGGCATTTATTGAAAGCTGTATTGCTGTCTCTTTAGCTCGTATGCAAGACTGTTGTTAGTGTGCTGATGATAATACTTTTGAAAAGAACACCAGATAGCTAACTTGTTGCGGTGTCATTATGATAAGTATACTCTTTTTCCTGTATTGTTAGTACATTTTCAAACCAGCAAGCAACGTAGCCTCCAAGTTGACACAATCAACCTTCGTAAATAAATTATTATTTTCATTTTTATATTACAAAAACATATGTTTGAATGCAGATTTCCCAATTAGGAAATGTTTTCAAAAACGGATTCTGTTTTTTTTAATTTAATTATATTTCCTAATTGGGAAATTGTTATTATGTTGTTATATCCCTTTTCAGGCAATTCTGGTTGGACGGGTAAGTATGGTATTTTCTTCTTTATACGCTCATTTAAGGTCACACACAGCACACTAAATGTACAGGTTTGGTTGAAATTTGTTTACAGAGACGCTATAAACTAGAATTAAGAATGAAGCTGTAGTAGCGATACACTTTCGGTCCTGTTTATGGAAGAGTCTTGAGTATTCGATGAATTTTCTGTTTTGTTTGCTACTTGAAATCGACTGGCACTGGGGTGGATCTGTTTATCCCAGGATTAACGAAACTCCATCCGAATCCCTCGTATCAAAAGTTTCATGAGAAAACTAATAATAGTATTACTCAAAATGAAAATTAATAACATGACAATTAGAATTGTAATTATACAATGTCACTAATTAATGTCTGAGTTGTGTCAAAATTGTGATTTAAAATCTTACGATTCATCTTTTTTTTTACACTTAAAATGCGGCAAGGTTGCAGTAATGTCGCTTAAACTGAAAATTTCAGAAAAAATCAGATTTATTGAGATCTCAGTGTGAAAAAGTACCCTAATGTAACATCTGTAATTTCCTGTAACATATTCTGGATATCATTTTATGTATACCAACGTCAAATGCCACTTGCTAGATCTCTAAACTAACTTTTGTATAAGATTTCACAAGGTACAAAGATAAACGCATTCTGTCAAAAACAAAAAAAGGGCAGAAAAACAATATTTGAGGCTTCTTAATAAGGTGATTGTAAGATATGAATAATGATCATAATCAAAGAAGAGATCATTCGCAACATTTTGAGAATAGAGACTCTATGTCTGATCTCCATTCTACATTATCAAGGTACTCACTAAATTCAATAAATAACGATTTGGACAATTTACCCTTTCCAATCACTACAAATATTGTAATAATATTCATAAATGCTACTTTGGGTGGCCTTCTCTTTGGTTATGACACAGGTGTCATATCAGGTATACTGTCTTCGTTAAAGCCACAGGATTTGGCTAGAGACATTCTAACCGATTTTGATAAAGAGTTGATAACTTCGATTACATCTGTTGGTTCTTTCGTTGGATCAATTTTGGGATTTCCACTTGCTGATAAATTAGGAAGAAAAAAAACTTTAGAGATTTGTAATTACGTTTTTATCCTTGCATCACTATGGATGGCATTGTCTATGAGTTTACCTTTTCTAATATTTGGTAGGTTGATAGTCGGTATTGCTATTGGTTTATCAGCACAATGTGTTCCAATTTACTTAAGTGAAATTGCTCCAAGAAATATAAGAGGGAGAATTATGGCTATTAATGTAATAGCAATTACATCAGGACAACTCTTTGCATACATTTTATCTTATTTGATGATTGATGTGAATCAACTTGATGTGCCATTAGAATATTCAAAACAGATATGGAGATACCTTTTCGGTATTTCGTCTATTCCTTCATTAATGTTTATCTTATTTTTAGATTTTATGCCAGAATCACCAAGGTGGCTTGTTTTGAAAGGAGATTTGAATGCTGCACATAAATCACTTGGTGCCGTTTATTCAAAAGCTCCAAGCTTTTTGATTTTAATAAAATTGAGAAAACTAATTGCAGATGTCACAAGATTGAAAGACGACGAATTAAGCACTGAAAATTTGTTTGAACGTAATATTACAAGCAGAACAGAAGATTCTGCATTACTTTCTCAAACCTTAAATAATTATGAAGCCATTAATCATCCTAACGTTTCGCAAATTGAATCCACTGAAGCGTCTTTGGAAGGATTCAAACCATTATATCCCAAAGATAATAAGTTTTTTAGAACACAATTTCAGCGAATGGATAAAAACACTAAAAAGGCACTTCTAATCGGTTGTACTTTAATGTTTTTTCAACAAATATCCGGATTTAACGCCTTCATGTATTATATTAATCTAATTTTTGCGAAACTAAATATAAAGAATACTCTGATTCCTGCAATAATTGTTGCTTTTACAAATTTTTGTTTTACAATTGTCTCTATGTTATGTGTTGATAAAATTGGTAGAAGATTAATGCTATTATATACGATTCTGATTATGACATTTGGATTGATATTGTGTAGTGTAGCCTTTAGATATAGTAATCCAATGCTAGCAATTATTTCTACAATAATATTTGTAGCGTCATATGCGACAGCAATGGGATCAATTCCTTGGAATAGTGTCGAATTTTTACCATTGAAATATCGTTCATTTGGTGCATCATGCATTTCGTGTACAAATTGGTTAACAAATTCATTGATCTCTGTTTCTTACTTATCGATAATGAATACAATTGGAAATGATAAAACCATGTTAATATTTGCCTTTTTTACAATTCTAAGCTGGGTTTTTGTTTATAAATGGTATCCTGAAGTTAAAGGATTGTCTTTAGAGGAAATAAGAGACATTTTTCAAAATGGAATAGATGTTTATTACGTATACAGAAAATATAATATTTAAGATTTGCTCCATAATTGAAGAATTCTTCCTTTTTATCTAAATAATGAAACAATTTAAAAATATTTTTGTCAGAAGTAAATATAAAACTTTTTCTTAAGACTTTCTTTTTACAAAATTATATATATAAAGAATAAATAAAATTTAGATTTAATATTTGAATTTATGTTTCTTAAAGATGAGGTAATACACTACAAACAAACTGTAAAAATTATATAATGAAGTATGATATAAAAAGGATTTATTATATTCAATTTAATATTCTTATAATTTGTCGTAGTATTCTTGCCAGCCTGGAACTTCTTCCTTCATACCGTGTCTCTTTCTAGCGGCAATGACAATTTCACCAGCCTTGGTGGTTGGGTCTAATGGGTCAGTGTTTAA
>JAJMDY010000053.1:0-90792 GCA_030573885.1 Tetrapisispora pingtungensis (nom. inval.)
TGGTGTAGAAGGATACAACATCGGTTTCGGTAACAGAACCAGAAACAATAGTGGTGGTGTATGGGGATGGCAATGGTTCACCAGAAGCTGAAGCACTACCCGATGGCTCACCAGAAGCTGAGGCACTGCCCGATGGTTCCACACTGGAGCCGGCGGTAACAGCATAGGTGGTGGATGTGGTGTAGACGTCGCCGTCGGAGTCGGTGGTGGTGTAGAAGGATACAACATCGGTTTCGGTAACAGAACCAGAAACAATAGTGGTGGTGTATGGGGATGGCAATGGTTCACCAGAAGCTGAGGCACTGCCCGATGGTTCCACACTGGAGCCGGCGGTAACAGCATAGGTGGTGGATGTGGTGTAGACGTCGCCGTCGGAGTCGGTGGTGGTGTAGAAGGATACAACGTCGGTCTCGGTGACGGAACCTGAAACAACAGTGGTGGTGTATGGCGATGGTAATGGTTCAGTGGAGCCTGCGGATACAGCATATGTGGTGGAGGTGGTGATGATGTCACTGTCTGAGTAGGTGGTGGTGGTCTCTGAAATTTCGTATTTATTGCTGGTTTCACTGTTATTTGTATAGTTATTTGATGATTCGGCGATAGTGTTTTCTTCTGAGCTAACTGTGTAACTACTTTCGAAATTGTTGGTTTCTATTTTATTCACTATATATACTACCAGGTTAGTTAGGAAGCCGTTAATTCCAAAATATGTTGAAGTGTATGTAGATAAGGTTTCATTATTGTTATAATCTTCGCTCACATACACAGTTGAAGTAAAAAAATATTCTGGACCGTAAACATAATAAATTGTTTCTGTTATTTCATCACCATCTAAATTTGTTGTTGTCAAAGTTTCGATGGAAGTTGATAATGATTCCATTGTCCATGAAACATAAGCGCTAGATGTAGAATCCCTTTTTGGTGTCTGGACATAATAAATGGTGCCAGTTGTTGTATTACCATCTGAACCAATAAAGGTTGTGAGTGCGGTCGAAAATGTTACCGTAGGACCATTTGAGTAGGTGTAAGATGTACTTATGAAAGAGTACTTTGGTGTGTAAACATAGTAAATAGTTTCTGTAGTTGCATTCCCATCAGAAGTAAAAGTAGTAATTAATGTAGAGTATGTCAAGGTAGCCTCAGCATTCCACATTGTAAAAGAAGTATAAAGGCTAGTAAATATAGGAGTAACAACGTAATAGGTATATTGCGTCGTTTCTTCGCCATTACTATCGGTAAAGGTAAAAGATATAGTGGAAAATGTGGAAGTATAATCTACTGTGCTATCTGCCGTAAATGAAGTGGTATAATATTTTCTAATTGGTGTATTTACAAAATAAATTGTTTCAGTGTAATCATAACCACTAGCATTAGTAGATGTGAAAATTGTAGTAGACCAAGTTTCAGTTGAAGTATAAGTCCAACCTGAATAAGATGTACTAATAATTATAGATTGTGGCGTAGCAACAGTATATATAATAACTGTGGTTTCTTGTCCATCCTCACCTGTTGTAACAATTGTTGCAGTAGCATATGTGGACGTATTTGCTTGAGGCCAACCGGTAGTGGTACTGGTGGTTGTAATGCGCCAAGGAGTATATACAAAAAATATGGTCATAATTGTATCGTCTCCATTTGTTCCAGTATAAGTGGTGATGCTTTCATCATAAGTAGTCGTATATGTTTGAGCCCATGGGTTATAATCAGTGGTTGTAGTGCGATGTATAGGAGTTTCAACAATATAAATTGTCAATTCCCAACCCCCAAAATAGCCTTCTGAATAACCAAAACTGGTGCTGACAGTTATTAATATTGTAGAAGTGTAGTCTCCTGCCCAGCCAATATATGATGTAACTTCTCCATTTCCAGGTGTTCTAACATAATACGTAGTTACAGTAGATAATAATTCTGTGCTTATTTTGGTAGAATAGAAGTCAATAAATGTTCCAGTCCAGTTTGTAAAAATCGTTGTAATCTTGGTATTTAGTGGAGTAACAACATAATAAATTGTTTCAGTTGTTTCATACCCATCGCTGCCAACATAAGTAGTGTACACTGTCGATGCTGTAGAAGTAAATGTATCTGTTGTAAGTGCAAAGTACTGTGTAGATGTTATTTGACGTAAAGGTGTAGTTATAAAATATAAAGTTTCTGTGACTCTTTGACCCAACTCATTTGTGGTTAAAAATACTGAAGTTGAATATGTAATAGCAGAAGAAACTGATCCCCATGTCAAAATGCTGGATGTAGAATAACGATAAGGAGTTTCGATTATTACAATTGTAATGATCCATTGCGCTAAAAAATCATTATAATATCCGAAAGATGTACTGATACTTGACGTTACAATTTGATCGTAACTGCCAGTCCAACCCGTATATCTTGTAGATATCGGGATACTTTGAACAGCAACGACATAAATGGTGTATGTTGAGATTATACCATCCGTACCTGGGCTAGTAGTTGTGTAAGTAGATAAACTCGATCCGTAACTGCTTGACCAAGTAGTGTATTTTGTAATTATTCCAGGATTACTTGGTAAAACCACATAGTACAGAATTTCATAGTAATAATTAGTGCTGTTACCTATCTGAACTGTTGTAGTTTTTGTTGTGTTACTTGTAGCTCCAGTAAATGTTCCTTGGCTAAAAATTGTTTTGGTTGAGGTTCTTGCTGGTGTGTAAATCACATAAATGTATTCTGTTGTATAATATCCATTAGCTCCACGGACGGTTGATACAGTAGAAGATGTAGATGTGTAGGTATAATTCCAGGCATTAGTTCCTGCAATAAATGATGTAGAACGAATTGGTGTTTGCAAATAGTAAACGCGCATAGGAAATATACCATAGAAGATAAGGAAAAATCCCCAGGCTAAAGTCAAACCACCGGTAGAGTAAGTAGTATATCTGCCAGTCCAACCAGTTGTAATCCAATAACCCCAAGGTGTTGGTGTTGCAACATGATAAACTGTTATTGTACTTGTGAAGCCATCACTTCCAGTGATAACTTTGGTCCCAATCGAATAGGTATACGAATACCACCCCGACCATGGTGCAGTTGTGGTGGTTTTAAAAAGTGCTGTTGGTATCGCGATATAGTACGTTGTTTCCGTAATTTCATAACCTGCAGAATTTGTGATCGTATTAAATAGAGATAAGTAAGTCGAAGATTGCAAACCATCGTCATCTGTTTGATATGTATAAGTTGTAGTTGAACGACGAGCAATTGTTTGGACATAATAATAAGTCACTGTAGTAACATTTCCTTCATTATTTGTATAAGATGAAATAAAAGTGCTATATGTGATTGTCCCTGAGTTTGTACCCCAGCTAGTTATTGCAGTTGTAGATCCAAAATGAGGTATATAGATGTAATAATATGTTATTGTATAAGTTGTTGTCCCACCAAGTAAATTCCAAACGTAACTTAAAGAGGCAGAAGTGGAGTAAAACGTAGTATAAGAACCTGTCCAGGTAGCTGTTATTGAAATACCATCAGCTCTTGAAGTCTTGACCCAATAAATAGTTCCTGGGGTGGTGAGTCCGTCGCTGCCTGTAGTGGTGATATATTGAGTAGACCAAGTAGTTTCAACTAAGCCTGTCCATCCATCATTTGTGGTTGTTGATTTCAAAAGATTAGTTGGAACAGCAACAAAATAAGTTGTTTGGGTGGTTACATTTCCTGACGTATCAGTGTAAGTATTTACAATGGTACTAAAAGTACTTGAATTGCCGCTGAAATTACTTGTAGTTCTTGAAGTACTTGTTGATCTACGAATTGGGGTGGCGACGTAATAAATCGTTGTCTCAGTGGATCCAGCAGCATCTTGAAAAATGGAAGTTGAATACGTCAATGTAGTAGCAATGGATGAAGCGATTGTCGTTGAAGTTGAAGTGTATTTTAGAGGATAATATGTCACGATCAAAGTTGAAAAGTAACATGATAAACTTTTAGAATTACTTATTGTGTAATGAAATGTTGAGGTAGCGATTGCAGTCGCACCTGTTGATATTGATGTGCTGTATATTGGACCAACACTTGAGTATGGTATATATAACGAGGTAAATGTTGTAGTGACTAAAGGAAGTAAAGAAAATGAAGATTTGCTTGTCACCGTTCCGGTGGTTGTAGCAGTACTTTGGCAAAAATAAGTTGTACCTCCATCAATAGCAGCAATCAATTTCGAGAACCAAAATAGCAGTAAAAATAGGCTATACGATGAATGGTTGCCTAACATTAGATATGTCTGTTTTATCGTTTTTATATATATTTTTTAAAACAATATGGTACTCTGAAATATTAAAAATTTTGTTATGAATGATTTTATGTTAAAAGTTTTTCGGTATTTATTTTTTTATTTTATTATTTAGTTATTTGAATATGTTCAAAGCTTTTTCGGTTTTTTGATTTAAAGACAAGAGCGAAGATAAGTAGAAATAAGTAATAAATGATGTACAAGGGAAAAGGGTGAACTGCAAAGAAAAATGATGCCACTGTAAAAACTGGAATTCCAAGAGACCTCTTTGATAGACTATAGAGAATATTTGCCGTCTTTTTATATGTTTTTATTTCTTGTTGGGGAATTTGAAGAACCATCAAGAAACCGGGACATAAGATTGGTTGCACTGCCGGACAATTAGGGATTATAGCATGTTTTGATCGAGACAGAATAACTGATTGTGCATTAGCGTCTCTGCTTTTTGTTGGCAAGGAAACCAAATAAATGGCAACACCAGATGCCCGCCCCTCTCACCTTCCTATCTCCATCTGCTCTACAATTGGTCGGCCTGGTTAGCATGGTGATAAGCGATTACCAATCCCGGACGGATAATGAGCTTTTCTCTTTGTTTGTGAGAAAAACGGTGGCGGTCGCAGATAGGGACAAATATCCAATCCAGAGCAACTTCCAATTCGGGTGATTCGATACCCGCATTGGGAAACAGACGTGGGATGGGGCCATCTGTGGCGGGGTCTAGATTTGTTGGAGACGTATTGCAAGGACAAATTTGTTGGAAGATCGTGCAATAGCAAGAAAAGAGAGAAAAAGAAACGTGGGCGTTTTCTAGCTTTTTAGCAGCCGATGGTTCCCGGACAATGCATTGGGAAGCTGGGGAACGGCTGGGTCCAATTATCTCATAGTTGTCTCATTGATGGTTTCCCATGAATACGAGCCGATTGGGTCTGCACACGCCAGTGGTAATGCAACATGCGCAGATACACATACTCATATGTTGCTCTCCTCCGCAGATCTGTGGGCGGGCGAAACTTGCCTTCTTTTTGGGATTTGCGGTTGCGCACGCACGGGGCACACAACTAATTGGCAAAAAAAGAACCCTAATTTTTTTTTTTTTCTTTTTGTGTTTCTTTTTCTTTCGCACGCGGAGGAAAATCAATGTTCTCTTGTCGGGGTAAAAGGGCGGCCGTCTCCGAACATTCCTTCACAAAGATTCTTCCCGCCATTGCTTTTACCCGCACTTGGCGTTGCCGTTGGCTGTTTTGGGAAAAACTGTGTGATGTTTTCACAAACACAAAACTGTGTAAATCAATAACGTAACGCTTACTCTTTTCTGCTCTTTTCTTTTTGTTTGCCGCCCGGGGCAAGGGCGGTATGGGAAAACGGACATTTCGATACCCAACGTCACTGGAATAACGTCACCGGAGACCGCAATTGAGACCTCCGGTGCCGTTCGCATGCGTCGCAGGTAAATTATCGGATTGTCTTCTTCTGCTCCCAGAGCATCTGGATGGTGTGGTCCTGCCGGATACTTTTCCATCAGTCTGGGAGTCGCATTCACATGGAAGCCTTTGTGGTGCGTATCCTTGCTCTCATGCTTAAGCTGTCGAGTTGGAGCTATGTTGATAACACATAGCTTGCAGAGACGTATAGCGCATATACGGCAGGTGCTGGAGACATAAGAGACGTAAGAGACCTTCGAGATTCGGGAAAACGTATATGAGTGGTAACAACATTGGCAATATAAAAGCACTGGGTGGAATAGCTATGTATTCTTTTTTTCAAAGAGTAATCACGAATGCTGGAAGTCTTGGCTTTTGTGTTGGGGTATTAATCCATGTCTGGTGACCTTCCGTCATTGAATTTCATCCAATATTTACTGTTTGAACAACACTTGAGATCAGCCATCTAAGATACCATTTCACCTTGCTTGGCTATTGGGAGTAAATTGCAAGTGTCTTACTGTTCCTCTCTTCGTGGTTCCCAATTTACACTACTCCCAAAGGTCAAATGCAAGATTTAAAAAGTGTGCAACTCACAAAAGACCACTTTGCCATTCTGAATCAATCAAATGCTATTGATTTTTATTATTAAGGTGGGTATCCGGAAATATAAGATACTAGAACTTTGGTTTGGAAGTCTAATACTTCAGCCATTACTTGGCATATGGACTGAGACTTTTGCATCATGAGACTTTATTTCTGGTCATCGATAGCAACTTTGAGTCGAATCTGCAATATTTTATTCTGCACGTGATCAAAACTACTAGTACAGTCGCTTTTTAGCGTACGCACATACTCTTAAATGCAGAGCATGTATTCCAATTGCTGGATCAAACTAATTGCTACTTAAACAGAGTGGGAAATGAGAAATTGTATTAAATTCGGTTCATTATTTTCGTAATCCAATTTTAACTAATCGTCAGAGATATGTTCATCAATTTAACCGACGTTTATTGTATGTTAATTGTAAAATATAATCACTCGGCGGAATACTGAAAGACTAAACTGCACAATTTTAAATAATATCTTGTTAGTTGAACTTAAAGCTGCAAAATTAATTCATTCTTGGAAATTATATTTAAGCATTGAAAAATCAAAGTGATGAGATTTTTTACTGATTGAAACAAAATGACTCAAATTGTTAAGTGGATTTTAATCAATTATAATTTAAATTAACTTGAAGGTACGAAAAAAGAACGAATATGTATTTGCTGGTAGCGAATGAACAATTTTTATTGATAATGTGCATATTTACATACTTTTGACAACTTAAAAATAATCCATATGGTCAAAAGAAGCTTTTTCTGAATGGAACTTGATGGAACTAACATAAGAATCCATAAACCTAAATGGCTCTGGGTATCCTCTGAATTGGATCTCCAAATAGCTCTTAAATGATAGAGATAAAAATTGAAAACCACGTTATGTTGAAATAGTTAAGGTACTCTCTTTACTAAATTATTTTTTTCCAATAAAAGTATTTATGTTGGTTGTTATACAATATGTTGTGTTAAATATAATTGAAATCGTATAAAACTCCGATGCAAATATAAGCTATATTAAATGATTCATCAATGCAGCCATGTTTTCTTGGCTTGTCTACCCTAATCAAACGATAAAATAATGCGCATAAATTCCAAGCGTTGCTATTTAACAGCTAATCCATGCTTTAAATTGAGACATTAATTCTTCATTTGTATTGCGCTTATTTTGGGACCTGATCCTAATTTTGGCACAATGTCCTCTTAGGTTACTTTCATTCTCATTAACGTTTCGTACGGTGAACCAGAATTGGGTCAATTCACTTTTTAAGGCGTATCCAATTTGAGATCCGTTTGTGCCGTTGTTATCAATATTATAAATTTAGAACCGTTACAGAATCAAAAATTGATAGATCCCTATGAGCGAATACCATAAATATAAAATTTGCTGCGTCTAAACTAGTTTTAAACTTCTCAGTTGAAAACTCATCTTTTTTGCTAAAATATGTGTTCTGACTTTACTTCATTAATTGAATTATTTTGCTTTACTTTGTAGTTCAATAAAAACCTATGGTATCTTTCACGCTCTCCTTCCAAATTCTCAGCATTTAAAAGCACCCATTGCTTTTCTAATGATATAATTTCAAAGAATTATTTCAGCACCATTACTATTAGTTAGTTTGTGCCGCAAGTAAGATAGGATGGAATTATATTTGATCTATTAATCTTTAGTTATTCTTTCCCAGCAGGACATTCTGGATAATAAAAATATCTCCAAGATCTTGACTACCTATTGTATTTGTGGATCGTCTACTTATTCAATACATTAAAAACATCGCCTATAGAATTTATCTTTCACCTTTGAAACAATCAGGCTACTTAACTTAGTTGACTCCTAATTATTGTTTGGTTGTTCATTAAAAGGTCCATTTGCATTCAAATTAGGATACTTTTTTTGTAGTAATCACTGTAAAGAGAAAAATTTTTCTATAAAAAAAGGGATGCAAATATGCAAGTGATGTTGTGTTTTCTGAAGGCTGTCTCTATAACCAGAAAAGAATAACATTTTTTGAATACTTCTGTGGATAAAAACAATTATGAGCAGCACCTTCATATAGTCTATCTGTTGGTTATTGTCTCCAATAGTCGCCGATATATTGATAAAATGGCCTCTGATTCATACAAGAATAACACATCACCGTTGTTTGGGCAGCACAGTGTTCCATTGTTTCTGGGGTGAAGCTTAGTCACTTTGTAAAAAGTGGAGTCAATACTCTATTCAATAACATAAATTCAATTCTTTTTCACCTCAAGAATAAAAATAAAAAGACAATTTAGCTGAGTGCTCTTTTTGTAAAAACTTTTGTTTCTTTGAGACCATTTCCCAATTTTTAATCGACTGTGAGTTTTAGTACATAAAGTAGTCTCATCTAACGACAGTGATGGTTCTAACTTCCTGGCTAGATGAAGCTTTCTGCAAATTAGGGGCTAGTTTCTACTTGTACTTAAAACAACATATCACAAAGCGCTATGTACCCTAACATCGGTTGATACATTTTGAAGTATAGGAGTCATTAAAGTAAAAGAGTCTGTGCAGGATAGGATCGTTCTGAGTTCATAAGGTTGTATTTTAGTTTTCATTCTTATTATTATTCTGTTGTTCCATTTCAAGTTACTTATTTTGAATGCCACTTAAAATTGAGGGTTGTAGGATAATTTATTTAATCAAGTCTTCTATTAAAAGATATTTGGTTCGATCTGTACTTAGTAGTTGTTCTTTTCTTCCTTTTGAGAATTTTAGAATGGAAAATTGGCAATGATCAGAGCTAATTGAATTATACAAATAAAGAAATTGGAATTGATATATTTTGAAAATAATTTGTTAAATGCATAATTTATACATTTTGTATTTTTTCATTGTTTACTCAGAAAACTCAATTAAGTTCAAAAGCTTATAAATCCTTTATAATTTATACTAACGGGCTATTAAAAATACATCAATTCTAACAGATGTTTATTATTCAGCAACTTATATTTTTGATATACTGATATATATTTACTTTTTGTTTTAAAATACGGAGCGTTTGTTGACAATTAGTGTTCAAATTGTTCCTTCGATAAAAAAAACATTAAATAAATACAAAAGTTTTTCAATATGAACCAATAAAAATACAATTCATTATGTAACCATCATTTGTTAAATATTTATTATTTAATTAATAATACAAATTTTATTTAAAGTAATTAAATTATGTTGTCTTCATGTAAGCATCAAGCTCAGCATCTAACTCTTCCACTGTTGGTTTATGTGGTTTAATTCCTTTTTTTTTGGAAACATTCGAATTTCTGTTGTTATTTCTATTTTGTTTACGTACTTCTTCATAATGACTGCCTCTTGAACCTCTAGCATAAGCTGGTGTAAATCTATTCTTTGGTTTCCTTTGTTTCAATTCAATTAATTCAACCACTATTTTATTTCCATGTAAATCAGAACCATTATATTTTTCAACAACTTTTTGCATATCTTCTTGATTTTCTGTCTCAAATATAGCTGATCTACCATCTTTAAGTTCATAAAATTTCGAAAAAATTGGTGTACCAAATTCTTTTACCATATCTTCAACAACAAAATCGGATGCATCGATAGGTAAATTAGTAAATTTAACTCTATTCTTAACCGGCTCAGATACCAATTGCCCTCTAAACCCAAGTTTAGTATCTAAGTCTCTAACATCACGTCTACGATATCTAATGACCCTATGTTGTTCAGTTGGTTTCTAAAAATATTTTTTTGCATGCCTTCAGATTAAATGCAATTCACAAAAAGAAAAGCAAGAATTAGAGTAAAACACATTTATCACAAAATATAATTGTTAGTAAAATTTAATCTCATGACTTAGAGCTCATAAATATTGAATAAAATTTCTTTAAAATATTTTATTCATATTAAGTTCAATTATAAAGGAACCAAAACAGGAAACATACATCTACCTCAATATCACTCATGGTTAATTCAAAAAAATCTAGTTAATTTTCTAGCAACTTTACAAATTTAGAATAATTATACTATGCAATTGAACTATATTTATTTGTTTTGTAATTCAAAATATAAACTTTATCATAACCATTTCAATTTAAAAATTTGTTGTTAATATTTATCAAATTACTCAATTTTAAAATATTCAATCGCTTTTAAAATTCTATGAGGCTTTCAAATTCCAAAAAATAAGAAATCCCAGTGATAAAAAAATGAATTGACTAGTTGAATTGTAATATTTGCAGGTTATTATTTATATAGTTCAAATATTTTATAAAAATCGAAATTATTTATAGTAGAAATCTCACTAAAGTGTTATAATTTTCAATCACTAATTAGAACTTAAAGATTTGTGGAAAGCAAAAACCAGAACAAGGTTGAATAAACACTATTGTCAAAATTTTTTTTATAGTCATTTATTTATTTTGAAAAAGCCTTTACATACACTGATATAGAAACAAATATACATAAAAATACAAATTTAATAAGAATCTGCTTACAATCTAGGCCGATAGATCAGTAATTAGCTGTTTAACATTAGAAGATCTCATCAAAGCTTCCCCTACCAAGAACCCACAGACACCTTCCTTTTTATACTTATCAGCATCAACTTTTGATGTAATACCAGATAATGCGATTAATAGAGTATCCTTTGGAGTGGAAGATACTAATCCACTTGTGGTCTCTAAGTCGACTGAAAAAGTATGCAAATCTCTGTTGTTGACACCAATTACTTTAGCACCAACTTTAACAGCACGTTCCAATTCTTCTTTTGAATTTACTTCCACTAATGGTTCGATGCCCATTTCTTTTGTGGCATAATTATATAGTTCTTGTAATTGTTCTTGTGATAACATTTTAACGATCAATAGTACAGTATCAGCACCTGCAAGTCTTGCTTCAAGAATTTGATATTTGTTAAAGATAAATTCTTTTCTTAGGATACAAGGTCTTTCCTCTGGATTAGAAATGTATTTTTTATTCAGAGCTGTTCTAATGTTTACCAAATCTTGTAAAGAACCTTTAAACCAATGTGGTTCCGTTAATACTGAAATGGCAGCAGCACCGGCTTCTGCATATTTCAAACCCTGTTCAGCTGCAATTGCATCAATGAAGATATCACCTTTTGAAGGAGAAGCACGTTTAACTTCTGCAATGACGGAAGCAGTTGATTTACTATTCTTTAATGCATCATAAAAGTTTTTAACAGTTGGTGCTAAACCTAGTCTATAATTTGTTTCTAAATCAGACAAAGTGAAACCAGGAGTTTTCGATTGGATTGAAACGTCTTCTTTACGTTGATTGTAGATTTTGTCCAAGATTGAACCACCTCCATTAGATATTATTGATTGTAATTTTAAATTTTTTTCATTTTCTTCCCAAGTACCACCTGTTACAGTCAAAATATTTTTAATCATCAAATGGCCTTCTTCGGTCAAAATTGATTCAGGATGGAACTGGACACCTTCGACAGTGAACTTTTTATGTCTAACCCCCATGATGACACCACTTTCAGTCTTTGCAGTAACCTCTAAAGTATCTGGTAAAGTCTCTTTAGTACCTGCTAGCGAATGGTACCTTGTTACACTAACACCTTGAGGGATATTTTTAAAAAAACCTTTATTGTCATGGAAGATAGGAGAAGTTTTACCATGTACAATCTCACCGGCGTAAGCAACCTCACCACCAAAAACTTCAAACATACATTGTTGGCCCATACAGATCCCAAAGACAGGAATCTTACCAGTAAAGTATTCAATAGCATCTCTCGAGATACCAGAATCGGTCTTTGGATGACCAGGGCCTGGAGAGATGACCAGAATTTCAGGATCCATAGCGGCAACTTCTTCAACAGTAACTTGGTCATTACGGTAGACCTCAACGTCGGCACCTTCTTGGCACAGATATTCGTAAATGTTCCAAGTGAACGAATCGTAATTATCAATTAAAATAACTTTTTTAGCAGCAGACATTTTTCAGCAAAGTGCGAATTTTCTTTTCTTACAGATGGATGTTTGCATTATTATTCAAAACACAAATACAAAATACAGCAAGAAATCATAATATAAATATCAAAAGCTTAATTTACAAGATAACTGATACTTTTAAGATATAATATTATTACCAAAATTCATCAAACTCTTATACCAATTGAAGGTATTAGTCACAAAATTTCAGTTTTGAAACTTTCAGTGTGGGTTTTTTCGAGGGCAACGAGCTTCGGAAGAAACGAAATTTGAAAGTTTCAGTAAATTTTTCACCAAAACAAAATTGAAATGAAAAACAAAACAAACAAACAAGTTGATCTGATCTGGTTTGATTCAATGTTTGGTGGTGCAATGGTTTGCAATTGGTATATATTAATTGTCAGTGTTGCTTTAATGTTAGTTTTAGTTTTAGATTAATTCTGTTTACATAGACAATGCAAACGAACACAGACGTTTTTATTGTAATTTACAGATATGAGCGGTATTATTGAGGCCTCCTCTGCTTTGAGGAAAAGAAAGCATTTGAAAAGGGGTATTAACTTTACGTTAATGGTTGTTGGTCAATCAGGTTGTGGTAGATCTACTTTTATAAATACTTTATGTGGTCAGCAAGTGGTCGACACCAGTACAACAATTTTATTACCAACAGATACTACTACCGAGATTCCTATCCAACTAAGAGAAGAAACTGTTGAATTAGAAGATGAGGAGAGTGTAAAGATCCAATTGAACATCATTGATACTCCAGGGTTTGGAGGATCATTAGACAACTCTCAATCTTTTGAATTGATTTCTGATTTCATTCGTCATCAATATGATGAAATTTTATTGGAAGAAAGTCGTGTCAGAAGAAATCCAAGATTTAAAGATGGCAGAGTTCATGCTTGTCTTTACATGATCTCACCATCTGGCCATGGTTTGAAAGAAATGGATATAGAATTTATAAGACAATTAGGTGGCCTAGTCAATATCATTCCAGTGATAAGCAAATCTGATTCGTTAACTCTAGAAGAATTAAAACTAAATAAAAAATTAATAATGGAAGATATAGATAGATATGACTTACCTGTCTTCAATTTCCCATTTGATGAACAAGACATCTCAGACGAAGAATACGAAACTAACATGTATTTACGTTCTTTAGTACCATTCTCTGTAATTGGTTCAAACGATGTTTTCGATAATGGGGACGGTGTAGTGATTCGTGGTAGAAAATATCCATGGGGCACATTGGATGTAGAAGATGCCACTGTTTCAGATTTCGTAGTGTTGAGGAATATGCTATTGATTTCACATTTGAATGATTTAAAGGAGCATACTCACGAAATCTTATACGAACGTTATAGAACTGATGCTTTATCGGGTGAAACTCAAACAACAACATACACAAAACCAGATATAAATGATCCAAATTATGCATCACCACAGCTTCCATCTGTAGCAAGAGCTTTAGGTAATACATCAATCGAGAACAATTCTAATATCAATTCACCAAACCCACAAGATACTTACTTAGCTCGTGAAGAACAAATAAAATTAGAAGAAGAAAGATTAAAAGCCTTTGAAGATAGAGTACAACAAGAATTACAAATGAAGAGACAGGAATTATTAGAGAGAGAGAAAGAATTGAGAGAAATTGAAGAAAGATTAGAAAGAGAGTCCAAATTCAAGACCGAAGATTCTGAATTGATTTAAATTGATTCAGTTTTTCGATAATGATTTTAAATATCAACTATTTAAAAAATAAATTTGTCATGGCACATCTCTCATTCATTTCTATGAAAAAAAACTATACCCAAGAAACTGTTTGTTTATATACCATATTATAAAAACCTTACATACTAAATAAAAATATTGAATAAAATAACTTAAAATAATTGAAGTAAGTCGCAATACAGTAAAACTATGTATTTTAGCATCTTTCTTTTAAATCGTCAAAAGTTGCCATATTGGTTGCTTATTGATCTCAAATAAAAACTTCACAAACACCAGTCATTTTATACTTATAATATCAGTTTGATATAGCATGATTCATGGAAAGCAAAAAGCTTTTTGCAAATTTCTAACCAAAATCAAAGCCAATGCCAGCGAGTTTTACAAAATATCTTTAAACCCTAGCTTATCCAATAAGCAAATTACCCTCTCCTGCGTACTTTCTTACTAGTGAAAATTTTTCGATACGTCGAAAACAAAATATTTGGTATAAAAACTATCTATTAATTGACATTTTTGCCATGGATAATATATACTTTCATGAATGTTTGCACTTAAGTAAGGTAAGATAAAGATATGTAACCATGGGCTCTTTGGTATAAATGTTTAATGCATAATGTACTTATAATTGTCTGTTCTGAGTTTTAAGCAAACCTTCAAGGAATTGCTTTCTTTACAGTGGATTTCGCAAAATTTCTACTTCATATTTAAATTAATATGAAGTTCTTAAAATACTCTCAATTTATTAGCAGATATTGGTCTCTAGTTAGAGATCATTTGCTAAAGTTATTTGAGAATTTATTATGATCTATTTTTAATGTTCAAAACTATAATTTATTACAATTCGTGAGTTTTATATGATGAGGAACCAGATAGGGACAACAGATTCGTTAAATGACGAGGAAAGTCTTAAGCCTAGTTTTAGTAGAACTTTTAGGCATTCCTGATTTAACTCAATTGAATTTTAAATTTTCTTTTGAATTTTTGTTAATCTTATTGTATTTTTCATAACTATATATTTGGTATTGGATTATTTATATATTGTACATAAGTCATTGAAGTTGTTTACTTCAAATACTTCAAAATTATTCTGAAATGTATAGGATGCAGTTTTATTGTTATACACAATCAAAATGTGGTTTTAAATTATCAAAAAAAAATAGGCGATCGGTTTATTAGATAATTTTTTATTGTTCGATTAATGGTTTTGGAGATTTCCAAAATCTTTCAATATTATGAGAAACTAACAGTAAAGATTTGTCTAATGTGATACGTTCCATTGGATCTTCTTCTTCTTCATCAATAATTAATTTATCCTTTGCAGTACCGGATTGATCGGTAACTTTTTCCTTCTTTGGAACATTAAAAGAATCTCTTGGGTATACTAAAACATCGCTCATTAATTTTGGTTTAGTTATTTGATGAAATTCTCTCCACGTAACAGGAGTTGAAATACCACTCTTTAAATAATCGTTGAAATAAGAGAAAATGGTATCAGTAAATAATGCTGAACCAGTCCAACTCATTAAATTCAAATTATTTCTCAAATTAATATTCAAATTATTTTCTCTCTTACGTTTCAAAGTTTCTTCTGTAATTCTTGCAATCACTTCTTTTATTATAGGATGGCCTGGTTTAGCTTGGATAATCCAAGTACCGAATTGTAATCTTCTAACAAAAAAATTATTCCAATCAGGTAATTCCGCATCATGCTCAATACCAACTAACAAACCAACAGACTTTGGATTTACATTTTCTGGAATCCAATTTGGAATAGCTTGGATTGGATCAGTATCGATGTCAGCATAAACACCACCTCTTGCAAATAAAATTAAATATTTAAAGAAATCAACCTTTAAAATATCAGAAGGTAAAGCTTCAAAAGCTTCCAAAACTTCTGGAATATTAGAGTAGAAATGTTGTACTAACGCATTCATGACCATGTGGTTGAAGACTTCATGAACAAAACCTGGGTTTTTAATTTCCCATTTGTCTAAATCAACCAATTCATCTTTTTGCATTTGTTCACTGATTAGTTTGCCTTCAGCTCTTGCTTGTTCAATCTTCTTTTTAATTTCTTGTTGTTGCTTTTTATCAGTCGGGTACAATTGCCAAATATAAGCTGGCAACTTTCTTGATGGGTCATATTCGTAAGTGAAAGCCAATGATTCTCTTAAAGTGACGTCCTTTTTGTTTTGAGATTTAATCTTTTGAATCTTGCTATCTAACACACGTCTTTGTTTCTCTAACTGTTTAGATTGTTCTTCTTGGTTCTTCTTGATCTCTTTGAACAGTTCCTCGAACTTCTTCATGGTCTCTACCTCATGTTTTCTATCGCTACTGGCCGCCAAAATGTTCTGAGTTATATCAAGTTGTAAATTAGGAATCAAGCTATTCAGGTCAGTATTCTCAGGATTAGATTTAAGTTTGAAAAGACCATATAGAACCAAAAACCCAACAACGAATGCCAAGATAAGCCTTCTCACGATGTTTCCTCTCTTCAATTTCGCCATGTTTTATCTTCAATCCTCTATGTTCCAGGTAACTAATGAAAGCAAATAAATCTCTGCAATTGGAACTACACAACAAGTTCTTCTACTAACAACTTATATCGAAAAAAATGAAAAGCAAAAATTTTTTTTGCAGTTGCTCTCTATAACCGTCTACTAACAAGAATCTCGAATGACAACGTTACCAATGATTCTTCTAGCCTGGTTCTTATCGATTCTAACTACTGCAACGACACAACAATATAAAAATAAAATAACCAATTACAAAATTATACCCAACTACAAACCTGAGTTTAAAATAAAATGAATAATTTATACTTATAGATACATCCATCCAAAATCACCTCATTCCAAAAATAAATTTTTGATCTCGTCTCTCAAAAAACGCCGTCGGAGACCTTCGGCTTTTTTATCCAGAGCGGTTTGACGTTTTTGGCGTTTGTCTGTCCCGCGCAATCGCGTGCTTTTCTGAGAGCTGTCCAAAAAGGGAAACTGCGTTTTCTACGCACACGTGTGGCAAGACACACTGAACACACCGTACCACGTGCACGTTGCTTTTTTTGGCAAAGTCAAAAAAAGTTTTCACCGCAGAGCAAAGTCGCACAAGGGGGTTTACTGTTCCACGGGGAAAGTACAGCCGCAGATATTCACATTTGGCATCGCCGTTTTTGGTAATCCGTGTCTCGAAAGGGACACATTGCGTCATGCCTCGTCTCTGTTTCTCGTGAGTTTGGATGTGCGTCTGGAGATAACTTCACATACCTGAAGAAAGGTATACGACACAAACGACTGTCATAAGAGTATTTCTTGCAAGTAGTCTAACTTTACATACTGATTTATATCTATTCACCGCTATACAAAATACTTTGGAGTGCTCTGCCGGGCTGGTTCAGGTCATGGAAATTGCCGGCTTCGACTATGTTGCCTTCTTCCAGCACAACCAGTCTATCACACACTTGCATCATTTGTTTATTATGTGTAATCACTATGGTCAACAGATTGGCACCAAATTTTTCCTTCAGCGTCGGAAGCATTTCTATCACTAATTGGGTTGTCTTGACATCTAGTGACGAAGTACATTCATCTAAAATTATTATCTTTGGTTTCTTCAATAAAGTTCTCACAATACAAAGTCTTTGAGCTTGGCCACCCGACAATAGCGAGGTATTAACAATCGTTTCTAAACCTTCTGGTAAAGATTCAATGAAATCTGCCATATCAACATATTTCAGCAGACTTTCAATCTCAGTCAAGTCCAAATGTTTCTCTTTTGGTATGCCGTATGTGATATTATCGAGGATAGTGCCATGGAATAAACTAGGTTTTTGTTCTACAACGCATATTTCTCTTCTCAACATATCGGTTTCCCAATCATTGATATCAGTGTCGTCAATGAAAATTTTATCATCAGGAACATCGTATAATTTGGTTAATAGGTACATTAAAGTTGATTTACCCGAACCAGATTCACCCACTAAACCAATGGTTTCACCAGCATAAAATTCAAGATTTAGATCTTCGTAAACATTAATACCTGGGGCACTAGGATACTGGAATCTTAAATTTTCAATCTTGATCAACGGTTCCATATCACTTGATACAGATGCAACCTCAATTTCTTCAGTTCTTACATCTTCATCATCAACTTCTTTAGTGTAATCATTCTCATCAATGATTCTTAGAATCCAACTAGCAGCTCTTTGACCTCTTGTGACATCAGGGATTTGACTTACAAGGCTATTGCATGTTGTGATTGTAAATAGCAGTAATGTGAATGTTTGAAACATAGTCTTTGATGTATATTCACCAGTCAAGACTAATTTTAAACCATAGTAATATAATACTGATTGTATACAAGTAGTAATAGTGGTAATTATTGATAAACCAAAACCTGTTGCAATAGCACGCTTTTTAGCAATAGTTCTCATTTTATTTTCTAAATTTAAGTAGATTTTCATGAAATGATCATTTAATTGCAAACATTTAACAGTTTTAATACTGCTGACAATTTCAAATTGTAGATTTTCTAATTCAGCAACTGCTGATTTATAATCTGTTTCATAATTTTGCAAAACTTTACCATATATCATGGAAAATATAATTATAAGCGGAAACATTGATATACACACCAAGCATAATTTCCAACCAGTAGCAATTGCCCACACCAAACCCATAATAGACACAGTAAGAAAGGTAGATAAAGTAGCCAAAAATTCAGAAACCAATGTTCTTAAATCTCTTAAATCATTTAAGGCCAATGCTGAAATTTCAGAACTATTATTTGAAGCTCTACTAAACCACTCATATTTTTTTTCATTTATTGTTACCATTATCTCATTTCTTAAATCCATAATCCAATACTCACTACAATATCCTAACAAGAAAACTTTTACAAAATTGAAAAAACCGTCAGCAAGTGCAATCGCTAAAACAATCAATGACCATTTCAATAAATAATATGATGAACCTATCCCGGATGATGAAGGTACTATTCCATTTAATAAATAGCTGAAACTCCATGAGAATAAAGGATTTGTAACACCAGCTACTACAGCACAAAATAATCCCAAAATTAATATTGGCTTCATTCTACAAGTTCTCACCATTCTCTTTATTATAGTTTTAATTGGAATTCGATTGTTAGTATTGAATGCTTCTTCATCTGAAGGATTTAGAGGCCTTGCAGAATCTGTAATCTCAGATGAATCGTCAGAATAATATTTAAGAACATCAAATGTTTCACCACTCATAGGACTATTAACGAAATCTTGCTTTTTTTCATCTAGTTGTTCCTTCTCATATATTGTTGGTGATGACACTCTACTATCAACTATATTCGAATATTGTTGAATATCATACATTTTATAAAATAATGTATCTTTGTCATTCAGTAGCTTTTTTTTAGTCCCAAATTCTTTTATTTCATGATCTTCAAATAAATATAAATAATGTTCATCAGAAATTTGAGTTAAATCATGAGTTAATATTATTGTTGTTTTATTTTTACGAAACTTTGAAATATTTCTCATTAAAATCTCACGTTGAGTTATATCTAAAGCTGATAAAGCCTCATCCAAAATTAATATATCAGTATCTCTAAGGAAAGCTCTAGCTAAAGCAACTCTCTGCTGTTGACCACCACTAAGAGTTACACCACCGTTTCCTAATTTGGTTTCTATACCATCAGGTAAAGAAGCAATTACAGAATCTAAGCACGCTAAAGAACAAACTGATGCAAGTAATTTATTGCTAATTGAATCTTCTGTATATTTACTGCCAAGAAGGATATTGTTTTTTAAAGTATCATTGAATAAGGTACAGCGTTGTTCCACTAGAGTTATGTTATTTAGTAAATTTTCAGTGTTAATTGTATTGATATTTTTGTTATTAATTTCAATTTTACCTTCATAATTACTATAAAACTTTAAAATTAAATTTGTAATTGTGGATTTTCCAGATCCAGATTTTCCAACTATAAAAGTTATGTCTTTAGGTTTAATTTCTAAACTTATATCCTTTAGAATTTTTTCACTAGGTCTACTTGGATAAGCAAAATTTACATTTTCAATTGTTATTCTAGCTGTTGAAAAGTCAATTCCCATAGATTCCTCATGATCTTGCTTTGAATCAGATTTTTCATTAATGAAGTTTTGAATTTTTGTCATTGCTACTTGACCTTTTTGTATGAATATTACATGGTGCAAAGTAGTATTTAAAATTGAACCTAACATCAAACATGAATAAAAACAAGTGATAACATCAGAGATATTTAATTTTCCTTTTCTGATCATAGTTGACCCAAACCAAAAACCTTGAACAAACATAGATAATGTTAGAAAACGTAATGTGCCAATGTTAGCTGCAGTGTAAAGTGACATTTTAATAAAATAATCATTGCATTTTGATACTAATACTTCAAACTTGTTTGTTTCATATTCTTGAGTGCAGGATAGTTTGATATTCAAAGAAGATTCCATTGTCCAAGTTAACAAATCAGCAGCTAAAGTGGTTTCTTGATTTTCTAAAGCAGCATATTTTTTAATTAATCTAGAAAAAACCGTTGCAAATATTATAATTAATGGTGCGGTACATAAAATAACCAAAGTTAGTTGCCATGAATAATAGAATGATACACAAATCAAGGCTATTATTGCTACACAATTCTGATAAGTGATTGCCGAAGCTTCAGCAGATCCTGATCTCAGCTCTTCTACACATCTATTGATTTGTGTGAAATCGCCAGATAAGTTTTCTTTTAAATCATACCATTGCATTGGTTTTTCTAAATATTCATTTAATAATTTTGATCTTACTCTGAAACCTTGTCTTTCACCTAATGACATCCAAGACGACACTGACATCCACATAGTTGGAATACTTGCAGCACCTAAAGCTAGTACGGACATCGATTTCAAAGTTAACTGATGCTGTAAATAACCCATACCGTATAAATCAACCTGTTTAAAGTCCTCAAGAAGGTTAAACACCTTACCTGTTAAAATTGATGTAATTGCAGGAACCAGCCCATTTGCAATAGTTGATAAAATTAAGAATATCAGCAAAAAAAAATCTTTCTTAATACCAATATACATATAAAGATGTTCTTTATTTAAAAGTTTATCCTTTAATAAAACCATATTGAAATTGCCTTTTTTTAATAAGTTATTTTCCTTGGTTCTATTAAAACTCAGTTCTTCTATCAAACAATTAAAGAAAAAAACCTATTTTGTATTAGTGCCAGATTTAAGAGTGCAACATTGTCAAGGTTCGAACGTTTCAACTTTCTTTATATATCATTTCAACAAAATATTTTAATAATTTCATTTAATTGACCGACTAGGTTTCCAATTAATTAATCAAATAACTTTTAAATTCATATAGCCATATCACTGACATTTTATCTGAAACATAAAATAATCAACCATTAGTCTTTTTAAAGCAATTTAATCAAAATCGATGGTTTCACATTTACCATGTAAATTTCCTAATTAGGAAATTTACATGAAAGTTTTCGAAACACATTGTACGAACATTTCTTAGTCAAACAGTTAAAAATTGCAGCTAATTTGAGCTGCAACGAGCAGCTTTCACATAATTTGAACTACATGGTTGAGTTGTTGTTAATACCATTTAAACCTCTTATTCCTATTAAGCAGAATCTATTTCATACATAAATCAATGACTATTCTTATAATGGAAAATAATTAAAAATAGGACTAATGTGTTGTCATATCACCCAAAAAGCATAAGATTTAGTTTTGCTTAGCGATACGTTTGATTTAAAAAAAGCATCAGATAAAGCAAATAATAATAAAGATATAAAATTTATGTATATACCTATCCTGTATAATTGTCTAATTACTAATAACTTGTATATTTTATATATTCAACTCTCTCCTTAGTTGTGATAAAAACATCAAAACTTTGAGCTTAGCTTTAAAAAACTAGCGATTTGAATCAGCCCGAAACTTAAGGAAATCGGTAGTTTTTTGAGTTATTGATAAGAAAAGTTTTTCTTTGTAAAACATCAACAATAATATATTTACAATAGTCCCTAGAGAATCGCAACTTTCTTTTAGTTGAAAGAATATATTAAGCACTGGGCAAAGTGGATTTGTTTGAGTCGACTAATAAACAGAAAAATAGGATACCGTATAGAATCTCCACATAGATTTGACGAAAATGCCTAAAATACCGTCAAGTTTTGTGCTGAAACTCACTGATGCACCAAAATATGTATATAAAAATCTATCAAAAAATCATGTTAATCAACAGGGTATTAATCTGGCTTTACTGCGAAGAAATGCGAAAATTAATAAATATAAAGAATGTTTGAATCAATCTGAGGTTGCATTGACTATTAAATGGGCCCAGACTGATTTAATCTTTGATGAGAAATATTATTGGCAACAATTTGCTAAACAATTAGAGGGTGGAATGTTTTACAATGAATCAATTGAGTTGAACTTGTTTAATACTGTTTTCCAAATACCGAACTCGAATAATTTAATAAAAGTCAATGATTCAAGATTATGGACCCAAGGTGAATTAAATTTACAGAAATTAAATTATGTATTAGAACTGTTCAAGAGAGACGATAGTAAATTTAAAATACATAGCATGGGAATCAATGTTAACGCACAAGAATCTGAGCTTAATGTAGCGTCGTACATTCAAAAATTAGTGAAAGAGTCTGCTGATAAGTACAAAAATATCAATTATGAAAAATTGCTTGAAATAGCAAATAATGACAACTACAAACTAAATCCTCATCGTAAATTGTTTAAAGACCTATTAGGCAACCTTGCAACACTGGAGTTGACAAAGACGAGTCTTGCAAATGATCGCAGATGGATTTTTTTCACCTCTTAAACTCTCGAGAAACAATAATAAATAGATTGCATAATATGTGCACACTTGTATATACACTCTCACTATATATTCAAAGAATCATTATTTTTATATATTGGAAAATAGTTCAACACATACTTAATCGAAGTTAGTACCGTCTTTTTTGTTCTGCGAGTTTGAAAATTTGAAGGTAAAGTTTTCAAAAAAACACTGAATATGATTACTTTAATAAAGTTTGTTTTATAATTAAATACATGTTTGCACGAACAATAGTGTTATTCAATTGCTTTTGGATCTTTGGTGTGCTTATTCTATAATTACTTGTTATTTTTTCTTTTCCACCTAATAATATCAGTAAAACGATTGATTCAAAAGTATAATTGAGATAAAAGTCGAAAAGGCAAAAAATAGTACTGAATCATGTCTTTACAAGCAGGTGTTGCTGCTGAGTTAATCTTAGATGATCGACTAAAATATTGGGTTCTTTTACCCATTTCAATAGTTATGATACTTGTCGGTATTACTCGTCAAAGTATCATTGGATTAATTGGTCCAAGCACAAAAGGTACTGCAGTAGTCAAGTTGACTGAAAATAACTATATCAATAAAGGTAGAGCGCTGATTGGCAACGGTTCTAATATATGTTACGAATCTTTTGATATGAGGAGAGAATATTTAGCCCAGGTTTTAGGTGAATGTAAATATATTGCTAAGGCTAATGAAGAGCAAAATGCTGGTATAACAAATCCATTCTCTGATCCTAATATGGCAGATTCTATGATGAATATGGCAAAAGGTAATATGGCTAATTATATTCCACAAACATTAATTATGTGGTGGGTGAACCATTTTTTTGCTGGTTTCGTATTAATGAAATTACCATTCCCGTTAACAATTAGATTTAAGGAAATGTTACAAAGTAGTATCATGACACCAGATTTGGATGTAAGATGGGTCAGTAGTATCTCTTGGTACTTCATATCTGTTTTAGGTCTTGATCCAGTTTACAATTTACTTATGAACAATTCAGAATCTATGAGCATGGTTCAACAATCCCAGCAACAACAGATGGGCCCAATGGGTGGCCCAGGCCAACCGCAAGCGGACGTAATAATGAGAAACCTTTCAAACGATCTAACTATTGCACATCATCAATCTTGTTTCGATGACATTGAAGGAAGAGTACTAAGGTTATATAACTAAGTTCTTATTTTTTGTTAAAATTACGTTTTCATAAAAAATATATATATAATAGCTTAGCGCATTCTTTTACAAGATAGTTACCAAAATTACTTGAAAGCTACAAAAATAATTCAAATATATAAATAATATAAACAAAATAATGGTATAAGATAAATTACAAACACTTTTTATGACCATAAGGCACTACATTAAGAAACTTTGGTCACTTTGCCTCGATCTCCATATCTTTTGTCACTACCTACGTAAGCTCATCGCTTCTTTAAATTCAAAGTGAATTTCTAGAAATTTACCACTCTTGATTACAAATTGTGATGAATGAAAGGCATTTTTATAATAATATTACTATATGTATTCTATTATGTTATAAACATTTCATTAGTAGTATATAATATAGAAGATTATCCATCAAAAATAGTTGCCTTTGTAAAAGCTGAAATCGATAACTAACCAAGTTACGATTATATTTCTATCAGTTGAGTTTTGAATAAAAATCATAAGAAGAGTACGTTATCACTAAATACATTAAAAAAAAATGCAAACTGTTATCTGTATTGGTATGGCTGGTAGTGGAAAGACCACTTTTATGCAGCGTTTGAATTCTTATTTGAGAAGCAAGAAAGAAACTCCATATGTTATTAATTTGGATCCTGCTGTTCTAAAGATACCTTACGGCGCAAATATTGATATTCGTGATTCTATTAAATACAAAAAAGTTATGGAAAATTACCAACTAGGTCCAAATGGTGCTATTGTAACAAGTTTAAATTTATTTAGTACTAAGATTGATCAAGTTATTAATTTAGTAGAAAAAAAAAAAGATAACTATAAACATGTGATCGTAGACACCCCAGGTCAAATTGAATGTTTTGTCTGGAGTGCATCAGGTTCTATTATTACAGAATCATTTGCATCTACTTTTCCAACAGTCATTGCATATATAGTAGATACTCCAAGAAACACTTCTCCAACCACTTTCATGAGTAATATGTTATACGCATGTTCCATTTTATACAAAACTAAATTACCAATGATCGTCGTTTTTAACAAGACAGATGTTACCAAGGCTGATTTTGCTAAAGAATGGATGACAGATTTTGAAGCTTTCCAAGAAGCGATCAGAAATGATCAAGAAATGAATGGTGAGAGTGGCATGGGTTCAGGATACATGGGTTCATTAGTCAACTCGATGTCTTTAATGCTGGAGGAATTTTATTCTCAATTAGATATGTGTGGTGTTTCAAGTTTTACTGGTGACGGTTTTGATGAATTCTTAGACCTAGTTGACAAAAAATCTGAAGAGTACAATGAATTTTATAAAGCTGAAAGAGAAAGAATAATGAAAGAAAAAGAGTTAAAAGAACAGCAGAGAAAGGAAAAATCCATTAATGGTCTGATGAAAGATCTAGGTATAAATGACAAAAAGAAAGAGGGTGTAGATGATGATGATAGTGCTGATGTGATAAGTGATATAGAAGAAGGTGAACATGACGGTTTAGTGGAAAGAGATGAAGATGAAGATATTGGTGTCGAAAGAGAATATACATTTGCTGGTGATGAAAGACAAGGTGAAATTAATGAAGAAAAAAATCCTGATTTACAAAAAAGATACCAAGAAGCATTTGAAAACACCAGTAAATCTGCTAGTAGTGAAACTGCAGAAAATATTGCACGTTATATCAGACAATAAGTTGGCATATATTTAACCATATAACACATCATATAGTAATATTATTTAATAAACCGAAAATTTTATCAAAATTTTTTTCACATTATTTATTTATTGAAGTATCTATTTGTATCACATATATAAACCATCATCGAATGCAGTTGGAGCAGCATTAAACCCATAAACACCACTCCAAGAAACTGGAGTTTTGAAAGTAGTTATTTTTGGTAAAGTCTGTAAAACTGATGGTAACTTTTCACAGAAAGTTTGTGCATCATATGAATTATCTCCTTCATGAACAAATAAACTACAGTATTTAATTTGTTTCAAACTTGATATTTGTGAATTTAACAGATGATAAGTATATTTAAAAACCTGTTGACTTGTAGAAATTTCTTTTTGCAAACTATCCTCAGTGAAACTGTATAATGACGTTGAGACGTGTTGCATAGTTTCACTATCCAAATGTAAATTCGATTCAAATATATTTGACATATCATTAATTGAGGATACATGAATTTCACCAACAGAAAAAGGGTTACCATTACGAGTAGAGAAGGATGAAGGCACGAACATATCCTCATCTAAGGAACCGTATGAATCTAATAATACCACTTCATCAACTTGTAATTTTACCACTAATGGCACTAATATAGTCTTCACAAAATTATTAACGTAACCTTCAATTATGGGAGTTCTTTGTTGTAAAATATACAAATCTTTATCTTTGTTGCCAAACAATTCTAATGGTGTAGTATATTTCTTATCTTTATTATTCGAGTACAATCTTGGTGTCTCTTGACCCACAACATAATCTAATGGACCAACAAAAGGATGTAAATATGTTGAATCAACATTTGATAAAAATTCAAATTGTTCTGACAAAGAATGTAACAGCAAATCAGTTGCTAATTGAGGAACATTCCCTGTGGAAACTAAAGGTATAATCAATTTGGGCATTTTCCTTCAAAAACTAATAATGTATGATATAATAAAATGTCTTAAACAGTTAGCTGTCTACTTTATTGTCACAGTCATTCACAAACAGGTTGAAGAGCTTAATTAACTCAACTGATGTTCTTATATTAACAGAATTCAAACCTTGTGAATTCGCCACTTTCCCTCTGTTCTTGCCCAGTACTTTTTTTTTGAAAGTGAAATTTGAAACTGAGATCGATAAAATAGAAGGCATGATTGAAGTGAGTCGGTTTAAAGTAAGATAAGATGAAGTACTATGTTTTGAATTCATTATTGTCTTCTGGAATCATGAAATTTATATTAAATCATTAAGGTCCAATTTTTGAGTTTGTTGCAGTGAGTCAATTAAGTGCACAGATTAGAAAATATTTGAACTCATAAATTAGCTAAAAAAGAACAGATAAATATATAGAAGATGAGTGAAGGTGAAATTATTTTTGTTACTGGCAATGCCAACAAACTAAAGGAAGTCCAGGCTATATTGAAGGGTGTGCCATACACATTGACCAATGAGCCGCTAGATTTAGATGAGCTGCAAGGCTCTGACCTTTCTGAGATTGCAACTGCAAAATTGAAACAAGCAGTCAAAGAAATGGGCTCAAACACGCCCATCTTTGTCGAAGACACCGCTTTGTCATTCACTGCATTCAATGGCTTACCAGGTGCTTATATTAAATGGTTTGTCAAGAACATGGGGTTATCCAAGATTGTACAAATGTTAGGAGCATTCGAAGACAAAACAGCTCAAGCAATCACCACCATCGCATACTCAGATGCCAAAGGGGAGATCCATATCTTCCAAGGCATCACCGAAGGTAAAATTGTCAACAGCCGTGGTCCAACTGATTTCGGCTGGGACTCCATCTTCGAACCAAATGACAGCAACGGTCTGACTTATGCTGAAATGGAAAAGTCTGAAAAGAACAAGATCTCCCACAGAGGCAAAGCCTTCGACAAGTTCAAACAGTACTTACTATGATCGCATTGTTCCATCGCAACAGTGCAAACTAACCCAACTTGAATCAAACAAGCCAACTAAATAAATATGAATGTATGTATGTATGTATGTATATGTCTATGCAAAGATGCGATGAGCTTACCCGGCCGCGCATCTGTTATAATTCAAATGCTGAAAAAAATTTTCGTCTTTGTGTAACTAATCGATCAAAGATTTTTTGTTGATTTATCGATTATCAATATTGGTAAAAGTGAGATATAGATATAAATATTGAATGATAAACACAAGCTTCTTGGTAATTAGTTAGTGGTATATTGGTATATGAATGTTCTGATACATTGGTATAGCGAGTTGTGCAAGACAGGCATTGTGTTAGGTGTTAAACAATAGTGAAGTATACAGGAATACATTAGAAGGCATATAGATAGATTTTCTCTTCTTTTTTTTTTATTAAATTTAAACTTTTTTTTTTGTTCTCATTTTTAACTTATTTTATTTTATTAAATACGAAAAAAACATACCATCAGATGCTGAATAGGATAAAAGAGGTTGTCGTGCTAGCTAATAATCCATCGACAGATGCTGTAACGAAGAAACAAGCACTTGATTATCTTGAATCGTTGAAGAACGATCCCAGTTCGATTAATTTATTATCTACTCTTTTGGTAGATAATGATCTGGATGATTTGACTTTATTTGTAATTTTACAAATAATTACTGATATTCTAGTCAACATCATTAATAATAATAATAAAAATAATAATTCTACTACAATAACACATAGTAACACCAATAACAATAATGATAATAATGATAATACTAGTACAAATAATAATACCCTTGCAAATAATAATAACGAGATTTTATTAGTCAAAGATTCAATAATTAATTTACTTCGAAGAATTATTCAAAATAATATATCTTATCCAGAGTATATTAAAAATAAAATCTCTGAATTAATTACCAAAATATTTTATTTAACTTATGGTGATATTAATAACAATATTTGGTCAACTTTTTTAAACGATTTGGTCACAATTTTATCAATTGAATCATTAGTGTTGAACAACCAAGAACAAATTATATTTAATGAAATTGGTTATGATTTTTTCATTAGAATTTTTATTTCAATTAATTCAGAAATTGCTGATCAAACATTTTTAAGATCAAAAGAAACACAAACCATTAATAATCATTTAAAGGATTATATGAGAATATCTGATGTTAATTCGTTGACAATAATTTGGTTTAACTCATTAAATTATTTTAAAAATAAATTACTATTATTAAATGAAAATTTTTTACAACAACAAAGTAATCAATCAATTAAAAATGATATTTCAAAATTAACAAATTTAATAAATTTAACTTTGTCCTCAATTGGTAATTATATTTCATGGATTAATATTTCATTAATCGTTAACCAAAATTATATTGATTTGATTTATAATTTTATGGATTATGATTTTACAAAAATTAATTGTTCACAATGTTTAATTGAAATTATTTCGAAAAAAATGAAACCGTTAGAAAAGTTACAATTATTAAATATGTTGAATTTAACAGAAAAATTATTAATTAATAAAGATAAAAATTTTAATTTTAATGGCGATGAAAATATTGAAATTATTGAACAATTGGCTAAATTATCTTCATCAATTGGTTTAGAGTATTCAATTATTCTTGAACAATGTAATGAAAGTGGTTCAAATCAATTAAATGATGGTCAAAATTTGGAACAAATCGCGATTACAGCTGATCAACAAATATTAAATCAAGTTGTACCATTAGTATTGAAATTTTTTATGCATGATTATGATTCGGTTACAGAACAATGTTTTGAATTTTTTTCACAATATTTAAATTTTTTGAAAAAAATTTTTGCAATTGGTGGTAAACCTGGTACAGCAATTTCGATCAATTCAAAGAAAAGACCGTTAGATCAAGAACATTCAAGTTTCTTAATCAATTTTATGAATGCAATTTTTAAAAAAATGAAGATTGATAGTGATACTGTCGATTTAGATGATGATTCAATTCAAGAGTTTAATGACACAATTAGATCGAAAATAAAGAATTTTCAAGATATAATTGCTATTATAAATCCTGATATTTACTTAGAACAGATTTCAAATAATATTACAGCATGCCTTTCTTCTAAGGATTGGTCAGAAATGGAATTAGCAATTTATCAAATGCATAATTTGAGTGAATCAATTCGTAATAATTTATTTGGCGTTAATAAATCAGATATTTCAACTTCCCCTGCAACTGTTGTAATGGGGAAATTTCTGAATATTTTATTAACTAGTTCAAATTTATTTTCAATTGATAATCAATATGTTCAAATATTATTTTTTGAATTAGTTGTCAGACATTATACATTTTTGACACCAGAAGTTAGAGATGAATTGTCGTTATTAAATATTTTTTGTAGCGAATTTGGTATGTTTAATAGAGTTGAAAAAGTTAGAATTAGAGTTTGGTATTTATTCACAAGATTTATCAAGACAACTAAGCCAAAACTATCCATATTACTTTTATCTCAAATCGTTACTAAATTAGCACCTCTATTAGTTATTGAACCAGTGCAATTGAATTCAAATGGTTCTGAAGATATCAACAATGTTACTTTTGATAATCAGCTATATATTTTTGAAGGTGTTGGTTTATTAATTGGTGCCAATTCTGAAAATAATTATGATATTTTAGATCAAGTTTTATCACCACTCTTCACTGAATTAGAAAAATGTATTTCAACACAATCACAAACTCCAACTCAGCAAAATCAACAAGTTATTATTCAGTCACACCATATTTTGATGGCTGTTGGTACACTAGCTAGGGGTGTTCATATGGGTTTAGTTCCCGAAAATCAAGTTAACAATGCTTTAGTTAATGAAAAATATATCCATAAATCACTAATTGAAAAATTTTCAAATATTGCAGAAGTTGTTTTAGTAACATTTTCATATTTTAATAAGCATGAAACCATTAGAGATGCTTCTAGGTTTACATTTGCAAGGTTGATTCCAATCTTAAATAATGGAATTGTATCATATGCAAATAAATTAATATATTTATTTTTGGAATCAGAATTAAAAGTTATAGAATTAAATGATTTTTTAGGTTTTCTTGGTCAAATGTTACATACATTCCATGCTGATGAAGATTTCTATAAATTATTTGATAATTTATTAACTGTCATAATTAAAAAAGTTCATATTTTATTGGAACAAATTGATGCTGAAAATACAGAAGGATTTAATTTAACGAATCCAGGTATTAAAGATATAAATTCTACTGGTAAAACAGTTGTTGTCACAGATTCATTTAGAGATAAAATATTACTGAAAAAAGCATATTATGGTTTCTTACAAGCATTAGTCACAAACAATGCCACTTCTTTATTATTAACAGATAATAATAGAGCAGTATTACCAATTATTTTAACAGATTTGTTAGAATATAGTCCACAAGAAATACAAGAAACATATATTATGAAGTTATCATTAAGTGTATTACTAAATTTTATTAGATGTTTCGGTTCTGGTGGCTGTACAGATGTTTCAGACCGTCATGCTAATGCATCTGGTAAATTAGAAGGATTAAATGAATTTTTTATTACCAAGACTATCCCATTAATGTTCGAGATTCCATTTAAACCTGAATACAAATTTGATATCAAAGATGGTAGTTGTAGAGTTATTGCATGTGATATATCTAAAATTTTAAAAGAATTATGTATTCAAAGCGGTGGACATGATATAAACACAAATCCAGCATTAAAATATTTAACTGAAATTTATTTCCCACAAATTCAATTACCATCTGATTTAGCATTAGAATTAATTCAAGCTTTAGTAACACAAGATATTAAAGTATTTGAAAAATATTTTGTTAATTTAATTATTAGGTTATCATCTTGAAAGGTGACAGAAATAATTAATAAAAACACAAACAAAAAACAAAGTTAGCATTTAATAGCAATAATAATAGCATTCAATAAACCTTAAAAATTTTGAAAAGAATGAAAAGAAAACAAAAATTTATTTGTAATTAAATTTAAAATATATATTTATAATTTTTTATTTCTATGTAACACAATATAGAAAATAAATCATTAGAATTTTTTTTGAAAAAATTAAACCTATTCTTGTACTTAAACGTCGATCAGTCGGTGCTTAATAAACATATCAATTTATTGATCTACTTTCAAGGCCATGACATATCTCTTGTGCTAAGAGGTTCCTGATTGAAAAGGTTTTTAACCAAAAGTGTTACTCATAGTCTTTGACTTCTTAGTTGGAATGATCTTACATATCATATATCATTCGATACGAAGTCCCGGTCAGTTTCCTTTTTGGTTTTTTCGATCGAGGAAGAAATAATTTTTTTAAAATTATAATAGAGTTAAATTATTAATAAAATATAAAAGTAATTAATTGTAAACTGTCAAATCATCTAATTATTTACTTTTGCCTTGCTAATAATTAAATCATAAAATATTATACTGTATTAGATAGAGTTAGATTGTTTCAAAAGAGCAACAGCGTAAACTTTTTTTAATAATGGAATTTAATGATCCTTCTATTGTTACCGCTGTGAAAGAGGAAAATCAATTAGAGACTTCCACAAGTGGTTCCCAAATTTCAAGTGATGATCTGAGCAAATTTTTCCAAGATATAAAGAAAAGATCTGAAAATAGAGTTCATGGATTGATTAATACTAATGAACATGGCGATTTTGAAAATCAACAAGAAACTCAAGAAAATAATGAACAGTTGAATGTTATTAATGAAATTTTAAGTAAATTACCGCTTTTCACCACAGATTATAAACCAGCACCATCAGGCAATAAGGAATTCATTTATAGTATTGACGAATTGATTTCTATTAAGGAAACTATTCCTGATAGTTATTATGAAGAGATGGATACAATGTTACCAAAAAAGAAGTTTTGGAGGTTGAATGGTAGATTTGATAATCAAAACAATAATTCAAATAATGGTTATAATAACAAAGGCAATAATAAAAATCAAAGAACCCAGAATAACCATAACAATGGTATGAGACCAATCTCTGGTGATTCTAATACTTACGGTAGAAGAAATAGTAAAGGTAAGATTAGAGGTCTAAATCCAAGTAAAAAATTGAATAAATATTCAAAGAATGGCAAATATGTTGAAGAAAATGATATTAAAGTTAATAATAATGACTTAATCGAATTAGAAGGTGAATTTCAACCAACTGGTAATTCTATGGCTGACTTTGAAGCTTGGAGAGCGAAGATGAAAGAAATGGATAATAGAAAGAAAGGAATGGTCAATGATTCGGACTCTTTGAGAAACAATAATGTATCAACAGATTCACCAAAATCAATTAATTCTAACTCAATTTCAAATTTTTTAAAGATGTCTGCAAATTCCAAAAATTCTGATTCTACAAATTTCGACGAATCTGAAGTTTTAAATTCAACTGACACTAATTCAATTTCTAACGATAACACAGAAAATACAGGAAATGGTTCATCAAGATTTTCATCTTTTTTTACGGCAGGACCATCAAATCCTTCAGTTCCTGGAAAAAATTTGAGCAGGGATGCTGAATCGCCAAATTCTTCTTCTACTAATAACGCTGATAGAAATTCAAAATTAATGACTTTTTTTAATACACCTAATGGTCAAAACTTGCCAAATAATGTCAATATGGTATCTGCACAGACTAAAGGCAATAAACAAAATCATATTACACAGGTACAAAACATGCAGAATATTCCAAATAACCAAATTCCAATGAGTGTTAATCGCAATTTGCAACAACAGCAACAACAGCAACAACAGCAACAGCAACAGCAACAGCAACAGCAACAGCAACAACAACATCAACATCAAAAACAACAATTCAATGGTATGCAACACCCAGGGCAAATTCCACCAGTAAATAATCAATTAGAAAACATGCAAAGATTGCCTATTCAGGGTCCAAATAGTAATGATAACTCCAATTTTTTCCAAGGTTTGCTTAACAGAGGTAAATCCAATGAACAAATGAATATACCACCTGGTATGAGAATGCCTAATGGTCCACAACAGGTGCCTATGAGTCATCCAATAACAGGTTTCCCTGCAGGTATGCCTCCACCTCATATGATGCCACCGCCAGGTTTTACCGCTTACCAAGGACAGCCACAAAATATTCAAACTAATAATGCTGGTATTAATGGTAAAAACAAAAATCTTAATAAAAGAAACCAACCAGGACCTTCACAACAATATCTGAATAATGCACCACCACCTAATTTTCCACCTAATATGGCTTTTCCTCCAAATATGATGCAAGGTAATAATATGAACCATTTTTATCCACCAATGCCACAACAACCAAGTTTGAACAATATGAATAATTTTATGACACAGAATGGATCATCTGGTAATGTTCAAAAATAATATTCAACATGAATTTCAGAACTGTTCCACGATCATGGATAAACGACTGCACTAGATTTTATTTATTTGCAAATATCTATTTCATAAAATCTTCAAGTGTACTTTTTTGCATAAATTCCTTTTTTTAGCAAGTTTTTATGGAATACATACATAAATCAATAGGATAAAATTAGAAAGAATATTAGAAAAAATGATACTGTTTCTTTTGTTATTTTTCAAACTATTTTAATTATTTCATAATTAGTCGACTATATATTTTAAATATATAATTATTTTGTTATGATTTTAATCTGAATTATTCATTCGATTAGTGAAATTTTCACTAATAAATTTAGTAGTTGAATATGCTCATTTGTACCATTTAACAATTTTGAATCTGAACTGAATAAAATCCAAGAAACATTGTTCTTGAACTCGGTACTATAGTTATCACTAGTGATATAGTAGTCATGCAATTGATCAAGAACTGCAGCTGCAGACCAACCGCTCTTTACAAAAGTATTTGTAAATGAAGTAATTGCATCTATGTCCTTCGACTCTATTGTTTTCAACATTTCATTAATGGTTGTTTCAGGCACTACACCAGCTAATTCTTCAACTTGTTTTTTGGAAATTTCATCAGTTTTGTTAAAGGAACTTGATTTTGAAACCGACTGCAGCAAAGTTATTGCTCTTCTTAAATCACCTGCCGATATTTGTAATATTTTTTCTAAAGTTCCTTCTTCATATTTAACTGCTTCTTGGTCAGCCACATATTTCAATCTATCTAAAGCATTAGTTTCGTCTAAGGATTTGAATCTGAATTTAGAACATCTGGATGCCAATGGGTCGATGATTCTTGTCACGTAATTACATATCAGACAAAATCTTGTAACAGTTGAGTATGTTTCCATTGTTCTACGTAAAGCAGATTGGGCATCTGCTGTCATCGAATCAGCTTCATCTAAAATAATAATTTTATAAGGAGGACAAGGGTAATTTTCTAAATCCTCCTTTGATGGTTTAGAAACTGTCAAACGAGCAAAATTCTTGACTTTTTCTCTTACTATAGAGATACCACGTTCATCAGAAGCATTTAATTCTAATACTCTTGATTTCATTAATTGTGGACCAAATAATTCTTTTGTTAAAGCCAAAATAGTGGATGTCTTACCTGTACCAGGTGGACCGTAAAATAACATATGAGGTAAATTAGCTGAACCTAGAGTACGTTTTAGAACAGTGACAGCATGATCTTGTGCTGTAACGTCATCCAAGTTTTTAGGTCTATATTTTTCGACCCATGGTTTATTATTTTCAGAATCATTTTCTGATTGAATCTTACGTTTCTTAGTTGCATTTCCAAAACCTGAAATCATTGTTAATCTTCAAATTATTATTATTATTTCAATATTTATTAGAATGGTGAAATTTAAAAACTCAGACTAAAATTAACCTCTTCTGTCAATTATGAAATGTTACGTTTGCTTATTATTCAGAAGAGAAAAAAAAGAGAATAACAATATAATAAAGTTGCTTGTTTATTTTGACATTCAACTATTATGTATGAATTTAATTGATAACCATTAAGGGCTCACAATGTTATATTCTTTTTTAAACTATATATTATTATTTAAAATATTTTGAGATTTCTGAAATTATTTTCGATTTATTCCATTCTTTTTTCAGTTATCGTTTCTTACGCGTACTTTTCATAAAACAATTTCTTCGTGCATGCCATACAAGCTCACAAGCTTTAGCTATTTTTCACTATGATGAGTACAGTGGGATTAAATATGGTGTTACAAATGTGGGAATTTCATTCTACAGTAATAAAATTCAGTTAAATTCGATGAGTTTAGTAATACGAAATTAATTATTCTTAAAAAAAAACTATTAACAATGATATTATAATATCTTTTTACTTAGAAAATGCAATCAAGTTTGGGATATTCTTCTATTTACTATTGCATGTGTTAATATTAGATAAATTTTTAGAAAACTTGAGGAAATTTTTTAAAATTGCACAGAATTGATTACGATGGAGACTGATGAAAATAATTTAGATGACGTCTGGGGATCAGATAGTCATGAAGAGGATGATCAACATAGATATGATATATCCAAACTGAAGACAATCCATAATGATAGAGGATATTTGGACGGTATTACTGGATCAAAAGAAGCTCATTTACAAGAAGGCTTTGATGCTGGATTTCCGACTGGATCAAACCTTGGTTATAGAGTAGGTAAAATTCTAGGGTTTTTACAAAGTATGGATTATATAATACAGAATGAAGATAATTCAAGAACTTCCGATGATGGTGATGATTCTGTTAATATTGATATAAAAAATGATTTAATTAACGCTCAAAAAGAACTTAAGATTAATAAAATACTAACAAAATCACTATTTGATAATAATTTGGAATTAGCTGAAAATTTACAACATGAAATATTGCATAGTTGGGAATTAAAAATACAATCATACGCTAATAAATATAATATTAAATTTTAATGCTCTGGGATTTGATAATATTGTTATTTTTTAAATTCAATAATGAAAAGAATTTTATTTTAAAGTTACTGTGGTGTAAACAGACATTGAAAAACAAATGCATAATTCAATATAGGTTATTTGTCAGTACTAAATTATCAACCTGAATCATGTTGCTCATTTGCTGTGATGTCAATGAACGCTTTTTTTTTTGCTGTCGTATTCTCATGTATACTAACCAGAGTTCACAAAAGTATGATTTTGAAGTACACACTATGCAGTATCATTGTGACCTATAATTAAAGGTTTACCTGAAATCGTAATCCCTCATTGATAGAAATAGTTGGTGGACCATCTTGGAGCGACCATTATTATATAACCACATATCACTATAAGAATAACCACTAGTTGTGTTTTTTAATTAAGTTTTTTTGTCAATGTAACATTTTGGTATGTCTTGGCTTATAAATTTTTATTATAAATTGATAAGTAGATTGATTGTTTTAAAGCAGATGTCCCAGACAAAGAGACAGAAAAATCTACGGCCCTTGGCAATTATAATACGATATAGATAAATAGATTTTATGGTGTAGATGTAAAATAAATAATACACGGTTACTAATCACCGATATGCAGCTAGTATCGTTCTCTGCACCAGTCCCGTTGTATCATGAAGCTACATTGAAAGGATATATCTATTGACATTATTGAGACATCGCTGTTGCCTCTTTTTTTGCCATTCTAAGAATGGCGCATGCAATCGCAGACACAAGAACGAGACTCTTACTAATTACCCTTGAATTTTGCGTCTTACACGTAGAAAACGTAAACTAAATATTCAATAAGCAATTTTCAATACTATAAACCTCACAATGCCTTAGATCAAGAAAACAGTTAATACATATAAAGTGGCATTGATTCGACATGTAATGGTATTTGTCGGATATAGAAACCCACCACAAAGCCATAACAATGCAGATGAACGATACGTTAGCAGGTATAATGTATTACTATGTGCAATCTCTAAGAACAGCACAACCATGTGTGTGTCTATAATTCTCCAAACACCAATAACAGATTCGAAGATAAGTAAAAATTAGTCAATCACCTCTAAAATTACTAAATTCTTACTAAAAAATATCTTCCACGCAGCATAAAACAACAAAAGAAGCCGTCTGGAAGCAGTGGTACGGGGCATAGTTAGAAAAAACAACCTGTATCATGCAATCGGTAAGTCGGTTCAAAAATGGTAACCAATTACTAATAAATTAGTAGTAACATCTCTCTAAAAGAGATATAAGCCGTTTGCGTAACTACCGCTAGTACTAGTGATATTTTGATGCTTGGATGTCTTGATATTGGTGCACATTGGCAATTAATTGGTAATTGAACAGCATTAGGATGTGATTGATATTCTTTAAATTTCTACTTTTGCGCGTGTTCTACAGCGATTTCTCACATGAAGTTATTGCAAAAGATGGGAATTTGCCAAAAATGGTGCTTTTGGCAAATTCCCATCTCTCATTTTCTTGCTTTACTGTTGCATCAAAGAGAGAAGTTGGAATGGATTATACGGTTGTAATAGTGAAAAATTGATATTGTGGGCTTAAAATCTATGTCGGTGATTAGTTGCTGGTGGGAAAAAATGTAGTGGATTACATAGTGGTAATGTCAAAGGATAATTAATCCTTAACTTCTTAATATATCTGCAACTGATGATATATAAATAGAGAGATGGGTTCAGACAGGTTGGTAAATAATTATGAGCTTTTCTCGTTATTTAGTTGTTAGATCTTGTGGTCTCTTGCTTCCCTTGATAGAAAAAAACTAGATTGAAAAAAATCTATATATATATATATATATATAAAATAATAATAATAAAAATAATAAAAAGAACAAGATGACAAAAATTGCTGTTATTGTGTACTCCACTTATGGCCATGTCGAGGCTTTAGCAAACGAAATCCAAAAATCTCTAAACGAAGTATCAAAAGACTTTAAGGATGATGTAATTGATATGTATAGGTTAGAAGAAACTTTAGATGATGATACTTTAAAAGCTATCAATGCCCCTGAAAAAGATCAATCTATTCCAATTATTAAACCTGAAGATTTAGTTAAGTATGATGCATTTATGTTTGGTATTCCTACAAGATTTGGTAGTGCACCAGCTCAATGGTCAAATTTTTGGGATCAAACTGGTTCATTATGGGCAGAAGGTCAACTATATGGTAAGCTTGCAACTTTTTTCATCAGTACCGGTACTTATGGTGGTGGTTTAGAAAGTACTGTTAGAAATACATTATCTTACTTGGTTCATCATGGTATTATTTATGTGCCATTAGGTTATAAAAACTCTTTTGCTGAACTTTCAAATACTGAAGAGGTTCACGGTGGTTCACCATGGGGTGCAACAACTTTAGCCGGTGCAGATGGTTCAAGAACTCCTTCTGATTTAGAATTAAGAATTGCAAATATTCAAGCTAAAAATTTCTATACTACTACAAAAAAATTCCTTGGTGAAGGTACAGAAAAACCAAAAAAGGTTAAAAAAACTACAGTGCCAAATACAGTTGAGAAGAAGAAAGAAGAAACCAAAAAATCCTCTTCTTCAGCTTGTTGTATTTTAATGTAAGAATATGGAAAATAATATATATTTCTATGTTGCTTTAAGAACTTTCTCAAATTAAGTTTAATATATACAAATAATTAATAATAAAAAATAAAATTTTAACGTTATATATATATATATATGTGTGTGTGTGTGTGTGTGTGTGTGAATGGACATTTATGTATATTGCTATTGTTATTTTTAATATGTTTATACAAGATTAATAAATTGATTAATTAACTATTTACAAATTATATTTTAATATTTCAGTATTTTCATATATTCAATTGGATTAAACTGAATTAAATTAAGTTAAAAATCCTCTACTGGTAAAGATCTAGTTTTGCGCTTTAGATAACTATCTTTATCCTTTAATTTTTTGACATGATCGGTATCTTTTTTACCTGGGTATAGCACTCTTAAATCAACATCAGTTAAATCTTGTTCTTGTAAAGGCTGTTCTGAAACACTTCCATTATTGTTAACAGTATGTTTTTTCCAAATATGACGAATTTCATCAACACAATGTGAACATAAAATATTTGATAGTTTGTAATGACCACAAGATGGACATCTTGTTAAATTAGTTTTTAATTTTAATTGCTTTGAACCAGGAGCATATAGTCTTTGTCTTTTTTTTTGATGAGAAACTTTCTTTTTCGGTACAGCTAGTAAAAAACCTCCATTACTGAAAATATCCCAATTATTGTTTCCTGAAGTGTTATCGTCAGTTGATGGTAAATTATCTATTGCTTCCATGCCAACTGGCATTAATAGAGATTGCTTAGGATATAAAGTTTCTTGAATATTAATTATACTATTTCTGAAGTAATTTTTGAAAACATTATTTGGAGTATTAATTTTATTCTTTCCAAGTAAATTGAAAAATATATTTAAATTCATTTGGACTTTTTTCTTTATATTGATGGTCAGTTCCCCAAAAATAACAAAATAATATTAACAGATTAAAACCTTGATAATAATAATTATTATTATATACCTATTGCTAAAATACTATATATTTATTATCTTTTCTTTAATATACAAAATTGAATATAATTTATTTATCTTAACTAAAAGGAATAGAAGCAATTTGAATGTTAAGCTCTAATAGTAAACAAAAATCAATTTAGCTTGTTGAAATTTCAAAAATGAGTTCAATGTCACATAAACTGAGAATTCTCCTGTAACAATACAGGGTAACCATTCAGGATATAAACTAATCAGTCGTTCACAAAAAAAAAGAATAAGTGCGAATAAAAAAGAACCGTAGCAAAAGTTTACCCTCATGACACCAACTCAACCTAAAGAGTAGAAAATTTAAAATTGTACACTAATAAAATTTGATATATCCTCAAAAAATATTTTCTTGGTTCGGAAATACAGTTTTAGTATATTGTTAAAATTTATTTTTTATTTAATTGTAAATAGTTTCAAGAATAAATATTAGAAAATTCAAAATTATTAGATTTCTTCAAATATTTATTTAGTTAATTTAAAATTGTAAAAATATTTATTATATTTTATTATAAGTATTTAAATTTTTTCTTTTGATCCGAATAAATATTTTGTGTTTATTTTAATTATTAATATATATTAGTCTTGGAGGAGTTTAATCAATAGATATAAAATTTGGTATGTTTTTGTATCTTAAAAATGTTGTTTATTAATTACTTAAATTATTATTTGTCTAACTAAAGTACTTTTTCATTTATTTTTACTCATCATCTGCGTCACTATCATCATATAAACCTTCATCTAAATCAGATATCGGATATTTTAAAATACAAGCAATACCAGTTAACTGATCTAATTCCTCACCAGTAGAGTGGAAAATACTATAGATCTGTACAGACCCACCCATACCTTCTATATTTTCAATTAGATTTATAAATAACTTACGTTTATTAATATCATCAGAACGTAATAGTGAGTCTGTTATTAGTAGAGTATCAATTGCGCCCAGTTCAGAAGCTTTGATTACTTCTTTTTCACCGTACCAAGCTTTACAATCATCTTCATTCAAATGTGATAAAAACTTATCCATTATTAATGCTTGCTTAGAATATTTTGTATCATTTAATTGATGAGAATAATTAGGATCTTTTAAGACTTCTGATATACCTTGTAAATAACCTGTTGAACAGTGTGCTATTAAGAACATACTTTGGTTTTCCAAAATTGGCATGTAATTTTCTTCTGATGCATAAATTATGATTTTTTCCATTAATGTTTTTGCATAGAATGCAGGTGAACATAATAGAACCAAGTTTAATTTTTCAAAATTAAAATATTTTTTTATTGCATTATAAGTAGCTTTGTAAAATTTTTCTGTCTTTTCATCAAATTTCATAGTATCAGTTTCTCTTTTCTTTTTTGGTAAAGAATATTCAATTTTTTGTTTCAATATAGTTGATGATTCTGTTAATAGACAAACATGAGATACACCTTCTTGTAATACAACAGCTGCAGTATCTGCTTTCATATCAACATTACAAGAATCATCTAAAAGTTTTTTTTCATAACTGTTGAAATTATCTTTAATTATTGTAATACTTTGTTGATAAATAATGTTAAAACTGAAATATTTACCAATTGGGACGTTTTGATTCGCTTTACCAGTATCATCTGGAATTGTAATACCTTTATATCTTAATGATTCAGATTGCATTTCAAATTCATTTGAAATAATTTTCAATTTTAATTTCATAGCTTCAGTTAACTTTTTTTTACCTTCTTCTTTAGTTGAAACTAACTTTCTACAAAAAACTTCGTCATCTGTATTTATTATTTGATATAATACGAACAAATCTTCTTTGTCCTCTGGTACAACAGTGATAGTAACTTCAGTGGAAGTTCCGCTAGCTTCAGTTAAGTTAACTAATTTCATTTGTTATAATATTTTGATGTCTTATATTATGAATTTGTTTTAACTATGGTGCTAAACAATCAATTTAAATAATTTATTCTTGTTTTTAATTTGACAACAAAGAAAACTTTTCAAAAATTGCAAAAACACTAATCTATTATATATACTAATGATTTATGATTATATATAAATCAATATAAATTAAAATTACATAATATTATTAAGTTGGAGTTAAAAATACACCCATCCCATATACAAATTTATATAAAATAATTGAATAATAATATTGTAATGTTTAAATTTATCTTTGCATGTAGTGTATGTATAATATTATATGTACACTTTCGCCATACAATAGATTTTAAAATTCTCCATTTCGGAATCAGCATAAAGTTGGTTTAAAAAAAAATTATGGTGTCGAAACCATGATATTGTAGATATTTACGTAGTTAAAAAATGGATAAACTATTGTGAATTGAACTTATTTCATTTTTATTTAATATTTGTTAATTAATAAATTTTGTAATTATTCTGCTGATGAAATAAGATGAACATTTCAATGCTGCAAACTAGCATAAATTTTTGTACCAGAGTTGAGCTAACTTTTTGATAATTCCTTTATAATTTCAAAAGGAAACGATCAAATATAAATATCAATGAGCATCTTAAACTAAATATCTATAAATCACTTTTTTTGGATGTTTTACAAAAAGATAAGTACTTTACATAATGATCATAAGACTTAAATTTGATTTTTAATACTTGAATATATTAATTTATATTTTTTTTTTCTTTATTTTAATTTTAGTTGTCTATTATATATTGTAAACTATTTTGATATAATTCATATTATCTATTTTGATGATTTAGAATATTTCTTTTTACCAATATCTAATGGAATATAATTGTATTTCATCATATGTTGAATTTGTCTCCTCATTGTTAAGAAAAATAATAAAATAAAATACATTAACAAAATTGGCCAAAACACTGGTAAATTGAAAATCGAAAAGAAGGACATAACAAAAGAAATAACAGATGCTCTCATAGCGTTATACCAAAATTTAAATTCAGGTAGTCTTCTAATAAATGGACGGAATTCTTCTGATCTTTCACCAGCCTCTAATTCTTGATTAGCTTCATCTTGTTGTAATGATACATCAAATTTTGGGGTTAAAAATGCTAAAAATTGATTTAATAAGAAAATAAATAAACCGTAACAAACAACATACCAACCTTGAGCTAACACAACACGAATTAAAAATAATACTAGAAGAGCACTTAAAGAAGCCCATCTAAACTTAATATGTGGAACAGTTTTATCAATGTAAAATCTATAAACTGTCTTTAAAGAATTGAATTGAGCGACAATTGGATTGGTATTTCCATCCTCATGTACATCATTTTCATAATCCATTGTTAAAATTTTGTGATATTATATTTAATTATTTAAATAATGGATAAATTAATATTAATTCAATTGTGCCTGATCGTTCTAAAATTAAATAACAACTATTATAGAAATGTGTTTATTTTATTTATAAGTTTTATTTTATTTCTTTTCAAAAAATAAATTCGTGTTCAGAATTATTTTTAGAATGGCTAAGTTTTTTGCTTTCAAATTTTAAGATATTGAAATCTAAAAAGTTCCGAAATTTTATCATGAAATTTTAGAGAGCTGATTTCCAATATAATATAACTATTAAATGAATTTTGACATGTTTAGATTAGATAAAAATTTTGTAATCTTGATAACAGTATTATTTTTGATGACATTTATTCAATTCTTATTATTTGATTCTGTTTCAAATGAACTATTAAGAGAAACAAATAAATAAAATAAAATTAAGAAATCAATTAAGGTATTCTACTAATACCATTAGTTTATTAGAATCAGAAAATTAGGAATATGCTTGGTGAAATCTAGAAAGGTTAAATTACAATAATTTAATTTTTTTGCCCTTTTATATTTATCTATATTTTTAGTCTGCCAAGTTAATAATTCCATTAACGAAAACTAACGAGATATGCTGATAACGTTTTTTCAAGCTGTATCAAAATTTCTTTCGACGGTTGCTATATGGGAACAATGGAAATTCAACCGAAATCATAGATCAATTTATGGTTTATCATATGATCTTTATTCCATATCTTTTTTTGCTAACATATGTTCAATTTGGTGTGCTTTAAATTATAAATATTCTACATTGTTAAAATTACAAGCCACAGATAGATATCCGTTATTTTATTCTACTATTGATAATAAAAAAAGTCAAAAAAGTATTCCTATATCTCTATTGATTTTATCCATTGACATCATAAATACTTTATCAAATGTTTGGGTTATAAAACAATTGATATTTTATAAAGATACAAAACATATGTATCAAGGAGTTTCTCCTATTTTCATAACATCTGTTATTATTGCTGCTATATTTGCTTCTTTTACTCTGGTATGCTCTTTTTCAAATTTACCTGAAAGTAATGCAGGCAAATTTGGAGTATTCTATTTAGATCATATAAATTATATTTGGGTAATAGCGAATTTATTTGATTCATTCAAATATTTACCACAAATATCGATCAATTGGATGGGTAGGTGTACTTCTGGTTACTCTAAGAAGAGTGCATTTTTAAATTTATCTAGCGTTAGCCTAATGTTGGTTATATCAATAATTAATTGGAAATCAAAGGTTAATTACTATTTGCAACCTTATAATTATCAACCTATCTTCGTCACAATTTTACAGTTTGTTTTCGTATCTGTTCTATTAGCGCAAATTAATATTTGGTATATCAATTCAAAACCATATCTAAGGAAAAGTAAAATTTTAACTTCGGTTTAACAATCTCATTTAAAACTGTAAGTATTTATATATTATTATTATTCAGTAAAAATCTATTGAAATTATTTTATTTACATGTATGACTAAGGTAATGTATTCCCTATCACAAAATAGGAGTAGTTAAATAGTCGAAAATTCACAGCCTTTTATTTAAAATAGAAGTAGCTATTTTTACTCCAGTAGGAATTCGCCTGTTTTCATCTTCTTTAAAATCTTTGAGGGTGACCTCATTTGTATCCTTCGTTAGATTATTTAATTCATTAAATAATTCATACTTCAACTCCTTGTCATCAGTTACTATTATAGCATTTGATTCTAGGTCCAAAGAATAAGCTCTTCTAGTATAATTTGATGAGCCAATTACTGTTGCTATAGGGACATTTTTTGTTTCTTCGATATTATTTACTGAATCATATATTTTAGCTTTTTCAGTGATCCAAATGCCTTTCGCATGATATGACCATCCATCTGGTTGTGTGATTATTCCTTTTTTCCATTCCCTCAAATGAATCTGATTCTCCTTTTTCTTATCATGAACAGATTGCAAAAATTTTTTAGAAAGAAATAAATATGCTGAAGGAATATGTTTAGAAACACCTTTCGATTCAAAAAAACCATTAGCATATGGAGACGCTGTTATTACCGTTCCACACTCACAGTTCATATTTAATAGTATAAGTTTTATCTCAGGTAACATATTAAAATAACCCGCAGTGAAAACCCAACTATAACAAGTCTTATTAATGGTTGAAATCAAATCTAATATTGCGGGTTTCTCAGTTGATCTGTCATCATAAGAGTGAAATAAAGGAGTAAATTGAGACAGAGGATAAACTATTGTAGGATAAGATTTTTTGTCAATTGGTCTTTTAAACGACTGTAATAAACTTTTATCAGGATTGTGTAAAAAATCAGACAAAATTTTTGAAGTTTCTCTAATAAATTTTCTCTTTCCTTCTAAAGGTTCTGGGCAACGATTTGTTTTTGGCCAAAATAAATTGTATCTATTTTTATTCTCACTAAATTCTAATTTATAGCTCAATGAAGATATTAATTGATGTAATGCGAAATGGTAATCAGTAAATAATTTGTTTTTAAATATGATATATCTATCTTGCCTATTTGTAAAATAATCATTTGATAAATTTGCACCTGATAAAATTACTTCTTCGTCAAAACCATAGATTTTCATATGTTGTAAACCTAATCCTTCATTAAATCTTCTAGGTATTAGAGCTTTTTTCCAACCTGTATAGGCAGGTGTTTTATAAAGCCTAATATCTACCCTATCTTTGTAATCACGACATAGAGTTGATAGAAGCTGAGCTGAGCAATTAGATGGACTTTCTCTAGTTCCTCGCAGACCATCTAATAAGAAATGAACTTTTAGATTAGGATTCTTTTTTAGAGCATCATTTAGACATTGAACTAGCTCATCTTCAGATTTACCAATATATAAAGTAGCTAAAAATATTCTTTCTTTTGCATTTGATATTTTTATCTTTAAAGAATCATAAAAAGATGAGGGACTGTCTAATATTTGAATTTCTTTAGGTTTGAAATAAAATTTTGTTCCTAAATATTGTAATTTTGTTTTTATTATGTCGGTGATTGAAATATCATTATTCTTAATATCAGAAATGCTATTTGCTAAATTAGACATGTTTCTATTAAAATTCGAAATCTTATTAACTTTTTTGTTTAGTTTACTTAATGGATGATTAATTGATAGTCGTTGAAGCATAAAAATGTTGAATTCAAGCTGTAAAGCTCTTGAATATAATATTAGTGTAGTATTTTTTATAATGTATTTTCTTCTCTTTCTATCAAAATCTTTGCATTTTGAGTTCAAATTATCGATTGCATAGCATTTTAAAAATTACGTATTTCTGTTATTTTAAAGAAACTGTTAACTACAAAAAACACAGTTAATTGTGCAACTCATCGTAGTTCTAAAAATTTGACTATTACAAGAAAATCTAATGGAGAAAGCTTAAAAATTATATAAGTCACGTTTTTATTTTATATTGTTAAATTAAAGAATATTTTTTGAAAATATCAAGAAATTAAGCTCGCGTGGCGTAATGGCAACGCGTCTGACTTCTAATCAGAAGATTGTGGGTTCGACCCCCACCGTGAGTGCTTACTTTCTTTAATTTTTTTTTGAATCACCTTTTATTTTATTATGGTGTTTTTAAAACCATAAAAATTTTTTGTTTTGTTAGAATTTTTGAATTTTTAGCTAAATAAAATGAATAAGGAAACAAAAACAAATAATACTAAATATAAATATTTTCTTATCATCAATATTTCTTTTAAATTGTCCTATGATAATAACTCTCATCAACTTTTAATTATTGCGATTAATTAAGTGTTTTATTCATCACTATAATTAATTTTTTCAACAATATTGTTATCACGTCGGTATTTTGTGTCACAACAATTACAGGTTCTATAATATGTGTATTTTCATAAGTTATATCTTTGCTATGTTTCATCTCACACCTTTTTTTGGTATTCTAATTTTGCTATTGAATGTTTTAGATATTTTCAGCTTAGCATACACGGTGCTGTACTTATTGTACTTACAAAATTAGAAACTCTTCAGAACTGTAAAAAGAAACTAGATGTTAGGCATTTGATGGTTGTATTTTCCAGGCTCCTCAAATATTGTAAGTAAATATATTACACCAGAACTTAAAATGCTTATTTTTTTTTCTTTTGGCCGACTTTTCTATATTTTTGGTTTAATTTTTTTCTTGTGATGGCTTGTTCATCTGGTCATTAAATTCAATTTCTTTATTGGAATCTTTAAACTATATTATAAACTCTTTTAAATTAGGTTCAATTATGAATCCATTACTATTCAAATTCTTACTTTTATTCTCAAGTCTCACATTATGGTTATTTTTACTAGCATTGTCATTGGATTCGGATTTTTATCCAAGTCTTTTCTTTCAAGTCTTTTTTAAGAATAATTGTAAGTAATTGTACTTTCTTAAAATATTTCTAAATGAAATTTATTGTTCAAATTCCTTATTATTTTATTCCAATACTGTTTTACCAACGTTTTTTGTATTTAATAGCACAAATATATCCAAAAAAACTACGAGCAATAAAACACAAGCTTATAGCACATCAAAACTATTCCTATTAAATATTGAAATTTTGAACTGTAAATTAATTTTATTATCAAGAGTGATTATGAGTTTATTTATCTAAATATTTTAATACAGTATCAGATATAAAAAATTATATTTACTCTAATATTTGATATAAAAATTTATACTAACCTTAGGCACCTAAATACCTCGATGGTTTCAAGCATAAAGTATATGAATAGTCAATAATAATATCCAACAAGAAACTAACAAATCTACTAATGAAAAAATTTGTATTAAAATATTAAATTTACAAGATATTCAGTGAGAAAAGGTTTTCTTGATCAATATTTTTTTATATGCATTATCATGTTGGCATCTTAAAGTTAACGTGCCAACAAAACTAATATTTGAGAAACTGAAAAAAAGGTAGTCCGTCAGGAATTTTGAAATAAAATAGAAGTTAATATTTATAAAAAGAAAATTAAGTTGTATACTTATTTAAATAAAGTAATATATAAGAAACGAATAAAATATCAGGTACACAATTTTCAAGAGTTTAATATATATGTATACATGAACATTGAATTATTACAAGTTTCAGATTTTCCAAAATGTGTCAACTGTTTTAATCTGAAGAATAATTGTATAATTATTGTAGAAACTGAATTTATTATTAAATATACAATCGATAAAAACATCTGGAATTTAAATAATAAAGTAACAGAATCCAATAAAATTAAAACAAACGGTTATAATATTGATGCTTTTCATTTTTGTGATGTGCTAAATAATAACGATTATTTTTTGTTGTTAAAGAATAATGGAGAAATAGATATATTAGATTTAAATTTTAATCTAATTGATTCAATTTCGACAGGTGTACGTATCAGCGAAAATATTAGTAAATATTTTTTTGTTTTTAACATTAAAAATGATAAGTTGTATTTAAATTTAGAGGAAAAAAGAATTTATGAAATAAATTTAAAATTAACTAAAGATTCATTACATTTTTTAAAGACAGATGATTCAATAAGTATAGCATATGAAACTTCAGATAGTATCATTCAATTTACAGGATCAATTAATTTAGATCACACAAATGAAAAAGAATTTTTTGGATTATCACTATTAACAATGGGGAAAAATAACGATTCAAAATTTTATTCATTTTGTTTAATTGGATTACAATTAAATTATAAACAAAAAAAAACTGAATATCTAATATTATTAGAAAAAAATAATCTAGACTTTGGATATGAATTAAATTTTAATGAATCTGTTTCCTTGCCAATTTTGAAAATGGTATCAAATGTTGGATTATTTGTGCTTTTAAGAGAAAAAATAATTTTTTATGAATATTTATTTGATATTAGGCATCATATCGATGATGTGTTAATTAATGATGTTTTTGAGTTCTCTTATTCGGATCATAAATTTGGAAACTTTTTGAATAACGTTGCAGTATTTAAAAGTTCAGACCATATCTCTTTTTGTGTTGTAGCAGAAAACTCAGACCTAATAGAACTTTCAATTTCTTTGATATATGAACACCCTGATCAATATGTTTTCTATTGGAGTAAGTTTAATGTTTCTTCCAGAAAACTTAATTGGTCACCTAATAGAATATTTGAATTGACAGATTCAGAAAAATCATGTTTATGGGAATCAACTTTGGGTACAATATATTTCTCTAGTAGCTCTATAGAGAAATATCCCCCAAAAACCATTAAAAAATTTAAATATAAAAAATATTCTTGCTTTGATTCTCAATTAATTGGATACAAAGTTAAATATTTATTAAATTGCATAGGTTCTTATAATCACGGTAGTGGCTATATTAGAATCAGTTTTACTGGCTATCAAAATATGTTTATTAATGAGACAGTAATTAAACAAACAACGATGGCTATTAAAGAGACGTGGATTACAGAATCAGAACTGCTTTGGAAAGATGATATGAGTATTATATATAATGGTAATAAAATTTTAAGGGATTATAATGATATATTATACATTGGAACTGATGGCGGTATAGTATATAAAAATACGAACCCTGATATATTGTTCATTTTTCCTATCATAAATGATAACTCTTATTTCTACATAGATAAGAATGGTATATTATTTCATAGCACTGATAATGACACTGGTTGCAAATTGAGAAACTTTAAAAACAGACATATAAGCAATTATTATTTGTTTGGTCAGTATTTTGAAAACTCGTACTATGTTTTAATCATCAATGATGGTAAAATTTCAATATTCAAAGATACAGAATATTTAATTGAGCCATTTGATATTGGAACGTTTATTAATGATGCCTGCTTTTATGTAATTAATGAAAAATTAGATGTAATAATTGCTTCGGATTTATATGGTTCTATTTTTATAATAAAAACAAAAAATAATTGGTTATCTTATAAAGTAGAAGCAATTAAATTGAACAATCAGACATTAAAGTTATGTCCATTAACATACCTTAATATGGTTATTATATACAGCACAGACTCTATATTTATATTAAGTTATGATTCCATATCTAAGGAGTTTAAATTATTAAATTGTATTCTTCCTATCAATATCACTAAGATAAGTACAGATCCTAACAACAAATTTATTTATTGCATTACAACTAAAAATAATATCCTTAGATATAACATTGAAAAAACGACACCTCAAGTAAAGACAATTGAAATTAACTCAAATGATTATTTTCCAGCAAAAGCAATTGTGTTACCTTGCTCTCTTAAATTGATTGTTACCAATTCAATTTCTAAAGTCATAGATGAGGCAACACAGAAATATAATCTTTTAAATGAATTACAGGTATATGACATGAATAACAGAAGTTTAAAATATAAATTAAATATTCCAGAGTATTTTCATGGTTGTAAAATTTCCGACTTAATTGCTATTCCGTTTAAATTTACAGATAATAATTCTTCTAATAAAGTAGAATATGCAAAACGTCTCGTATTTAATAAATGTTTCGTTGTATCGTTAGATATTGAGGAAAGAGAGTCATATAAATTAACTAATATAATATTATTAACATTAGACGAAGAAAGTGGTAAATTAGAGATACAAACACAAATAAGTACACACTTTCAAATAACGAAATTGAAAAATTATCTTGGAAACACTTTTATTGCCTTTGGGGAGGAAATGCAGGTTTACGAAGTTAATTTTTTTATAGCCGAAAATAAATTTACAATTAATAAATATTCAAATGGACTAGCACTGAATGGCAATATAGGAGATGCAGACATTACTATTGAACATTCTGAATCAGAAAAAGATGAAAATGTAATATACAATAGAAAGCTCAAATCCCAAGCTGGTCAAATTCATAAAATATATACCCTTGATTATCTGAAAGGTTTCAGATTTTACTCAATTAGTTTATCAGCTGATAAAAAATATAATGTAAATCTAATAACACAACCTAGTTTTCTAGACAGTTTGAATATACCTTCCGAAAATTTGATATATTCTTTTGCTATTTCTTCACATCAATCTCAAACATTTTTTGCATTATGCATGGCTCCCAATGAAATTCACATATTCAATGGAAAAATATCAATTTCATTCAAGCTTCCATATAAGATATTAAATATAAGATCTGGGAATGATTTTTTAGAAACCTATGTCAATGTTTATACAGATTCATCAAATAGATTGAATGGTGATTTTGAAGCTTCCTTACTATTTGTGGTTAGCACAGAGAATTGTGGATGTTATTTCATCAAAAACCAATTTTACTCCAGAGAAAATTTTAATACGAGAAAAGAATATTCTACACATTATAATTTGATTTCAGAAGATTCCTTGACCGAAAATGAAGAGCTTTTGAATAATCTAATGGCATTATTCGGTGAAGATTCTGCAAAAATTGTAACGCAAGATATTTTTGACGATAGTTTTTCGATTTTTATAGATTCGAGATCATATTTAGAAGACTTTTCAATTTTGTTTTAAATAATAATTAAACCATTTTTATTTTTATGTTTAAAATATTATCTTTGGAACAGATTCACCAATTTTCTATTTTCATGCTCCCGCGCATTTGAAATCTTGTTTCCGATTTATTATAGGTACACATAAGTTCAATTTGAATTTTTTATGTAATATTTAAAACTTAAAAAATATAATTTTGGCTAAATTTATGTAATTCATCAAATTCTAAAACCTTTATTTATTGCCAATTAGAAATTCAATATTAATGAATATATAGTTTCAGGTAATATTATTTTGAGATGACAAAAAATGTGTGTAGATGAATTTTTAAAAGAGGATATTAATTTCAAATCAAACTATAAAACTACTAGCTCTCAGAAATTAAATATAGTTTCTTTGAAAAAAAATAAAAATGAATTTATATCTATTTTTTTTTATGAAAAACGAGCTATTTTATTTGTATTTTGTAAGAGATATATATATATTTATTTGAAATTAAATTTAATTCATAAAATAGATTTACTAGAAGAGAATTTTTACAAAGATGATTATGATTACGATTCTGTATATTCATGTGGTGACCAACATTTTCTTTATTCGCAAAATAAAGGTATTCTAATTTTGAAAATTAATGTAAACTTTGAAAGTTTGACATACTCTGTTAATAATGATAATAAAGATATTTTCAAAAATCTAAATATTTCATGTAACTTAATGTCAATTTACCAAAATGAAATATACATTTCAGATACAAAAAATCAAATTTTAAAAATAAAACTGAATGAATCTTGTATAACAATTAAACGCATCACAGATGGAGAATTATTGTACTTTGATTTCATTAAAATTGGAAATTCATTAAATAGTAGTTCAGGTTTAATTTGTATTATTAAGTCAAAGCTTGGATTTGTTTATATTGAAATCAGTAAGATCAGTGATGATGACAGAGCAATTCCTTTAGAAAAGAAAATTATATCCAATAAAAGTAATTTTAAAAACACTGATTATTACTTGAAAAAAATAAACATAAATGAATGTATATTAGTTACAGAAGGTAAATTATTTTGTATAAATTCAGAGCACATTGATCTAATTTTAAAAAGTAATGAATTTGTACCTAAGGATATTCTATTTATATCAAGCAGCGTTAGAGAAAAGAGTAACGAATCTGTTTTCTATAAGGTTTTTCGAAATAATGGTAGTATTTATTCAATAACAAGAACAGGTAAAAATGCTCAAATGCCATTGCCAATAAAATATAATAAAATTGATAATAATTTAAGGAAATTAATCCAGAAATATCCTTCAAAATTCTTATTTATGTACGAGCAAAATTTCTTTATTTTAGTTTCATCTAAATTAAAAGTAATGCTTTGTGAAATTAATGATTATCAATACAAAATTATTAAGATATTATCTGATCAATTTTACAGGAAGCAAAACTATACAGATTGTATTCCATTTTACAGAGGTAGCTTCATCAGTAACTCCTATATGCTTTGCGGAACATTTACATCAAATATCGGTTTTGTTGAGATCCGTCATTCTAAATCTTCCGTTCACTATAATTATATCAGTAGTTGGCCAATACCTACAGATACTAAAGTGATTAAGGACATTTGGTTAATGGGTAATAATATAATATACGAATATCCAAACAGATATTATAAAAATTCAAAGAGTCATTCGTTAATTAACAAAAAAATAATAAATGTATATGAAAATGGTTCAATATTTTTTGATTCTGATATTGAAAATTCTAACAATTTTAATTGTGAGTTATTATTATGTACCAAAGTTAAGTATTCGAAATCAGATCATTTTTTATTGATGAAGTCTTACTTTACGCTAGAGTTAGGAGAGTTCTGTGATCATTCTTACAATTACATCACAAAGTTTGAACTTGATGTACTCAAGGAAGATATCATATGTGATGTTAAAGCAATGTATTTCAACACAGAACTTATAATATGTGTTCTTTCCTCCAGAAGAATTATGATATTGAAAAATGGCAATATTTTACATTCAAGAATGCTGGAATCGAATGAGAATATAAGTCATCTAGATACTTTTTTATTAGGAAATAGAAAAGATGATAATACCAATTTTAGACTTGCAGTTGTTACTTTGGATGGTTATTTTAGAATTTTTAACGAAGATTTATCCTATTTGTTGTTAGAATTTAGGTCTATTTCTGGTGAACAATTAACTTTGTTATCAATAGATGAGGACATACAATTTATAATTGCCTATTCTAAATTTGAACTTTATTTGATTAATATAAATACTTTGGAGCATGGTAATATTAATATTGATATCCCTTTTCCTATTTATAAAATCAAGGCAAATATAAATTCGATATTTATACTTGACCATAATAATAATGTATATCATTATCAGACAAGTGAATTCAAAGAAAGTAATATACCAATTACGTTTGATATAGATTATAAAACAATAACTGTTAATAATGATTTGCCAATTGAACTGACCAAATTTGATTTCAGTGATAGAATCTTTGTTTTATCAGATAATAATACGACAAAATTAAGAAAATTACTTTTACTCGATTCAAAAAATTTCAAATTATTGGACTCTTTCATAATTGGTAAAACCCATACCAATAACAATGGTTTTAATTTAGGATATCATCGAAATTATTTGCATAGAATTAATTGTAATCAAAACAAAAAATTGGTAATTACATTTCTAAATATGAAAAATGAATCTATTTTGTTTTTATTACAGATAAATTCCGAAAATTTAACTAAAAAATATTCCAAGATTTTCCAAGATAGAATTTTAAACTTTAAATATTTTGAAGAGTATGACTATTTTATTTTAGTTTTTCTTCAAGATTCGAAATTGGTCTTAAAGTATTTTGAGAAACCAAATTTTGATAGTCATAAAATGGAATTGGTAACAGTTAAAGAAAAGTTCATTAAATATAATTTTTCAAAACTCAATAATATTTTGTTTTTGAATGAAAAATTGATTATTATCTCACCAAATAGAACAGTAATAATGGACGTTCATACTGGGAAATCACAAAGCCTCGAGTATAATATTTATAAAACAACTGCAATTACAGAGCAAGCACAATTTCATACTGTAAAACCAATTTATGAACTGTCACAAGCTTATAATTTTAGTGACAAACACTTAGTCGATAATAACATCAAGCAATCAATTCTATCTATTTCTTTTACAAAATTATGTGGTAATTATATGCTATTAACACATTTCCCAAACATGTTCTTGTTACTTAGGGTTAATGGAATATCATCTCTTGAAACTCTTGACAGTTATGAAATCCCTGATGTAATTATTAGATTTTCTCCATTCAACTTGTTATGTGACAGTTTAAGCCCATTTCCAATTCAAGGTAAGATTGAAAATAGGAACAAATTTTCAACGGTATTAGTATGTAAGGAAAATATCTATCTTTTATCTTATGAATTATGATATTTAGCTAAAATGAAAGGATTGTAACAAAAAAAAACACAAAGAAACAAATAAAGAAATAAACAGCAAACTTTCTTTAATAATCGCAAATTTATACACAGCATAATTCCATTATTTAAATATTAACCATTATACTATTTACAAATATATATATATTCATTTTTACATATTGAAATACATGCACATATTGATGCATAGATACATAGATACATAATATACTATAATATATATAATTCAAATGTTTTTCATACTTATGTATAGTGAATCAAAAATATTAGTTGATGATCTAATCTTCAGACCATTTACCTCTCTTAGTATAATCTTGGTAAACAGTTTTGAAATATTGCTTACCTGAACTGTCTAATGCAGCATTGACAATATTCAATTCCTGTCTTGATAATAAATCAAAAATAGAGTAAATACATGTCGTTAGCTCAGTTTTAATCCCAGAATTGAAATTACAATTAATAGATAAGTGAATGTACTTAATCAATAAAATTGGAACCTGTTTTCTTAAAGATCTTCTAATTAAACCAATTCTTGAATTTACATTTTCTTTCTCACTAGATATTTTTGAATTTGATATATTTGAGGGTTCACAGTAGTTTGACACTAACCTAGAAAGATGAGATGCTGAAACCGTTGTAAGGTTATATTCATTGCTCAAAGCTAATAATTCAAAATTAGAGCAGAAGTACCCATTTATCAAATGGTTACGATTAGAAAGCTTAAATCTATGTACTAATAATACCTTGGATATAATTTTTGTTGTCGCAATGAAAATATCATCATTTGGTTCGACGGATCCCTTAAAACCAGCCACTATTTTATAACACAATGGGAATAATGATTCAATCATATATTGAGAAAATAACCAAGGACTTGAAAGAAGTAAATGTTCAATTCTTGATAAAATTAAGATTATTTCATTTTTGTTTCCGTAAAAAGAATCAATATTGGTAAAAAATGCAGACAATGAATTTTGAAACAATTTTATCACCGAGGGATTTGATTTTTCTAGATTATTTAACAATGAATTGAATAATTCCAAGATATAACAACTTTTATCTTGTGGATTGGTTGAAAGAGCATGTATGACTTCCAAAAATATGTCATTAAAGCGACCAAAATCATTAGCTGCAGTTTTTGAAACTGCAAAATCAACCCCATCAATAATATCAGATGATGGTATTTGTAATGTTCTTAATTTTAGGTAATGAGCAAATAAGTACTTCAAGTCGTCTTTGAATATTGAGGAATAAATTAAAAATGTTATTGTTAGTAAGTTTTTGTTAACTTCTTCAAAACTTTTTCCCACTGTATCAAATAAAACGGATTTAATCTTTTGACAAGTGCTTAATGATATGGTAGTCTTTGTATTTTTAAATAATGAATACAAACAGTTTAACTTCCATATTAATTCATTATCATCCTTTGTTTTAGTCAGTTGAGATAGTGAAACTTCTATAAATTTATTCTGCAATTCTCCAATAATAGAGAGTGGAGAAAATTTACAAATTAAAAATGACAGCTCATAATACATGTCATTATTTGATATTCTGGAAAGCACATTTTTAATTGTTTTATCGATGAACTCTTTATTTGAGAGATCTTTCATTTGAGAGAGATAATTTGTCCAAACCAGTTTAAAAACTGTATCGTTCATTTTATTGTCATCAATGGCTTTCTTATTAAAACTATATAAAGACTCGATGTTTATTTCTATTTTTGTTTTGAAAGTTGGATATTTTAATAGATGTTCAACCAGTATTTTATCATCAGTTGAGATTGAGGGCTTTGAAACAATATTATCTATCAAATCTGTTCTAACATTCCTTTGAATACACTGAATTGGAATTTGAGTTAAATGTCTGACAGAATATTGATTGTTGTAGTTAGAAGATAAATTATTAATTAAAATTGAGATTATGTTTGATTCTTCAAAAAAGTCATCATCATCAAATAGATCGGTTAATGAATTATCCACATCACTTTCAATAAAAATTTTAATTATAGTATCAATTTGTGATTTTGAAAACACTTTTGACACTAAGGTAGACCAATTACTTAATGTGTATTTTAAAATAGAAGACTGTTCGGATTTGGAATTCATATTTTGTAAAAACTCAATAAATTTATCAATAATGGTGGTTAGTTCATATTCTTTGTACTCTCTTAACTTGAAATAATAAAAAAATAAATCTTTTAAATCATCAGAAGATTTTAATAATGATTCAAAGTCATCAGAAGAAAGATTTTGAATATCCTTTTCAGAGATAATATCATCAAATATTTCAAGAATTAAAAATCTAATTCTCCACAAAGATTTATTAGTGCTCAATGTATTACCAAAAACTCTAGCTAATACTGGTTTCAAATCCGGTAATATAATAGATGATATGTATTTTAAACCTTCTAAGAGTATTTCTAAAAAGTATTTTAATTTTAAATTTGAATAGTCATTGAGAATTTTATCAATACAAGAAGATAAAACAGATTTTAATTGATTCATTGATAAATATGTCACATTTTTCGAAATAAAATTTGAGTATATTGGATCGAAAGTGATAACAGAATTTAAATCTGTTGATTTTGTTTGTATGTAATCAGACCATATGGTTAAAAAATTGGTGTATTCTCTAGCATTAACGTAACAATTAATCAATTTTTCCCAAATGATTACTGTGCTAATGGAATTATTAGAATGCTGAGTTTCGATCAGCTCAAAAAGAATTGAGGTATTTTTAATACCAACCTCTAAATCTAAATCTAATATATGTGTAATTAATGACCAAAAATTGTCATCAAAATTGCCAGTTTCTTTTGAATTTTCTATAGTTTTCATAAATAAACTTTCTAAAAATTCTTGTGATAATGATTTTTTTTTCAATGCTAATGCTAATAGTAAATCTGATAAAATTTCTTTATGCACGTTGGTTAATAGTATCAATATTTTTTCCAATTCTTTGAAATTATTTTTTGATAGAAAATTAATTGAAATAATAAATAGCAATTTAGCTTCCATAGCATTTAAATCTTTATCATTTTTTTTTATGAATTTTTCAATCTGTTGGGCCACATCTAATGATATATCATAGACATAAAATTCCATATAATTTATCAATTTATTTATCGTTTCATCATTTGATGAATAAATATTATCAAGTTCCATAAGTTGAGACTTTGAATACTTGTAGGCTAACAAATACCTTAAAGAAGGTAATAAAAGTGTTTCGCAGTATAAATTAGAGTTTTTAATTGTAACTTCAGGTTTGATATTATCTAAATCAGTTAATTTAATTATTGAGTTAAAAATATTCGATCTTAAATTATTATCTATTTGAATATTAGAGATGATATTTAAGATATTTGATAAACATTTCAAACTAATATCAAATGTAAAGCCTACTGTAACTTCTGAATTAATTAATGTACACGTTCTATAAAATTCTTTCAAAAATTCTAATTTATCCTCATTTATAATTTGAGTACTTTGTAATACTAATTGTGGAAATTTTAATGATTTCAATAATTTTCTAACGACAGCTGGGTCATCAATAGAACACCACATATCATTGTATAATTCCCAAATTTGATAATTATTTTTAAACTCAATTAATTTTTGATCATTCCATCTATCTTGAATTAATTCTAAAACAAAAATTTCTTTATTTGGAAAATTAAATTTTATTTCAGGAAATTTAGAAACAATTTCTACAATATCATTTGCTTTTGTACTTTTAGCTCTTAATAATTTAGTCAGACCTTCAGCTGTTGAAGGTAATTCAGAGATCATGTTAAAGAGATGTTGATAAATAATTATAATTTTATAGATCTCGATGAATGTTTGTCTTCAACTGCGTCACTGTATCTAAACTGATTACAATCTAAGATATATCTTTCAAAATTGAAAATTACCTAAATTATATAAATTTACATTCACTATACATTAGGTACTATATATATTAACTTCTAACCCAATTCAATAACAATTATTTACTTATGAAGAGATGAGATGAGATAGACTTGAAATTTTTTTTGTTCAATTTGAACCGCTGAATAAATTTTTTCATTTTATTTTTTTTTGTTCGAAAAATGGTTTCAAAATTTATAGAATACCAAACTGAAATGATGTAAATTGAATTAACTAAATAAAAAAATAAAAAAATAAATGTATATATATACATATATTATTATAAATTTAAACAATTGCAATATTTGCAAATTAATTATAACGATAAAACTTATGATACTATTTATCATTATATCGAAGAAGTTAAAAGAAAAAATATAAATAAACATTAAAGTAGCTATGAGTGATCCTTCGAACCTTTTTATGGATGTTGATGAATTGGAATTATTAGATGATAATGTTGATGTCGAATTAGGAGAAGATGTGAAAAATGAAAACGAAAATAAAGATACATTTTTAGAATTTGACAATAAAACTGGTGTACCTGTTTATTCACTAACTGAAAAGATCGAAGACCAACCATTATCAAATGGTGAAAATGGAAACTTAAATTATAATTTAAATTCAAACGCTACACAAAATATTGGATTTTTAAGTGATAAATCTAATACCAATTTATATCCTTCAAAATTACCAAGATTAACAATAACAAAAGAATTTTCGCATTATGTTTCTGAATTATTTAATATTTATAATGGTTTAGGTGATGAACATCGTACTTTTTCAAGACCAACCATTGGTTTAATCAGTAGCACATTTAAAATGGAACATAACCAAATACTTAATTTAGCATTCGAAGCTTTAATAACCGAGTTAGAATTTTATATTGATTCAATTAAAAGCATTGATTCAAAAGTTAGTAAATTCGTGGAATTAGAAGATTGTTTAACAATTTTAAATTGTCTTAAAACATTTTGCTTTACCATGGAAGAAGATGTCGATGAAGATATCTATAGAGAAAATTTAATTGAGAACATAATTACTTGGGTGAACAGAGCAGATGGTGAACCAAACGAAAAACAAATTGAATTAGTTTTTAATACAAATGAAGAATCAAAAGAACCTGTTTATAAAAGATCACAATTTTGGAAATTATTAAACAAGTTAATTGTAAGAGGTTTGTTTAATCAAGCAATCGCTTGCCTTGAAAAAAGCGATATTATTAAATATTTAGAAAATCAGTGTGAAGTCTCAAAAAATGCAATCGTTGATATGATAGCAATTTTACAACAATATCCAAAGGATTCTGCGTACTCTTTTAGAAATTGGAAATCATTAACCTTAGAACTACAACAGGCATTCTCAAATTCTGAAACAAAAATCAATGGTGAATTAAGAGATAATATAGAGGATACTTTGTTGCTAATTAGTGGTAACAAAGAAAAAACTTTCCAATACACATCATCATGGTATGAAACCTTTTGTGGTTTAATGTTATATTATATTCCATCAAGTAAACTATTTGTTGAATATTTACAAATCTCATTAGATGCCCACCCATTAAATGTCACAAACACTTGGGAACAACCTTGTGCTGATATTATTAAAGGAAAAATTTTTTCAATTCTACCAACATTAGAATCATTAGATACTTGTACAGCTGCTTTCACGGCTGGTTTATGTGAAGCGAAAGGAATATTAGAAGATTACACGTACAATAACAACTACCAAAATGAAAACATTGAAGATTTACTTTCCAGTAAGAACGGTATGGCAGCTTATTTATTAAACAGTTTTGCATTCGAGCTTTGCTCTTACGATGATAAAGTATTATGGCCTGTAGCAATCGGTATCATAAGCATATCTTCAGTTGATTCTGCCAACGCAATTAGATCTGCGATTTCTGAAATTTTGCCACGTTTTCCATTTTCTACAAATGATGACATTGAATGGATGTTGACAATTTGTGCAAAATGGAGACTTCCAGAAGTCGCAAAGAATATATATATAACTATTGGTAAAAATCTGCTAATATCAGGGAATGTTATTGAAGCAATTACTAACTTTAGTAAAGCTGGTGATTTTGAGTTAGTTAAGCATCATGCTTGGATGATTTTTGAAACATCTCTGTTAATGGGGAAACCAATCGATGATATGGTATTGACTGCTATCATAAAAAACGACACAGCTAATATAATTCCAAATGAATTAGTACACAGTCTTGTTACAAATGCAACAAGACAAGCATTATCACCATATGCGGTCTTGTACGAATTTTATGATTTACGAAATTCGAATCAATTGCAAGGAGCTTTAGAAAAGCTTGTATCTTTATTAGAATTCCAATATTTACCAAAAAAATATTTCATAATATTGATAGTGAAATATTTATATCCATTATATATTAAGAGAAGCGAATTTACGATTAATGAAAACATAATTTTATCAATTATTGATCGTTGTGATAAAATGTTAGATTCAGAATTAGAGAATACTCAAAACGTATATTCAGAAATAATAAACAAAATTGAAAATAAAGAAGAATTAAATTTACCTGAAAATCTGAAACTATTCGAAAGTTTACTAAGGAAGGAACTAAACATCAAGTTCTGTGAAGAATTTATGTAATAAGTAATTAATATATTATAAAAACAAATAAAAAAATTAGGTAAAAATTAATATAATATTATGATAAAATTATTTATAAATTAAACTAACATTAGGTTTATTTTTTTTTATTTTCAGGATATGATGGATAGTCACAATTATAAAGTAAACTATACGATATTTTATAAAAATTATTTGTTATATTTCTCTATTAAGTAGGATTATAAAATTTTAAAAATAATCATTTATATTTGAATTGAAGTCATTTCATAATATTTCTAATTATCTTTTTGTTAATTTTTCTCTTTCTCTTTTGTTATTATTGTTTCAATTTAAACTTAATAGAAATAAATGCCATATTTGCGACTAAGTGTAATAGATATACGAGTTTGATTGTAAATGTAAAATGATGTAAAATGGATTACAATAATTGTTGAGTTTTTATTAATATTGTACTTTCGCTATTCTTTTTGAATTTTGAATTTTAAAAGATTGAAACCAAAAATTCGAATATCAAACAAATTAACAAACCACATCTTGAGTAGCTCTAGAGTTTAATAATAAAGCAACAATCAAACCGTATAAACCTAAAACTTCAGCGAAAATCAAGATTAAAATCATACCAACAAATAATCTTGGTTGTTGAGAGTTACCTCTAACACCAGCATCACCAACAATACCAATTGCAAAACCAGCGGCTAAACCACTTAAACCAACAGATAAACCAGCACCTAATTGGATGAAACCGGTGTATAAAGCTTGTTTTTGACCTAAGGAGTAACATACTAAAACTGAAACAACTAAACCATAAATAGCAATAATACCAGCCATAATAACTGGAACAATGTTTTTAAATAATAAATCTGGTCTTAAAACACAAGTGGCACAAATACCAACACCAGATTTAGCAGTACCATATGCAGCACCAAAAGAAGTAAAAATAATGGCAGCGGCACAACCCATAGCACCAAAGAATGGGGCATAAACAGGACATAAATCAGTACTCATTTTTACAGTTATATTATTATTAGCGTTGTTTTTTCTTGTATTAATTTAGTCAATCAATTAATAAAACTCTTTATTTATGAGAACAGTTAGTAAGATCGAATATTTTAATGGTATTTTGGAATTAGTTTAATAATTTCACACCTTCATTAATTTAAATTGATGCAATGAATCATAATTATTGTATAAATGTGAATTTGTTTCTTATTTTTTTCCATCTATTAATTTTTCAAAAATTGGCCAAGGGCTCGAGGTAAGATATCATCTCAGACGACTACCTAAAGACAACTTATTCTTTAGTGTCTAGCATGGTAATCAAATGTTTGCAGTCGGTGAAATGTGCCACATAGTCGAAGATGGCCTTGTTGAAGTAGTAAGTATAATTATTCTAAAAGATTGAAGGCAGAAATCTCAATTTTTAATCTGTGAGATTCAATTTTATACTTCGTATAATTATCATGGCGACAGATCTTGGGTGAGTCAAATATATATAACTGTGGCGAAACACAGTTTCCCATTTATTAACCAAATGACCTGAGAATTGCAGAATGGAGTTTGGTTGCACTTGACTCTTGAATATATGGCAGCCTATTTGGTCTCTTCCTTTTTAATTTTTGCAGTATTTTGACAAAAAAATAAAATTAGCGCCGCTCGGTTTCGATCCGAGGACATCAGGGTTATGAGCCCTGCGCGCTTCCACTGCGCCACGGCGCTTACTAATTTTATGGTTGAATTCCATAAATGTTCATACATATTCAGATAAAATCAAAGACAATACAATACTAAATTTGTGAAAACATTAATTTATATCATTATAAAATTTGGATATACTTAATTACATGGAATAAATTCTTAATCAAAATTGATTTCATAATAATAGAAATAAAATTTCATTAAAATCCATATATGGATGGAAAAATAGTTTAACTATATGTGGTACATAATTCCAATTAATTATTATTATATTTTATTAAAATATAAGAGACATCAACATTATATATCCTGTTTCTTAGCCTTCCTGTTATAGTTTTAAAATCATTTCTTCGTTTAAGTTCTTTAAATTAATGTTTTACGTTTTTATTTTATTCTTTTTTTGTTCAATGTAGCTCAAGTGAATAACTGATCGTCATCACTATCCCAACTGGCTTGGAAGAACCAAGAGAATGTAACAATAGAACAATAGATAATAGACCCACCCAACATACTCATAACACAACTTTCAGCAGTAATCAGATTACAATGTTGTAAAACTAAAGGGAACGTAACACCTGATGTTACAAACATACCAGTTAAAAAATGTGAAAAATCGTTACCATTTTGAAATGATGAATCTGACATAAAATCAGCTGAACCGTATCTGTTCTTAGATAATGCATTTGGTAAAGGAGCAATCAAAAAAAACATTATGTCGATCAATGGATAATAATTATTGAATAATGCACAACTTAAAATAACTAAAAGGAAACCCATAGAAAGAAAGCCTGATAATGATATAATTTTTGTTAATGGTGATACTTTAATATTTAACATTTTTTTACTATTATATTATTTTTATTAAAAATCTGGTATATGAGAGTTCCCAAAATAAAATGTCTGTGAAAGGAAATATTCCAGATTAAGCCTTTTGTTGTATCTCTTTCCCACTTACTGACACTTTAGCTCAGCTTAAATTCAGTTTAAAATAAACTGTCAATAATTAATCAGTATTACAACAAAATTAATTCAATAATAAATCTATACTTCGATAAATCTTTAAATATTCATTTAATCATCCTTCAAACTTTAATCTCTATCCTTTTTTCATTTCTTAAAATGCTTCGCTTTTCAATTTTTTATTTTTCACTTTCTCATTTTTGAAAAAATAAGGCAATTCTAATAATGAATAATGGTGCAATAGAAGCTACAAATGAAATATTAATGATATGTAAATGAAAAAAAACCAAATCAATAAGACAATAAATTTAATTTGAAATTAAATTGTTTATTTATTTTATTTTATAAAAATAATATAAGCCTAAATACAAGATATATAATATAAATAAAAGATAAAATTGATTTATGATAAATTTATTTACACTTGGATTAGTGTAACAGAACGAAAACATAAAAATCAATTATAAGTCTACCTTCATTTTTACTTATGCTTTTTTTTTTCTTTATTTATATTTTTAAAATTATTTTATTTTAACATTACCATGAACAAAAACCATTATGTTATGTTTATTGTTTAGTTTCACCAGATGTATTGGATTCAGAAGAATTGTTGTTACCTTCATTCTTGTACATTTGTTCAAACAATTTCATGGATGCATTTTGTAAGTCATCAGTCTTTGTTTTTAATTCTTCAGCATCAACTTCTTCACCGGCTTGGATTCTAGCAATAGATTCTCTTAATTGAGTGATTTGATCCTTAACCTTTTGAGCTTCAGCTTTATCGATCTTACCTTCAAATTCCTTTAAGGAGTTTTCTGTGTCATTAGCTAATTGATCGGCCTTGTTGGCAGTTTCAATAGACTTCTTTCTAGCTTCATCTTGAGTCTTGAATTTTTCGGCATCGTTAACCATTTGTTCAATTTCAGCATCAGATAAACCGGAAGAACCAGCGACAGTGATGGAAGCATCCTTGTTAGAGGCCTTGTCTCTAGCAGAGACATTAATAATACCATCAGCATCGATATCAAAAGAAACTTCAATTTGTGGAACACCCTTTGGAGCTGGTGGAATACCAGCTAATGTGAAGTTACCGATCAATTTGTTGTCTCTAACTAATTCTCTTTCACCTTGGAAGACTCTAATTTCAACAGAAGTTTGACCGGCAGCGGCAGTGGAGAAAATTTGAGATTTCTTACATGGAACAGTAGTGTTTCTTGGGATTAATCTTGTGAAAACACCACCTAAAGTTTCAATACCTAAAGATAATGGAGTAACATCTAATAATAAGACATCTTTGACTTCACCAGCTAAGACAGCACCTTGAATAGCGGCACCAATGGCGACAGCTTCATCTGGGTTAACAGCCTTGGATGGTTCTTTACCGAATAAAGATTTGACAGTTTCAACAACCTTTGGCATTCTTGACATACCACCGACTAAAATAACATCAGAAATATCAGAAGTAGCTAAGTTAGCGTCCTTTAAGGCTTTCTTAACTGGATCAACAGTTCTCTTAATTAGTGGTTCGGTTAAAGTCTCGAATTGAGCTCTTGAGAATTTCATGTTAATATGTTTTGGACCAGAAGCATCGGCAGTGATGAAAGGTAAATTAATTTCGGTAGAGACAGTTGATGATAATTCAATTTTAGCCTTTTCAGCAGCTTCTCTAATTCTTTGAATAGCCATACGATCATTTTCTAAATCAATACCACTTTCGGTCTTGAATTTCTTAACAATTTCTCTTAATAAGATGATATCGAAATCTTCACCACCTAAATGAGTATCACCATTAGTAGATTTAACTTCGAAAACACCATTAGAAATATCTAAGATAGAAATATCGAAAGTACCACCACCTAAATCGAAGACGGCGACGACTTTAGATTCAGATTTTTCTAAACCGTAGGCTAAAGCAGCAGCAGTTGGTTCGTTGACAACTCTTAAAACGTTTAAGCCAACGATTTGACCAGCATTCTTAGTAGCTTGTCTTTGGGAATCGTTGAAATAAGCTGGAACGGTGACGACAGCCTCCAAGACATTTTTACCTAAATAAGCCTCAGCAGTTTCCTTCATTTTATTTAAAACGAAACCACCGATTTGGGCAGGAGAATAACTTTGGCCTCTGGCTTCAACCCAAGCGTCACCATTAGTGTGTTTGACAATTTTGTAAGGAACTTGTTTGATGTCTCTTTGAACTTCCTTGTCCTCGAATCTTCTACCAATCAATCTCTTAGTAGCAAATAAAGTATTTTCAGGATTGACAACAGCTTGTCTCTTGGCAGGAATACCAACTAGTCTTTCACCGTCCTTAGTGAAGGCAACAACAGAAGGAGTGGTTCTGGCACCTTCAGCGTTTTCAATGATTTTTGGAATTTTACCTTCCATGATGGCGACAGCAGAATTAGTAGTACCCAAATCGATACCGATAACTGGACCTTTGACTTTGGTGGAAGTACTGTTGAAACGAGAAGCCAATTTTATTGGGGCACTGACAGCGTTCTTATTTAAAATATTTCTAGCAGATAGCATTTTTTTTAATTATTTTTTTCTTGATTACCTTAACGTATTTTGGCCAGATGTTAGTTTATTTACAGAGTGAAACAAAATAAAGAATTATTTTATATTTTTAATATATATCAAAATGATATTAAAAAACGAAAATATATTTACAGAAAATTCTAAATTTTTTCCTTGGAGTACTTTGCAAAGCAATAAAAAAGACTTTTCTAGAAACGCAAGAAACAATAGCAACCAGCTCTTGAAATATAAACTAAAATAGATCGAAAGAGACGTATCTTGAGAATGAGAAAGTAATTACAACTTATAGTCGACGGCAAAAACGGTTGATCTTGTGTTATTCCATGAAACGCAATTCTTACAATATATAGAGAATATAGAGAATAGAGAGAATATAGGAAATATAGAAAATATAGAAAATATTGGGAGCATGATGGTATGAGTAACACAAGAAAAAGCAAAACTGGAACTTTGGAATGGACGTCCAGCAAGTTTCGACCAATTAATCATTTTCGTTCAGAATGACGTGGTGCTGTGCGGTTGTGCGCGTGCTGTCCAGCGGCTCGAAAAGATCTTCCGTCGGCTTCCATGAGCTTCTAGAAGGAATTTGGGATTGCGGCGGGGCGCGTGTGCACCTCCGTTGTTGCGGGTAAGCGCACGGCAGGGTAAGCCTCGGGCGGGCGGTCGCGGCAGTGGGACACACTCTGGTATGGGCATCCATGCAGACGCAGTGTTTTTGTATCAGACTTATATATATTGCTGTAATCTAAGAGTTATCTATTGTACATACAGGGTACACAGGGTACACAGGGTACACAGGGTACACACCGGCTGCTCAAACGATTTGAACGGCTCTCTTTGTAATGTCGGCTGGTTGGTCGTCCATAAAGAAGTACTTGAAGAAATATTCACATGCAAAACTGCCGAAGAAATCTAGCAGTAGTGTCAATGTTAGTTTCAGTTTGAAGATGTCGGACATTGGCACAAAACTTAGGGATTCGTTCAACTCAGGTAGGATTTCTGTGGCACCGGCTAGCGCGAGGCCTGCGACACCGAGAATACCGTAGTACATACCTTTATTGTTTCTGATGTTTTCTCTGAATGGTTCACCTTGGTAGTTGACTGCAAATGTGGAGACTTGTTGGACCAACTGAATTAGAAATATACCGGTGTTCAATAATGATGGCGCGAATTCTTTCTCCAAATCAATTTGTGGTTCTCTTGGTTCTAGAATATAGATTTCTCTTGTGATATAAATCAAAGTGATAATATGAATTGCAAATTGCGACAGAATGGATCCCATGATATAGGTATTGAATATACCCTTTTGTGGTCTGCTTTTAGATAATTTTTCTAGTGGTTGACCACGTGAGATACTTAAGAAACAGACAGATAGTAATAAACCAGATGCTGTTGCTTGACCATCACCGAATTTGACACCAGCCAAGTAAATAACACTTAAAGAATAGGCACTAATCAAACAATTTAATGCTAGAATCTTATACATTTGAATTGTATTGACTAAAGCACAACGACCTTGTCTAATGATATTTGTAACTGCAGAAACATTAGCTAATTTGGATGTGAATGGAGCAGCGCAGGATGCGTCACCTAATTTCAAAGTTGGGACTTCTTCATCATCACCGTCAGCATTACCTTGTGCACTCATTAATAAAGTGCTGAAATCACTAGCTGATGCCTTGGCATTCTTTGGATCCATTGGCTTTGGAACTTCAACGGGTTTGTTATTAGCTTCGGTAACTAATTTTCTTAGTTCAGGGGTAATAGTCTTACCTTTCTTTTCAAGTGCTTTCAAATAATGAGGATTCTTTGGACCAGGTGGGTAACAATCAGCAATCATTTCTGGGACAATTGGAATTGGTTGACCCCATCTAGTAAATAATTCAACTTGTTTATCATATACATTTTTCATATTATTGGTCTTTCTTTCTTCGGCTAATTTCTTCATACCATCTTCAGAACCATTCAATAAAGCAACACCAACATGAGCTTGCTTTAAAGCACCAACATCATTAGTACCATCACCACACATTAAGGTTTGGTAACCCATGTCTTTCAAAGTGTTTAAAATATATTCTTTTTGTTTTGGAGAAACACGAGCATAGACCCAAGTGTGACGAATTAATTGTTTTAACTGGTGATGTTCAGAATCAACTAAAGCTTGTAAAGCAGCACCGGTGACAGCAACATCATATTTGTCAAAAATTTTGGATTGATCAATTTTATCACTCTTGGCATCAAAATCAATTCTAATAGTTTCATCAACATTAAAAAACATTAATTTAGATGAATCAGTATCTTTGGAATCAGATTTATCTAAAATCAATGTATCCCTTTCAACAATAGCGACTTCCTTAGCAACATGAACAGCAGTCAAAGGATTGTCACCAGTAATCATAATACAACGATGAGAAGATTCATTCAACATTTTAATAGTTTCAATAGCATCATTCTTCAATGGACAATGGAAAATTAAGAAACCACTGAATTGTAATTCTTCTTCAATCTCTTCACGAGATAAAGAATCAACATCATCAGTAGTCATAGTTGGCAAAGATTTAGTAGCTAGAGCTAAAACACGAGAACCGGAACGAGTAAAAGACTTATATATAGCGTCATAGTTTGTTGGAACAGTAGATAATCTTTCACGAATAGTTTCAGGAGCACCTTTAACAGCAGCAAAATATTTACCATTATGAGAAGCAACGGAAGAAGATCTCTTCAAGGCAGAAGAGAATTGGAAACGACGTAAAATATTGACATCACCGTATGACTTATGAGCAGTGACAACTTTACTTTTGACAGACCAACCAAATGCTTTTAAAGTAGCCTTTTCCATTGGATCACCAACTAATTCACCATCATCTAATTTAACCAAAGCATGTGCAGCACCGACAACTAAAGCAGTAGTTTCTGGAGCTTCATCGGCAGTGAAAGCATGTCTAATGTCATCAACGTTATCAGATAAACCAGCTAAACTTTCAAAAACTAAATCTTCACCAGTTAAAGTACCAGTTTTATCGAAACAACAAACGTCAACTCTACCAGCTAATGGGATTCTGAATGGTTCAGTACAATAAACGTAGAACTTAGATAAAGCAGCTAAAGAAGTATTAACAGCCATCGTTAATTCCATTGGTAATTCTGGTGGGACGACAGATGTAATAATTAAAATACAATCCAAAATTAATTTAGATTGAATTCTACCCATTCTAGTACCTTCAACCCAAACATACCAAGAGGCGACAATAGCAAAGTTTAATAAGAACAGAATAAAGAATAAGGCTTCCTTGTTATCAACAGAAACACGTTCAGAAGAGAAGATCATAACACGAACTAAAGAACCTTGAGAAGTTTCGAAACCTGTTTTGGTAACAATAGCTAAAGCACCATTATCTGGAGCTAATGGAACAATAGTATTACCTTCAGGAGCAGTAACTTGTAGAGCCTTAGTACCACCGTGTAAAACAGAGTTTTTATCTAAATCGTTGACTTGTAATAAGTCATCCTTTGGACGTAACTTAACAGATTCCTTTAATAATGGAGTAGATTCACCAGATAACATGGCTTCATTAACAATACAACTACCATCGACTAAAATTAAATCACATGGAATGGCACTTTCTTCGGCAGTTCTTGTGATGGATACTAAATCATTTGGTAATAATTGATCAGTTTTCATTAATTGCCATTTACCATCTCTATAAACATTAATGTCAAATGGTTTAATACCCATAGTTCTAAATTCTTTTAAAGTAGTTAAACGTTGGAAGACGGCAGCGGCTTCCATTGATACAACAACAAATAAATTGAATAAAGAATAATACCAGAAATCATCTAATAACCATAAAGCAATACAAAATAATTGGAAAATAAACAATGGAGCAACTGCATGTTCTTTGAATAATTCAATGAAAGTAGGAATTGGAATATCAAAAGAGTTTAAACCATATAATCTTTTTAAATTTGTTAAATCACCATTTAAACCTGTATGCTCAGTGAAATCACCAATCTTTGGAGATTCATCGATTAAGAACTTTGGAGAAGAGAAGACATTGGTCTTTTCATTCCATAAAAATCTTTTCTTTTGGAATTCAAAGAATGTTTGAATTTCACCTTCTTCTTTAACTCTTTGAATTGGAACAATATCATCGGAACCATTATTAGCAGTAGTAAAAATCATTACATGAGTGGATTCATTAACTGTTTTACTTGATGTATAATCAAATTTAGCTCTAATCTTAACGTTCCAAAACGGCATTAAAATAACTAAAGCATTTAAAGACATAATAGCACCTAAGTAAACAAAAGTCCATTCAGAACCACCAATATATGTTTCATAATCAGTAAAATATAATTGGAAAAATGTGGCATATAATGGCAAAAATGGAAAGAAATAAGGTTTAGTTGATAAAGTTCTTGGTAAAAAGAACTTAGAATCCTTTACAATAGGACTTTCCACATGTGAAGCCTCTACCATTTTTAAATTGTTAATTGATATATTTTAGTATATCTAGCAGAGAATCTTACTTGCTTTTCTCTCCTTTCTTTAATAGTTAAAACACCAAAAACAATTTCTATATAAATAAATATTTATTTCAAATAAAATTAATAAATTAATAAAACGATTACTTAAAGATTTCTGTTTGCCACTTGCAAATTAAAAGGTGATTCTGTTAATTATTTTTTTTCATTAATTCTGCCATCTCGTTATTTCGTTATTTCGTTGAAATTTTAAATTACACGATCGTGTCGGATATGAGTAAAAAACTGAAAGTATGCATACATTATAAAAAGCTTCTGGAATTTTGTATCTATTCATCCATTGTTTCGAATATTACATATCAAATACTTAATCTTGAAATTATATTATTATAATTATTATTATTATCATTATTATTGTTATTAATACAGAATGAATTTGGAACAGAACATATATAAAATTATATTTAATTTTAATATAAATGGAATATTAAAACTTTGCTATTTCTATTGAGAAATAATTTTTTTTGTTTAATGCAATTATTAGAGATGATGTTGGTTTTATTTAGATTTAAATCATACTCTCCAGACTTTACCATCTGCAATCATCAAGTTATTTCTTTCAGCCATGATTGTTAAACCAGCTAAATATTCTTCTTCGGTGAATTTTTCTTCATCAGTCAATTCTTCATTAATAACATCGAATAAACTTTCAACTGGATACGATTCATCTTCAAATATATCTGACTGCATCAAACGAGCAGTAATACCGGATAACAGTGATAGTCTTGCTGTTGAAATCTTGGAAGTGCTTGAACTATCTAAATCAAATGACGTAGTGTGAGTGGAAGTAGATAAATTAGATAATCTAGGTGTATCCGTTAACGGTCCGGAATTACCAGGTTGATCCTGATCAAGTTGTTCTCTACGTCTTGGTGATACTCTTAAACCTCTTCTTATTCTTTCTTCTAATTGCTCATCGTTCTCGTTATTTTCTTGATCTTCTTCTTCATAATCACTATTTATTAAGGATAAGTTTCTACGAGCAGAGGTGACAGGAGAAGATGTTACGGTTTTTCTTGGTGTGCTCTTAATAGGAGATGAACGAGCACTGCCTTTAGTCTTCTTTCTTGGAGATTTTTTAGGAGATCTGTTCATTAAAGACTCTTCAGCATCACTATCTTCAAAATAAATATCGTTACCAATATCTTCACCCAATAAAGCAAATCTTAATAAGTTAGCGGCAACTAAGGCGTCACGTTTGTTAACTACCCTTGATAATCTGACTTTAGCATGTGCAGTTGACAATCTAATTAAAGTTTCTAGCGTTCTTGCAGTAATTGGCGATTTCTTCGAATTTTCATCGTTTCTTAAATCAGAATAGTTTTTAACAATAACATCAATGGCTTCTTGTGTTAACTGTGGTTGAACTCTTTCCTTAGCATATTGGACATATTTTCTTAAGAAAGGAATTGTAACAATACTTGGAATTTCGGTACCATTATGGTCACCTCTATTTTTAGCTAATTTAGCACCAGCTTGTAATAAAGGATTATATTTTTCAAATACTTGGTTATCATCTTCTTCATTACCAGTTGATTCATTTTGAGCATTTTCATCATCATCATCATCTACACCAACAGCTAAAGATAAATTGATTCTTTCACGAATTGGTTCACCTTCCATGTAACCGGGTGGTAAATATCTATGAGTTCTTAAAACATGTTCACTAATAGATCTGTCTCTAATTTCATTAATATCATCTGTGACAACGAATAACAAATCAAAACGAGATAGCAAGGAATCTGGTAAAGCGATATTTTGGTGAGGATCTCTGTTAATATCATATTGACCAAAAACAGGGTTAGCGGCAGCAATAACACTACAACGAGCATTTAAAGTTGTATGAATACCAGCTTTAGCAATTGTAACAGTTTGTTGTTCCATGACTTCGTGGATAGCAACTCTATCGGCATCACTCATTTTATCAAATTCATCAATACAAACTATACCACGGTCAGCTAAAACCATCGCACCAGCTTCCAATCTTCTTTCACCTGTTTCTCTATCTGTAGTAACAGCAGCAGTTAAACCTACACCTGAGGAACCTCTACCAGTAGTGGCAATAGCTAATGAAGCGGTATTTAATACGAATCTTAACATTTGTGATTTAGCAGTAGAAGGATCACCGACCATTAAAATATTAATATCACCTCTTAAATGTGAACCATTATCTAAATTTTTTTCAACACCTCCCATCAACATTAATAAAACAGCACGTTTTATATGGTCATGACCATAAATAGAAGGAGCCAATGATTGAGATAAGACATCAAAAATATCCGTTCTCTTTGACACTTTATTGATATTTCTAATATCAGTATCCGATAAAGTTTGTCTAGCGGCAACACCAGTTGATCTAGCATGTAGTGGATAAACAGTATTACCTATAATTAAAGTTCTGAAACCACTCAAAGTTGAAGAATCTTGGTTCATACCACCAGCACCCATGGATTTATAAACACCTATTATGTTAACTCTGTCACCTGGTTTGGTCGTATCCACTAAATCGTCATCTAATATTATATCTATAGATCTTGGCAATTGACCAGCTGGTGCCATTTCTGGCATTTCTTGTACAGTAATACGTTGGTGGTCCAAGAAAGTTGAATAACCGTATTCTGTAGTTAGTTTATTACCATCGGCATCCTCGGTTGGATAAATGGCTGGTGTTGGGGCTCTTGTAGTCAATGAGGTGGTAGCATCTGTGTAGTCTCTGTAATGGAATCTACCAGTACTTTCAGCGAAATGGACCGATCTAATCAATTTTGGTCTAACTAATGAAGTTTTTGTCACAATACCTTCTATTGAGACTAATTTATTCAAAAACAAAGAATTTAACGAACGTGGCGATAAAGCATGAGCACCGAATGCACCTTTGAAAGATAATTTCCAATTTTTTTTAGAAGATAGATTTGTAGGATTATTTTGTAAATTTGGTAAATCATCAATCGAAGAAGCTAAATCAGTAATAGCTTTTTCGGCAGGTGGAATGAAGTTTGACGGATCGATCAGCATACCTGACCAATAACTCCTATCAAATTCCCTCAGTTCGTCCAGGGAGATTGTAATCCTCAAGGGTAAATTTTCATTCTCTTTTAGAGAATCTTTATTTGTTGTATCCTTATCAATGTTTCCCGAAGCCAAGTCGAAATCCAAGTCAGCACCGTCTTTATTATTGAGGGAGTTCAACACATTGGCGTTGTGTAACTGTATGGTTCTGATGTGTTCTTTGTAAGCTGAGAAACTGTCTAAAAACTCTTGGAACCTTCTAACTCTGTCAGAGAAGACAGCATCTGGCGTGAAAGTAGCAGCATCTGTGTCGATATCCATGTTTGCCTAGATTCTTTGTACGTACGAGTTGATGTATGGATATTCCAGATGGAGGATGTATTGTCGATCTGAGAAGAGCTAAGTGGCAACAGTTGTGCACACCGGCACACATAAATATAGATATATAACTGTTTTACCAAACGAATTAATAGTTATTGCAAGATCTTATGATATAATTTCAAAGAACTTACAATGAAAATTTTGAGGAAAACCCATTAGTTAGCCTAATCGGGTAACACGTATCCAGATAAAAATCGAAAAAAAAGATGAATTGGGAGATTTGCTGACAACCGGCTGCACGAAACGGCGCCATCTCCCGATTAGGAAAACGATTTGTGAGAAAACACTGTGCTGGCGCGTTAATTTCACTCAATTATGTTACCCAATTGGGTAAAACAGAGCTGTTACCTCTTACGGACATGTCCAGTGTTCTAAAAAATTCGACAACTGCAGGATTCGAACCTGCGCGGGCAAAGCCCAAAAGATTTCTAATCTTTCGCCTTAACCACTCGGCCAAGTTGCCAGACTAATTTGTGGAAAACTCTCTTAACTTGCGCTCGAGACCAGTGGCCGCGCTCTATTCCATCGCCCGGCTCCCGCGCCGACTTTCGTGCACAATGACCATTCGCACACTCGACTCAGAACTCTTCCGTCTCTGCGCTCTCCGTCGCTAAAACTGCGAAAGCCACCGCTTCTAAACGACCGGTCCCGCGGGGCCGCGGCACCGGAAAGCTCCATCACACAGTGCATCTGCCCATTGCAGCATGCATTAGTATATATTTGTACACATCAGTATATATTTGCACCTCTATTCTTTATGTTCGCTTGGTTGACGATATAAGTAACTTGTATTACATTACATTCAGATAATCTATTTATTATTTACTGATAAACTAACTTGTCTAAACAGAACCGGCGGCTTCCTTGAAAGAAATGGCGGCTTCTTCTTCCATGGCGGCAATAATAGTAACGTTCAAATCTTTACCTTCGTCGAAGGCTTCTTGCAATTTGTCACCTAACTCACCTTCTGGGGCCTTGACATCGTCCTTGGTGTCACCGTCGGAGTTCATCAAGGATAAGAAACCATCATCGATATCTAATAATTGGTATTCGGTTCTCTTAACGAATGGACATTCCATGTTATGAGTGGATGGAGATAAATCTTCCATTTTCTTACCAGTGAAGATATCCAAAGCGACTAAATGGACTTTAGCGTGACCATGCTTACCAGTCTTGGAAGTGGACATGTCAACAATCTTACATGGTCTGCCTTTAATAACAACAAAACCGTTCTTTCTTAAAGCAGAACATTGCATTGGGTAGGTTAAAGAGGAACCAGCATCGGCGGTTTCGAAAGTGTGTTGTTCGTCGTCGGACATTATTGATTGTTTCTTTTGTTTTTGGTTACAGTGGCTCCAAGCTAAACCAGAAAGGATTAATAACAAGAACTAGTATTAATTATAGAAGCACAAGCTACAAATTACGAATTACAAATTGCGAGTTGTAAAATAATCGAAAGTTGCAACAATTAAAAATATGTCAAAAGGAAAACCAAAAGAGATTGGAACAAAATAGTATATATATATATGATGCTGGAAGAGAAGAAAATTTTTATTTTTTTCCAGTTTTCAATAGATAGACTTCCAAAACTTACTGATATTAAAAAAACGAATTGGATACAAAAACGCAATTGAATTAGAGGAAAACTTCAACGATGAGACTTTAAAAGAAGGAAAAGCTAGCTGTGAACCTTTTCAGATCTCGAAATCTTGTAAATAGCCCAACAGAAACCGTACATTCAAGATCTAATAGAAGCATTAATAATACAACATAAATGTATGTGCTATTAGAGTTGCAATTGAAATAAATTGTACGATGATCGTATGTACAAAGCATTGTTCTTTGTCTCGTTTAGAGGACAAATTCATATTTTTCAAAAAAATTTTTCAGAAAATTTTCAGATGAATACATGTCGATTGGTTAGAAATGCCTCGTAGAAGGAGGCCCAATTGGATGGAACAACTAGAGCATGAAGCAGTTTTGCAATTGATGATATTGAAACTCCGTGGTGTTTTGTTAAAGATAGACAATGTCTCTGTTTTGCGAGATCCAAATGAGCAGAATTGACATGGGAATTGTACGGTAAGCACATCGCAGGCATCTCCTATTCATTTGTGAATAGTTACATGTTGCAAGCCCTAACGCAAGATAAAAGATACATACAACACACACCTCTGCATAAATGCAGAGGTGTGTGTAAGGATGAGCATACGTGTATAGTAAGAATAGTACAAATGTATATAAGTACGTGCGCTCACACAATCACATATATTTATAGACACACATATATACATATATGTGTGTGTTGTCGATGGTCAACTGACAAATACACGTCACATGACACTCACGTGACAGCACACCACACACCACACGCAAACGCGTGACGGTACCGCCATCTCGAGCAGATGGCCCAAGGCCGGGTTAGCCGCTTCCCCGTTACGTGAAAAAAAGAAAAAAAATAAAAAATTTAGTGTTTGACATAATTAAATGAAAATATTGATTCTATAAATACATATATCTTTGTATTTGCATTTGTATTTGTGGCTGTTTTTGTACATTTATATATCGATCTTGCTATTTCAGTAGTCTTTGCATATACAAACACACTAGCTTTGTTCCGGTTGCATATCCACCATCATGAAATACAATAAGAAGATTTCGAATGCGGTGAGTTCGAATTTAATCAGTGTGGTCTGTTCAATTTTCACTGGTTTGTTATTGATTAAATTTCTAATTAGTAACTCTGTCATCTCTGTGCCTTCTATTTTACAGTTCATCAGGTTGAAGTCTTCTAGCTATTACGTGCCGGATTTCAGAGACACTCCAAACGTCGAATACTATGATCTACGTAATTACAAAGGTAATAAAGACGGCTGGCAACGAAACGATAGAATTGTCTTTTGTGTACCACTAAGAGACGCCGCTTTGCATTTACCAAGGTTTTTTGATCACATGAATAAAATGACTTATCCACATAACCTTGTGGATTTATCCTTTTTGGTTAGTGATTCTTCCGATGATACTATGGGTGTTTTGTTGTCACACTTACAAACTGCACAATCACAGCATGACAAAAGCAAAAGATTTGGTAACATTGAAATTTATGAAAAAGATTTCGGCCAAGTCATTGGTCAGTCTTTCTCTGACAGACACGGTTTTGCTGCACAAGGTCCTAGAAGAAAATTAATGGCAAGAGCACGTAATTGGTTAGGATCTGTTGCTTTGAAACCTTACCACTCTTGGGTTTATTGGAGAGATGTAGATATCGAAGTCGCCCCAAGAACAATCATGGAAGATTTAATGCATCATGATAGAGATATCATTGTACCAAATGTTTGGAGACCTTTGCCTGATTGGCTAGGCAACATTCAACCATACGATTTGAACTCATGGCAGGAATCAGAAGGTGGGCTACAGTTAGCAAATCAGCTGAATGAAGATGCTGTAATCGTTGAAGGTTATCCAGAATATGCAACTTGGAGACCACATTTGGCTTACATGAGAGATCCAAATGGAGATCCAGAAGTCGAAATGGAATTGGACGGTATCGGTGGTGTTTCCATTTTATCAAAGGCAAATGTTTTCCGTTCAGGTTCGCATTTCCCAGCATTTTCATTCGAAAAACATGCGGAAACAGAAGCGTTTGGTAAATTATCCAGAAGAATGGGTTATAATGTTATAGGTCTACCGCATTATGTTGTTTGGCATATTTATGAACCATCCACTGAAGATTTGAAACATATGGAATGGATGGCAGAAGAAGAAAAGAGAAGGATTGAAGAAGAAAAACTAAGAGAATTTTATGATAAAGTTTGGGATCTTGGTTTTGATGACGTTAGAGAAGAATGGTCATTCGAAAAAGATTCTATCTTGAAGAATATTGATAACAATCAACTTCTAAATAACAAAGGCAACAAAGAAAATGAATGGTATGAAGACACACCAGAAGAAAAAAATAAATTGTTAGAAAAACAAAAACAAAAGAATAGAGATGAAGCCAAAAGAATAGCAAGAGAAGAATTCGAAAAGAAAGAAAAAGCAAAAGCAGCAGCTGCTCAAAAACAAAATGAATTGAAAAAAGACAAGGATACAAAATCCACACCAGAAAACAAAAAAGAAGAAACAAAGAAAGAAGCCAAGAAAGAAGAAAAAAAACCAAAACAAAACGTTCCAGCAGATTTCGATCCAAAGAAACAGTAAGCACCTAAATGAACCAGATAAAAAAAGAAAAGTATACCAGAGAAAGATATAGTAATAGTAATAGTCATATAAATAGCCTCTATACCATAATTTAAAATTAATAAACAAGTATAAAATAAAAGTTTGATAGACATGGAGGCACATTGGAGGGCTTCGGGAGGAGAAGAAAGGTGTGCTCTCAGTTGGGATCTGTTCACATTGCAACGAATCGATAGATACATCCCTGAATGGAGCTTTTGCATCACCAACCATGCCATCAGCATTGTGGAAAGACCATTTCTGGTGCCTTCCACCTGAAAAGGACCACATTTACCCTGCCGTGTTATTACCCGGACCCACTTATGGCGGGAAACGAGAGGGTGGAAGCGGTGGTTCTGGGCCTGCTGCGCTCTGCGCGATAGTCTGGGCAATTCCGGTGGCAAAAGAAGAATTGGTGAGAGATGAGGCGTGTTGTGCGCAGTTGTCTGGGAGATGGTGACAATAACATCACTGAGATTTTAATTTTTTGTTGTGAAAATGAACTAATGAGCCTGTGTGAATGAGCTTGTAAGTATGTGTGATGCAAGAAGAGTTTCTCTAAAAGACAGTTTTTAAAGATGTTGACGTCGATTTTGTATATAAAGATTGGAGAATCGGGATTGAAGACCACTTAGAAGCAGCTTTTTGTTTGCATTTGGTTTATCTGAAAGGAAGAGAGTATTACTTCAAATTTGCCCCAGATATCCATACAGATAGATATATAAATATAGATAAGATATATTAGGTTATTCAAATCTTTTGGTTTTCAACTATTCAAGCATATTTCATTTTAAAAACATATCTGTATTCTGACAATGGTTAATATTATATTCAAGGATTTTAAGAAACAAAAAGTTCCGTTGACTTTGGATGGTTCAGATACCATTTTGGATGCTAAAAAGAAGTTAGCACAGGAGAAAGACTGTGAAGATTCACAAATCAAATTAATATATTCTGGTAAAGTTTTACAAGATTCAAATACTATTGAGAGTTGCGGTTTGAAAGATGATGATCAAGTTATTTTCATGATTTCAAAGAAGAAGTCAGTTGAGACAAAAGTCACTGAACCGGAAACTACAAATGGTCAAGATGCAAACGTTGAACAAACTAGCGCTGAACAAGTCCAACCTTCTACTACTGAACAGATCTCAGCAGAGACTACTGAACAAACTGAACAAACTGAAACCACCTCAACTGACCCGGGTTTTGTTGTTGGTTCTCAGCGTAATGAAGCTGTTGATAGAATAATGGAAATGGGTTACGAAAGAGAAGAAGTAGAAAGGGCATTGAGAGCTGCATTCAATAATCCTGATAGAGCGGTTGAATATCTATTAATGGGAATTCCCGAACATTTACAACAACAACAAACACAACAACAAGCACAAGCACAGGAAACTGGTGATAATGATCAAAATGAACCACAAGTAACTGAAGATGGTGACATAAATGAAGATGATCTATTTGCTCAAGCAGCTCAAAATAGTGTTGCAGAAGGTTCTAACGGTGCAGGTGCCGCTGGTTCTCAACCAGGTTCCATCGGTTTAACTATGGAAGATTTATTAGCATTAAGACAGATTGTAGCTGGTAATCCAGAAGCTTTAGGTCCTTTATTAGAAAATTTAAGTACGAGATATCCTCAATTACGTGATCAAATTTTAAGCAATCCAGAAGTATTTGTTTCCATGTTACTAGAAGCAGTTGGTGACAATCTACAAGGCTCTATGGGTAGTGAATTCGACAATTTAGGTTTAACTGAAGGCGGCGAAGGCATCGAAGGTTTAGAAGGCGAAGATGCTGACACTGCGCAACCTTCTATATCTTTAACTGAAGATGATGAACAAGCTATTTCTCGTTTATGTGAATTAGGTTTCGAGCGTTCTTTAGTGATACAAGTATATTTTGCTTGTGATAAAAATGAAGAAATCACAGCAAATATGTTATTTAGCGAATATGCTGATTAGTTAAAATTCAATCTGTAGCATTCTTAATTATGTAATTTTAAAATAATATCTTTTAAAATAGTAAAAAAAATTGATAAAAAGTTTTTTAATTATACATTTGATTAAATTTATTTTAACATTCACTTATCTATAAAAATATTTGGTATATGCAATTTCAATTTCACTGATCATAAGTTCAAGTAATTTTTAATAGAAACCATAAACAGTTTATTCATTCTCTGCTACGTCGACGACATCTACTGTTTTCTTTGCTTTTTGGCAGAAATCATAATTTTCTTTATTTTTTGGTGATAAAATGTTAGAAAATGATTTTTGTGGTTGTCTTCTATTCCAATTCAATGTTCTTCTAATACTATATATATATTGGGAATCTGATGATTCCATTGTTGGCAACGGATATGGACTTTGAGAAATCGTTATATAATCACCTTTTTGTAGTTCAAAGTTGTTTTTACCGTCAAGACAAACCCATGCGGAAGCTCTAGCACTTACTGGTACTTTAATTTGTAAAACTATATCTTCTGGTAAAATGATCGGTCTGAAGCTTAAAGAATTTGGACAAATTGGTGTAATTACAACCGCACTAACTCTAGGATGGACTAAAGAACCACCTGCGCTTAATGAATAAGCAGTTGACCCAGTCGGTGTTGCTATTATAACACCATCACCTTGTGCTTCAGTGAATAGTGTACCATCACCGTATATTTCAATGTCAGATAAATATGGAGATGGACCACGATCAACTGTAGCTTCATTTAATATATGGAATTCTTTTGCTACCTCATATGTATAAATAATTTCTCCTGTTTCATCGTCTATTGAGTTTGGTTTTCTTGTAAAGTGTTTACAAAATAATCTCATTCTCACATTAATTTTTGCCCCATTTTGTAAAATACGTTTTAAATCTTTTTTAAAATTTTCAAATTGAAATGTTGTTAAGAATCCTAATGAACCTAAAGCAAACGACATAATTGGTGGTACTCTCGATTGGAATAAACTTGATGTAAACAATACTGTACCGTCACCTCCTAATGTAATAACCAAATCAAGTTTATTTTGAATGTTTCCAATAGTATCCATATTCCAATATTGTAGTCTTTGCTGATCAACTTGACAATCTTTAATCAATCCGTTTACATCTAATTTTGAATTTTCAAAAACATTTTGTACGTAAAGTGTTGTATTTTTGAAATTGGTTAAAATCCATTCAACTAACTCTCTTGTTAAGTATATCAATGAATCATCACCCAATTTAACCACCAAGATTATATTTTGATAAGAGGATTCTGAACCATCTAATGATATTTTTTCTAATTGATCAGCTATATCACCTTCTTCAACTTTTTTAAAATTTTCACTCATCTTATCGTGATATTTTTCAACTGTGATATATATGTATATTAACGAAATATAAATAACTATACAGAAACTAAATATATCATGTGAAACTATAAACCATTTAAATTTACAAGATCTTAAGCTTTTTAAAAATATTAATTAAAATAATTCAATGCTTTTCATTTTTTCAAATTTGCTTTTTGTCTAATTTTGAATTCCCCTAAACAATTCAGTTAATTTTTGGCCGTAAAATTATTTTGAAACTTGAAAAGCTATGCTGAAAAAAAAAACATAATATATCTAATTGGATTGAAATCAATGTTTTATAGGTATATTTTATTTATTATCCATTGAATAACTATTTAAACATTAATATATTTTTAACTTTTGTACAGAATTGAATAACAAGATACATAATGATATAAAAAGGGTATCTATTATATATATATGTTTCATTTTTTTGTTTTATAATTTTTGGAATTTTAAAAATTTTTATTTCTTTTCCGTTTAAGTTCTACAAGTCCAAGTATCAGATTTGATTAATGGTAAAGCAGCACCTAAACACCAACCAATTTCATTCTTAGCAATTTGTTGAACAGTCTTTAATTCTCTGTGTAATGGGATATCGTAACCAGTTTGTAACAAAGCGACTAAGTAAGTTAAATCTTGACAGTATAATGAATCGTTACGTAATTCTTCAACTATTTGTTCGTTAGCAAAAGCTGATTGCCAAGTGTTTGGACCTTTACAAACAGTTCTGGATAAAGCTTTCAAATCTTTCAAAGTGAAGTTTGGTGGTAAACCTAATTTTTGAGTTCTGTCATAGAAATAAGAGAAAGCATAAATATCACTGGAAGACTTGAAAGCATGAACTAAGGAAGGTTGATGAGCACCATCGATCGAACAAGGTGGTTGAGCACAGTCACCGTCTTTCTTTAAGATTTGATCGGCTAACCATCTACATTGTAAAGAAGCTTGTTTAGATGGACCTGAAAATTCGATGGTGTAAATGAAACCAGATGGCATTTTAACTTTAATATTTTCAACAACAGTACCTTGTGGTAAACATGGAGAAATCAATTTATGTGGGGTCAAAGTATCACCTCTAACGATCTTATTATTTTGAATTGCTTCTTCGACGATCAAACTATTAATAGCGTTTCTTGCTTCGTTCAAACCAAAACCTAAATGAGAGAATTGATATAGTGTATAGGTGTGGTCACCGAATGATAAATCGTATTGATGTTCACCCGGAGCCAATTCTTCATTGACAGCGAAATTTGGTTCAAAAACAATTTGAGTAGAACCACCACCTAAATCGAAGATAGCACTTGTATCTTGTTTTGATTCAGTACCGATATTACCTAATAAATAGTTTGTGGTGACCCAAGCGTACACACCTTCTTCGTCACCACCCATGATGCCGACACCGCTACCAGATACAACAGCAAATGGATAACTTTCTGATAGATGAGTCTTTACGGCATCTAAGATTGCATCAGATTTATCATCACCCAACAATCTCAAACCTGCCGTGGCTTTAACAGCGATTGGGGTACAAGATTTGACATCATCCGGAACGACTCTAACGGCGATTTCCAATAGTGGATCTAAAGAATGAGCAGCAGCCACTGAATCTGTGTCAAAAGAAGACAAACCTGGTTTCAACATGTGGAAAGTTTCATGGATCAAGATTGGTGGTTGCGAACAAACGTCGAATTCGTAAACGTGAACACGAGAACCAGAAGAACCGGCATCTATCATCACAACAAATTGGTGAGAAGTGCCACAAGAACCCTTTGCAGCAGAAGCACCACCCAATTTCAAATTCAAATTATCGATATCAGTCGACTCCGCATCTGTGTTAGTGTTGGAACCTTCACTGCCTGCTGCTTTGTCTAGAGACTCGGCCAACGTATCATCATTTTCGGCCACTGGAGAGTTGTTATTTTGAGTCGAATCTTGTTTGGAAGGGTCTTTATTTTCTGGATTCAATTCACCGTTCATATTTTCGTCCAATTTAGCAGCATTTTCCTTCTGAGCAGCCCTCAAGGCGTCGGCTTCAGCTGAGTCGGCACCTCCATTGGCACCCACAGAGGCATCTGAACTAGAAGGGCCACTGGAAGTATCTTTAAACTGTTGAGAGCCTTGTAATAAATCTGAGAAATCTTGGTTGGAAATAGTTGAACCTAGCGATTGCAAATCCACTGAATTACCAAAAGCATTGAATAAGTTCAATAGAATGAAAAGACTAAATAGTGCAACAACACCATACATGGCACGAGGTATTCTTAAACCCAAAACCCTCATAATAATATGCTTGTTAGTGTGATGCGACAATACAGAGTTGTATGAATGTATAAAGGTATAAATATACGATTTAGTAAGTCACTAATCAAGCAATTAAGTAATTGTAAATAGGATATAACTGATTTCCATACAAAGAAGATATACGACGGGAGGCACGAATTTATATACAAGAATAAATAAATTTGTATCGACTCAACTTGCAAAGTGTTCAACTAATTGTTTAGCTGTCACTAAGATACCAGATATCAGATATTACATATGGAAATTATGAATTATGGAATTATGGAATTATCAAAATATGAAAAATTTCACATCACCATCCCAGTATGTTAATTTTACATAATTAAAAAATAAATAGCGAAATCGCGATTCTGTTCACGGCGAACGCTAGTTGGAGGTGGAAGAAAAAGAAATAACAGCGAAGGGAAGGGGGGTTGGACGGTTTGGCGGGTTCTGTCTGACAGAGTGCGCAGCGTTGGGTTGTGCTTGTCTGAGTGCGACGAACGCAGAAAACGGGTGCAGGGATGACGGTCAGGGTAGCGTCGCAGTATGATCCCGTGGAGGAAAGTTGTTTTGCGCGTGCGCGCGGTTGACTGCAAGCGGGTGTAATTGCGACTTCTCAGAGCGTCTGCGCAGGCTGTGTAAAAACACAGCCTGCGCAGTTCCACTGCAAATTCTGCCCGCGAGTTGGAATTTTCGAAATTTGAGACGTGTTCAGTTTTGCGAGAAGGGAGGGTAAGCGGGTGCGGCGCGGCGGGCCGGTGTTCTGTGCTCGTAGGGTTGTGCTAGGGTTGTGCTAGGGTTGTGCTAGGGTTGTGCTAGGGTTACCGTAATGAAAAATTTACTGCAGCACAAACCAGATGAGGTGCTGAGTGTGGTGTATGTATATATATATGAACATATATATATGTTCATATGTGTGTGCACCTGTGTTTCTGCATCTTTTCTGTTGGGTGGAACCAATGCATCGCACGACATATACAAGCAATGAGCAGAAACGTCGACAAAGCTAACTCAATACTCTCCATATACCAGGAATCCCAAGCACACAAGGAAAGTGGTTATAAAGATTTTACAAGGTTGAAAAGACCGAATCCCAGTAAGGTCCACAAGTTGGTGGACGCTGTCCAATGGAGAAAACAAGTATCCATCGAGATTAAAAATAAAATCACTAAGTTGTTCGACCCTTCTCTGAATTCAATCCAAATCATAGATTTAAACGACGATGTAAATGGACTGTTGGCAGAATTGAAAACTTGGAACTACAACATAACCAACAGGTTAGGCGGAACTCAGCAAAACGATGACAATATGTTTGGTGGTAGATTACTAAACGGTCAAAAATATTTTGGTAGAGCTCTGGAACTACCCGATGTGGTCAAGATGATTAACCAAAGAAATCTAGACCTCAACGAAAAAAAATTGTTCGATAACTTAATTAATGAAAAATTACTACCTATTACGGATTCCATTTATCGCAATGGTAATATTGAAAATACAGTTGAGTTTGAGAATTATTTGAATTCGAATTCAAGCGATACAATTGATTCTAACGATATACAAAGTTTACACATCCCAAGCCAAAATGAAGTGGAGATGTGGCTAGTTAATAAAAGAAAACAAAAGTTATTGAATGAATTAAATTTATAATAAATAACACTTACATAATTGCATATATTCTTTTTTTTGAAATATTCCGTTTTCCATTTAAAACCTTTTTTTTTCTTGTATGCTACAATGAATTTTTCATAAGAAAAAGTAACTTCTTGAAATGTTTTTCAACTCTTGGCTATAAAAATGCTTAGTTGTAATAAGTAACTGTTGCATATGCTCAAAACGTACAAAACCAACCTCCAAATTTAAATAAAAATGATCAAACAAAGAAGGGCGTTATTGTTTGTGTTTCTACTAATCACAATCATTCTAATAAGAAGAAATTTGATTAGTAATAGTTCCGAGGCTCCGGTTGTAGTCGTGGGTTCAGGTTTAGCTGGGTTATCAGCAGTTAATCAATTAATTCAAAATAATGTTCCCGTAATTCTACTAGATAAAGAAAGTTCCTTTGGTGGTAATTCCGTTAAAGCCTCTAGTGGTATCAATGGTGCTGAAACAACTACTCAAAAAATTTTAAATGTTAAGGACTCTGCTGAATTATTTTACCAAGATACAATCACATCTTCAAAAGGTAAAGGGAATCCAAAATTAATGGAAAAACTATCAATTGAATCAAAAGATGCTATTTCTTGGTTACAAAATGAATTTTCATTAAAGTTAGATTTGTTATCACAATTAGGGGGTCATTCAACACAAAGAACTCATAGATCAAATAGTCCATTGCCACCAGGTTTTGAAATAATTAAAACACTTTCAAAAGCCATTAAGAAAGTTGAACAAAAATCTCCAGAGAAATTGAAAATTTTATTGAATTCAAAGGTTGTTGATGTTAGTATAGATAAAAAAACTAACACCGTGAACGGTGTTACATATATTGACTCATCAAACAAAAAAAACTTCATCAAGACCCACAATGTCATCTTCGCCACTGGTGGGTTTGGTTACTCAAAAGAGATGCTATCAAAGTATGCACCAAGTTTGGTTGGTTTACCAACAACGAATGGTATTCAAACTACAGGTGATGGCCAAATATTATTAGAAAAACTAGGCGGTCAGTTAGTTGATATGGATCAAATTCAAATTCATCCAACAGGGTTTATTGATCCAAAGGATAGAACAAACAATTGGAAATTTTTAGCCGCTGAAGCTTTAAGAGGTTTAGGTGGTATCTTGGTTAACCCATCAACCACAAGAAGATTTGTAAATGAATTAGCAACAAGAGATGAAGTTTCTCAAGCGATTATCTCAGAATGTTATGATACTGAAGGTGTTGCTCTTTTAATTTTAAGTGAAAAAACTTTTGAAGAATATAAAAACAACATTAATTTTTATATATCTAAAGGTCTAATAAGAAAAATGACAGTCAGAGAAGCTTTTAAAGAATATAAAATGGCAGAAGATGCCACAAAATTTGCAGATACTTTACAAACATATTCTATCCAATCAACTGATGAATTTGGACGTAAACACATTATAAACTCTTTTGGTCCTAATGTTACCCCAAATACTGAAATTTATATTGGTGAAATTACTCCAGTTGTCCATTTTACAATGGGTGGTATCAAAATCAACGAGTTCAGCCAAGTTTTAAATGAACAAAATAGTTTAGTCGCTAATGGTTTATATGCTTCAGGTGAAGTTACTTATGGTGTACATGGTGCAAACAGATTGGGTGGCTCCAGTTTGTTAGAGTGTGTTGTATTTGGTAGAACTGCTGCAAACCACATTATCAGTATAATGAAGTGATTTAAATCAGATATTAATTAAGAAGTTATATGCAAGATCATCTACTAGAAATTATACTTTATTTTTTAAGTATGCGCAAGAATCTATCTATTTACATATATATTTGTGTGTTAACAAATTAGTTACATATAAATATATTATTTTATATTTATTTCTTTAATATGAAACATATTTTTTTTTGAAAAAATGAAATTGTTAAAAATTTTGTGACGCCTGTCCATATGGCCTCGAAAACGACAGTAAATATTATTCTCTATCAAAACAAAAATCTTATAAGATAAGTAACGCTGACATTAAATTGGTGACGCTAATAAACATCTTAATTCGACTATTTTTTAACTAAGCCAATAATTTTTATGATGTCAATCAATAAAATTTTTAAACTCAAACATTTTTTTTAAGAAAATATTAATTGAATAAAATCAGAAAACTGCATAAAATGGTTTTTAATATAAAAGAAAAGTTTAGAAACTTTAAACTTCGGATTCACAATAAAAAACTTAACAAAAAATTATTAAAAAACAATAATCTTAAAATTAAATATAGACTCTCTTCTGTTGAAAGTTGTTCTTTGCAATTGAAAAATATTGTTAACCATAATTTTGAAATAAATACACTGGACCCAGGAAAAATTACAAAAGGTATAAAATCAACTGCTGGGAGTAATGATCCTGAATTTTCTGATTTTGAAAATTGCTTAAATAAAAGATTTAGGATAACTAGCTGTTCTGATAACAATTTAATCAACAAAGATGATGATTTAGCAACAACTGACATAACACCAAAAATATTATCTGATTCTTTGCTTGAATGTAATTTAACTAAAGGTGAAAAAATACCTAAAATTGAAATATTAAATACAGAGTTTTATGTGAAAAAGCAAAATAGAGCATTAATGAATAAAATGAGTGAAGATTTTAAAACAATAGAAAATAGTGATGATAGTTTAGAGGTACCTAACTTAATGACATCAGTTAATGAGCTAATAAGCCTTATTGAAAATGAATACGATTATTATAATTCATTACCTCGAACTTTACTTCTAAGAGATGATGTTTTTGAAAATGAAAATATCTCAACAATTGATAATACATTAATAAGTGAGTGTTCGTTAAGTTATTAATAAAACTATTTTGTAACAAAAAGGTGGATATTACAATTATAATACCAAAAAAATAGTTTTGATTTGGAAAACATTTTTAAATATTAATATCTTTTAAAATGACTATATTAATATTTAAATAATGAAATATGAAAACCAACATCAAATATTATTTTAAAAGCCATAATTGATAAAAATTCTAGGAACTTTTTAGACTTATTAAATTAATCAAAATGCAAATTTATTTAAACAAAATAATAATATAGATCAAATTAAATAACTTACGCATTCGTATTTATATAATAAAATCAGTTATATAGCAAACGTAATTTACAGAAAACCTCAATATTAACACTAAATAAAAATTAATTATGATCAAAAATATTATTTGACATGATTGCATCTCAATATTTGTCTTAATTCACTGAATATTCCATTGACTAAGATAAAAACAAACATTTGTTTCTTCCAAACTGTAACAGTATGGAACTGCTATCCATTGAAGTTAAAGATATTAATTCAAGAAGCCCTAAAGAGTTGTAAAATCATTGAATAATTTAGAAGTCTCAATTAAGAAATAATTAAAGTAAATTCGAAATATCATTTAAATCGACAATGTTTTAACATGACCACGACATCCTAATGACACTCCAGTAAAACCCTGTACAAAAGAACCTCAGTTAGAAATACTAAAAACTAAAACTATAAATAGCGACAGCATTTCTTATGTCCAAGATTAGAACTAACTTGAATTAGATATTTATTATTTAAAGTTATATATTATTGTTGGAAAGTTCTAGAAATATGAAGTCACTATTCCATTAAGATACAAATCCAATTAATTATTTCTAAATTTGGTAAGCTACTTTAGGAACATTTTAGAAGCCCTTTGACAAAGGCTTAGTTCATACAAGAATGATAGTTCTCAATATGACAGATGTGTTTCCAAAAGGTATAAATAGCAAGCGTTCTTATCAATCAATCAGAACAAATAAGTTCTAGATTCTGTACATTAATATATATTATATAATCTTACATAAAGAGAACAAGGAATCATACTGTAATACTATAGCCTCTAATATGAATAATAAATTAAACATTAAATCAAACACTACTGCTACTAACGCAGAATCTACTTCTACCATCGTCTCCGACTTTCAATAATTATTTAATATGTAACAACAAGCAAGCTTTTAATACACAATCACCATAGATATAAGTTATTCCAAGTACTTATAACCTTGACATTAATATAAGTTATACAAAGCACTTATATTAGACCTCGCCCACGAAAAGCAAATAATAGTAACCCCAAACTACTACACAAACATGTAATAAACTAGAAACAATGTCACTTAAGTTAACGATATTAATACAAGAAACCCTAACGAGTTGTGAAAATTATTGAAGAATTTAGAACTCTTAATTAGGAAATAATTGAGTTAAATCTA
>JAJMDY010000054.1:0-89218 GCA_030573885.1 Tetrapisispora pingtungensis (nom. inval.)
TCAGCAGAAGTAGTTTCATCAGATGTGGATTCAACAGAAGAAGATTCTTCGGAAGTGGTTTCTTCGGAAGTTGATTCAACAGAAGTGGTTTCTTCAGATGTAGTTTCTTCAGATGTGGTTTCATCAGATGTGGTTTCAGAAGATGTGGTTTCAGCTGAAGTGGATTGAGCGGATGAAGTTTGAACAATATAAATAATCTCAGTTGTATCTGTTCCATCGTCACCAGCGTATATACTGGTAATTGTAGACAATGTTAAATTACTCTGATGAGTACCTTCTAAATAGGTGGTGGTTGTAAATAAGAAGGTAGGATTGTAAACAACATAAATAGTTTGTGTCGTAGAAAAATTATCTTCACCAATAAATGTTGTAATGATAGTTCTAAATGTTGTTTGAAAACTATTCTCCCAACCAGAATATGAGGTTGATTCTGTATTTCTTAGAGGAGTCTGTACTAGATAGTACGTAACTGTAGTAGTTGATCCATCTGTACCTGCTGTAGTTGTTAAAAACATAGTAGTCATATCATATGTACCTGTCCATGCCTCCGTTGTTGTATATTGAAGTAAATTAGTTGGAATGGCCACTATGTAAATTGTAAAAGCTGTTGTATATCCATCATCACCTGTAAAAATTTGGACCGAAGTGGATATTGTTGATTTTTCTGTTGCAGAAAAATTACTTGTGGTAGTTAACGTTGAAAATGAAGATGAGTAAGGCACTTCCACAAAGTAATATAAAACATAGGATATTAAATAATCACTGCCAATATAAACACCATTACCAATATCGCCTAAGCCTGAATTTACGGAGGAAGTTGATGTTAGGTAAGTGACAGTGGTTCCACCATGGGAAGAACCTTGTATATATAAAGTGCTTGTTTCTGTGATACTACCAATATATATGTAATAATATGTATAAGTATTACCTGCATCACCAAAATCAGTATATGTAGAAAACCATGAAGTATAGCTTGAATCCCAAAGTACGAAAGATACGGCCTCGTAGACATTAAGAGTGAACACATAATAAATAGTTTCAGTATCTAAATTTCCATATTCATCTGTAAAAACACTATAAGAGGTTGCCCCTGTAGTCGTTGCTCCCCTTGATATAAACCAATCTTTCAAAGTTGTTGTGGAAAAAATATTATTACTCGCCAATAGTACATAATATACTGTTTCAGTGGTTATTAGATCATTTGTACCTGTGAAAGTGGTAACAACTGATGATAATGTGGTTCTAGTAGAGCCGTCAATACTAGTAAATGTTGTTGAAGTGGTTACTTGTTTTAACAAATTTGTTGGAATGGCAACATAATATATAGTTTCTGTAGTTGCAATACCATCATCACCGTAATTTGTGTAGAGGGATGTGGAATAAGTAATAGAGCTATCTGCAGAAGCTTCGGTGCTTGTATATGACGTAATTTTTGTATGTTGTAAATGATATGGAAATATAACTTCATAAGTTGTTATCAAAGTTGTATAGCCATCCAAGCCAACATATGTTTGGACAGTAGTTACAGTATATTGAGAAGAACTTGAGACACGTAATGTTTCTGAAGTTGTAAAATAAGAACTTGAATATGGAATCTGCACATAATAGAACGATGCAAAAGTATAAGTATAATCACTACCAATAATACTTGTAATATAGCTGGAATATGTTGTTGTAACATCTGCAGTTCCATATTCAGTTCCTTGAACAGTGTATGTGGATACAACTTTATCAACTGGTACATATATATTATACCAAGTTACTGTATACGCACCACCTCTAGGAGTTGAGGTAGTTCTAGCAGACCATGACGTATAAGACCCTGACCATGTTACAAAACTATATTTACCATACTGAGGTGAAACTACGATGTAATAAATTGTGTCGGTTGTCAATAATCCATCAATATTGGTATAGGTAGTAGTTTCAATAGTGGTGGATGTTCCGGCAGTAAACCAATTTGTTGATGTTGTAGTGGTTTCAGCAGCTTTTGTTACCCCTATAAATAAAAAAAATGCAAGTATCAGTATCTGATAAGTGCCATTATTAGAAAAATAATTTGGACCAAAGGATCTCTTAAAATTCATTTAAAAATGGAAAGCAAAAATTAATTTCAATCTAAATTTTGAACAAAAAATATTTTATTTGATGAATTTGTTTTTGTCGTTTTAGTTTTATAATTTTTTTTTGCTGTAAAAGAAAAATTTTTGATTAAATTTCAATTGTTTTTGTTATTATATATGAATATATATATATATATCAATCTCTTTATGTTTATTTTAATAAAAAACTTTATTAAGAAATTATTATAGTTATAATATTGGATTTTCTAATATTATACTATTAACTATTGTTTATTTCTTAACTTATTGATTGTTGGTTTGGTTTGTATGTTAATTGATTGATATATTTTTTGTTAAAATAATTAAAAAAATGAATTTTAATTAATGAGAATAACTTTGGAAATATTTTTTTTAAAAATTTTGATTCATGATCAGTATATATAAATTGAAAACATTGTTGAGGTTCGATTTAATGGAATAAAACTCATGAAAGATCAATAGAAAAAATGGGAGTTATTCTTCGATGAGATTTAAAATTAAAGTTGGAAAAAAAATATTAATAGCCATTTGAAAATGTAAATAAACATCTTAGTTATTTCCTGCATAAATTCTAAAAATTAACTTGAACATAATAGATACATTTGAACAGCCTTCTGAGTGTATTTCCAAATTTTGGTACTAAAAGTTTCTTCGATAAGAGAAAGGATTCTGCGAGCATTAACATATTAATAAATTATTATTGGCATTAAAAATAATATTAATCAAACATTAAGACATAGAATAAGGTTGTGTGCATTTAACTTTAAAATTATTTATGCAGAATCCCGAGCCCAGAATCTGTAGGAAACAGAACTTTTCAATAAACAGTTGTCTTGGTAAACTCTGAAGAAAATCTCGCAAAATCTAAGTCAATGATAAAAACCAAAATAATAATAATAAATATTATCATTTTTATCACTAACATAACTGCTTTTGCCAAAATAGTCCATATTTAAAATTCAGAAGATATAGAAAACTGAAAAAAATATGTTGTTAGTTGATAATAGTTCACAATATCGTTATCAAATTATTAAATAATAAAGTACTTTAAAACAAAAACATGCAGAAAATAAATTGAGTTCACGAAATCTCTGGAAACTAAGAACAACAAATTTGGTCGACTGGAGCAAATAATTTTTGAACTAACTACAAGTTGTTGTCCTAGGATATTTGTTTCTTATTAGTTTCTTGAATATTAGTTAATAAAAGCTACGTGGTCAAATATTTTCTGGTATAGTAAAACAATAAATTATTTTTATTTATTTATTTTCTCTAAAAACTATCTTCTGCAAAATTATTTTGCCACAAAAACGAAAGTGAGAAAAAAAACAAAAATAAAATTCTCCGTCGAGAATTTTTACGAAATTTTTATGAAAATTAAATTAATTGATTAATTTAACTTGAGATTCGTTGACGATTTGCTGACGATTCACGCAGCATGTAATATAAAATACCCTCGTATTTTCGAAATTTCGAAATTTCGAAAAAGAAATTGTTTTAAAATGAGTGAAAAGTGCATTAGAAAGTGGGAAACATTGGGATAAATTTTGGTCAAGTTTGGTCAGTTGGGAAGAAGATAGACGGTAGTAGCAGAAATACTGAAATTTTTATCAAGATGCAAAGAAAATTTCGTTGTCTATTCTCTAAATATATCGGATTAGTTTTGTCTTTGTGAGAATTATTTGGTAAAATGATTAAAGGAAAACATTTTAGTGGGAAAAAACTAGTTTTTAATTTTGTTTATCTTGTAGGAACGTTTTCGTAGGGATATAATAGCAAAGAGAAATAAAATATGCCAAAAATTATGTGGGTTCATGAAGTTGTGGGAAAAAAATATAACAGTTTTTGATTTTTTTTCATTTAAGGTGATAAATGTTTGTTGTGTATTAGATGTGAGTTTTCCCTTCCGTGGAAGTTTGTAGTAAAGTCATGGCTTTTTATTTTGTATACTGGACTTTATCGATGTAATTATTTCTAATTTATTTTCGTTCTAAGGATTTTTTTATTTGAGAATATCTTTCAGTTCTAGCAGAGAAAATGTTTTTAGTCCTTATTTATCCGGGTTTTCAGTGGTTATGTAAACAATAATCAAACCACCGTTTTTGAAATGGTGAAATAAATATATTTCAGAGATAAAAGAATAATAATACTGTGTCCAATAATTAATTTAATTACTTAGTCTAAATTAATATTCTAATAATATAATATGGGTAAATTTGGTAAATTTGGTTTAATTTCTCATTCTAATGGGAAAAAAGTATTACATCTTCCTCATATCTCCATAACTGATTTTGTTAACTTTATTGAACTTTTTAAATCATCCCTTGCTACTAATTAAAGAGAACTTTATATTATTATTGGCAAAAAATTTTTAATAAAAATAATTTTAAGCATGTGTTTGTTTATGCTTATTTATTGACATTTTTGATTGAGGGTGAAGTGAAATTAAAATAAAATCTTGTTTTTATTACCTGAAGAGAAAAATTATCAACTAGTTCTAGAATATGGGAATGATCTATACCGGAACTACATAATCCTTATAATTTTTTGTTGTATTATTAATCTTAATTTCACTATAAAATTTAAACGAGTAATTTTTAGTATTGACTTTTGGATTCAGTATTAACTCACTGCAATAAGAAAAAGGTAAATCTTGCTTCTTAATCTCAAATATGAGAATTCGTTATCTGTTTTTTTTACTGAATCCGGTTACATTTTGACAAAAACATTATTGAATTCATTCCTCAGATGCATGCATATTAATATTACTCTAGTTACTAGAAAAAATTCATAATAGAATCTAAATTGAATTAATAATTTATTAATATTTTTTCTGTCTTACTAAATTAAAATTTAAATAAATTTTGCTAAAATTGTAAGATATCTAATGGACGATTTTTGTATATTTGAAAAAAAAGTTTAGTTTTATTATGAATAATATTGAATTATTTTTTATAAATGCTGCATTAATTAGATGAATAGTAAAAATAAAAACTCAAAAGAAAAAAAATTTTTTTGAATTAAATCCAGTTTAATATTATTTTTAGCCTTCTTTCTAAAATCTGTAATAGACATTTAGTAAATGATATTTATTATTATAATGCTTCTTTATTTCCATTTGCATTATAAAATTACAGATTATTAGATTTTCAAATATTTGGAAATATCAAATTACTTTTTCACAAGATACACTAGAATATCAGTTAATGGCTATATTTTGCCCAAAATGTAGAAGATAATAAAAATAATTTTGTAAACTCAAAATAAATACTATTAATTTCAATTTATCTGTTTGATACAATAAGTGACTTCAAAAAATGCATATAATTTTTGAAGCTGACTCTTGAATAGAAAAAGCGTTATCTATCCTACAAGGTTCTTGTATGCTTACCATAAATTTAAATAAATAAAATATTTTCATTCTTTATTTGAATTTTCACGCTAATCAAAACCTAAACTAATAATGAGCACTCCAACTTCTTTAAATACTACAGAAAATAATTCATTTCTTTCCTATCATTAGAACATTATTAATTTTCTTTCAAAATATTGATTAGGCTTTCAATTTTCAGTAAAGACAAATTTATTTCAGTAAAAGTAAAGTTTTCCATAAATGATGGTTTTAATATTATTCTTATAAAAACCATATTCAAATTTATCCAATATTTATTTTTTTTATTAATTTTATAATTAGTGGAAAATTATGGAATTTTGGTGTTTAAACTCAAAATGTAAAACAAAATGTAAATAAAAGAAATTTACACCGAATTATAATAACTTTGTAAAAAACTTATTTGTCTGAACCAAAATTTTTTTCAGTTACAATAGAAAATACACAATTTTAGAAAATTCAGTGAAATAATTATAAACTATTCTTTTTAGTATCTGTGATAAACAATATAAAAATGTAGTGAAAACAATTAAAAAAAGTTCAAGGAAAAAATCAGAAATTTTGTTGATAACAAGATACCGAATAATGAATGATAAACGATATATTTGGAGTACTTGATTTTTTAACAAAATTATAATAGTTTTACATGTTTGGTTAAATTGGAAATAGAATTGCGATAAATTCAAAATTTTCACTATCAAAATCTGTTGAAAAGAAACTGAATTGTATTATTTTATCCACAATAATTCAATAATCTCTATATAATACTGGTATGATGCAAATTTATCATAAAAAAATATTTTCTTTCATAAAAATTTAATGCTTACCATTATTTGTTTTCTATTAAATAAAATAATTACATTATATAATCCCTCTTTAGTCTGCTTTTATGAGCTAGAAATAAACGGAAGTTACTAAGGTTATAACTTTAATTAGTTAGAATGTGCCTTATACAATTTTACCTTTTGTAACTGAGAGGAAAGAATTGATATAAGTCAAGAATAATGATGTATTCTTTAAGATATACTGCGTTTCTTTAGGATTTGTAATGTTATTGAACTTTATATACCAATTGATGAAATTTGAGAAGTTCTAAGCCTAAAGTGATAAATGATGATAATAATAACCTTTTGTCTCTTGAATAACTAACCTTAATATAAAATAACATAAGTTTTAAAACATTATTTGAGTAATTAGAGTTAACAAAATTGTTATACTATACAAAATTTATTTTCACAATAATAAAAATAAATCTCTTTATTTTGATGAAATGAAATTATCCTAACTAGATTGTATTTAACAAAAATAAGGCTTTTAAACTTTATAATATATATCGATTATTTGATATATTAAAAAGAATTATTTCAAAAAGGCTTGTAATTCTATATTTGAGAATTGAAATATATAAATTAATGCTTCAATTATTCAATATATTACTTTAATTTTATTTTTGGCTTATTCAATCTGTTTTTCAAAAAGCTAGGAGCAATAAATTGACATTTCATTCGAATTTATTCAAGTATCTGATTTAAAATTAATGATGTCAAAGGAGATTTATGTATTCTTAGTCTAAACTGGTAGAATAAAATCAATTGGCTTGTTATCAATCTTAAAGCACTAAAAAAATTACAAAGAGCAAATTATAGATGCTATTTGTTTTTTGATAAAAAGAATAGAGATTTTATGGTATTGCCAAAAATATTTTTTATATCAGTAGTTATTGGTTTTTTGAGTAATATTTACTTTACGAATAAATTTACTGTTGGATTTCAAATATTTTGTGTGCAGAACTGCTATCTTTATTTGAAGGTTCACTTATAATTAATATCATCTCTAATTTCTACTTAAACCCATTGGCAAGAGCTTTAGCTAGCAATTAGAAATGGCTACTTATAAACTGTATTATAACAAAAAAGCATTGATCAACAATTTTATAGAACCTATGTCAACTATAATGATAGTTTTGCATGTATATATAAAAACCAACATGAAAAGTAGCTATATGGTTTAAATAGTTCTATATCTCCAATTTATATATAAGAATAACATTAGAATGCTGAAGGACTGTTGACCAGATAGTCAATTCTTGTCGTCATTGCTTGCCAATAAACAAATTACCGTCGCATTTCCTTCACCAAAGCCATTTCCATTTCCATTTCTTCAATGTCCGTTGAATGTCCGTTGTATGTCCGTTACACCTCCGTTGTATGTCCGTTGTATGTCCGCTTCTTGATTCAAGGCTTTATTCAATAAAGTGAAAAATCTATTGACATAAGGGAATGAATAAGCTTAGTTGTCCTTTAATTTGGTCGTTTAGAAAAACTAGATTCGAAGAATATACATAAACTCATTCTAAAAGTGCTTATTTTAAGCTTCAGCCTCGATCTTAAAATAAAAATAAAAAGTATATAAGTTGAAGATACATTATCTTTAAAAAATTATCCAATTCTTGTTTTCTTAATTGTATTTGTTGATTAAGTTGTTAATATAGCAAGGAAATACGAAATACTATAGTAGTAGTAATTGTACAATCAAGAAATAAAAAACAAACAAACATATAATTATTAAATTTAGAATGGCTTATCCAAACAAGGTTGAAGGTATTGCTGTTATTGACAAAGCTGATTGGGTACACCCAAAGAAAACTTCTTACGATTTGAAAACTGAAGGTAAGAAAGATGTCGATATCAAAGTTATCGCTTGTGGTGTCTGTGGTTCAGATATTCACTGTGCTGCCGGTCGTCATTTACCATTAGGCGATGTCAATGTTATGGGTCATGAAATTGTTGGTGAAGTTGTTAAAGTTGGCCCAGAATGTACTACTGGTGTTAAAGTTGGTGACCGTGTTGGTGTTGGTGCTAAAGCTTTATCATGTTTAGAATGTGAGAGTTGTAAAAATGGTAATGAACAGTACTGTAAAAACTTTGGTGCTTTCACTATAGCTTCTGAATACCAAGACGGTTCCAAAGCACAAGGTGGTTTTGGTTCTCATGTAAGGACTCATGAATACTTTGTATACCCTTTCCCAGAAGGTTTAGACCCTGTAAATGCTGCTCCATTATTATGTGGTGGTATCACTGCTTATTCCCCACTATTAAGAGGTAATGTTGGCCCAGGTAAGAAAGTCGGTATTGTCGGTATTGGTGGTATTGGTCATATGGCCATTCAATTTGCAAAAGCCATGGGTGCCGAAGTTGTCGCTATTTCACGTAGTAATGCTAAAAAAGAAGATTCTTTAAAATTAGGTGCTGATCATTATATTGCTACTGGTGAAGGCGATTCCTGGAAAGCAGAATTTGCTAACAGTATTGATTTCATGTTACTATGTAACTCTTCTTTTTCTGAATCAAGTTTTGATGATTTATTCTCTTTAGTAAAAACTGGCGGTGAAGTTATCTCTATTGGTTTACCAGAACTTTCATACCGTATGAGCATTTCTCCATTTTCTTTAATGGGTATTAAATTTGGTTTTAGCTGTTTAGGTTCCAGAGACGAATTCCAAACAATGTTTAAATTGGTCCAAGACAATAACATTAAGTTATGGGTTGAGGCTTTACCAATTGGTGAAGAAGGTTTACATGAAGCTTTTGAAAGAGTCGAAAAAGGTGATGTCAGATATAGATTCACAATGGTTGACTATGATAAAGAATTTCAAAATTAAATAATTAAATAAATATACAAACATGTAACATATAGAAATCTTCAATAAAGTGTATAATTAAAGTATTAAAAACTAAAAGCAAATATGATACAATATTTAAAATAAAGTTTACTATTTTAAAAATACTTTTCTATCTATCTCTCTATCTTGCTACATTTATATATAAACACATAATTGATTTAGTTTAAATAAATTAAATTAATTGGATGACTATGTAAAAGAATAATGAATATACATCTTCCTTTTAGCGATATAATAATTCTACAAAGATGTAATGCAAAATTATAAAACATTGCAGATTTTTAATCAAAAACAGAGGGTGAACTACAATTTTCATATTCTAATCAATTATTTAGGAATGGAAATAATAATTATACTGTCGAAGATATGTTAGTCAAACTATTAGATTATTTTACTTTTGTTATTTCCATCATTTTTTTGTTTTGAAAAAAATTGATTTGAAGTTCAATGTACTGTTCTTATAAATATTTTCTGCTTCGATCAAGGTTAATTTTGATATGCAAAAAGATATGACAATTAAATTGCTATTTTGAATATTTTCTTTTTGTTAATTATTTGCATTTATTGAAATTATCACGCTGATTGTTTTATTAGTCTTATAATATATCATTTAATAAATTAGAAATTGTGTTCAAGTATAAAAATTCAGTGATATAAATAGTGATGGCAACTCCATCTTCATTTATCTGTTAAAATATCAAAAACTATATTGCTGAATCTAGCTATGATTTCGGTCTTTGTTTGCATAGCTAAATCATACTATTTTGAAAAAGGAAGGTCAATACCTATTAATTTCAGTGGAAGCTATAAAATCATAAGACGAGCAATTTTTGAATTGCTTTTTATATTCCATATGAGATTCAATATTTTGATTTATCAAATATTTGTCTATGCAATCATATCGTTACACCAAGGTTGAACCCTAAACAAAGAACAATTTTGTGATTAATAATAATATCACAATTAATATATTACTTGTAATGTATTTTAATAACTTTATATTTGAAGATGCAAAACATTCCATAAATAACTCGATTAAAATGATATTCAATGTGTATGACGTTCTTACGATACTTCTTTATTTTTTTAAAACAATATTTTAAATTATTAAAAGACATTTATTTTTGATACCAATTATTTTTAAAATCTGTTGAATCTCACTAGTAACTTAATTCAATTTGTAAATTCGAGCAATATCAGGTCCAATCCTTTGAATATTTCTTAAAATAAGTATCCAACGTTAGACATTCTCGTAACCGGAAACAAGGTGCTGAAGCAGCTCTTTCCAAGAAACTAAACACAAATTCAAGTTTATGCAAGCACTTAAATTTCCAAATAGATGACTTATTATTAGAAACTGTACAATTCGGCTAGGATTATAATAAAAAGATACCAATTTTGAAAACCCTAAGGAGTTCAAATTGATTTGATTGAAATAAGTTGAATACATTTCTTGAGAAATTTCAATAGATATACACATTGTAACCAATATTCGAAATCTCCTAAGATTTCGAAAAGAAAGTTTTGATCAAGGTTTTTAAATTACCAGATTCACAACATTAAAGAAGTCAGTTATCCGCTTGCTAGGGCAGAAAGTAGTTTTATCAATTTTTAAAAAAGCTGACCATTATGATAAAAAAATTAACTGAATATTTTTGTTTTAATACCATCAGCATTGAGAATCTTAAAAAAACAAGCACCACAACTAGCAAACCCAAAGTGTTTGGGTTATTATAGGACGGACGAAGTTAAAATTATGTAAACATGGAATCAAGCTTGCAAAAACTACCAAATATTTTCACCATATCTTGATAATTGCCTCATTGTTTTCAAATTGCAGCTTTATTTTATTGAAACCCTAAAACATAAGAAATGGAAAAAAATCTCAAACCAATAGAAATGTGGTGTAGTCATCCAAATACGCAATCGCCAAAATATAACTTTTTCCTATTGTTATATTAAAAGAAGACCATAATTTTCAATACTAGTCTCAAATCAGTCAACATCAAAGGACCCTTAACTTTCTTAACAGTAACTAATATATCTCAACCTCTTAGCACAAAATGCTTATTTCCGTGTTAACCCTTGTCCCGACAACCTTGAGAAGCAACTTAAGCTCCGACTTCAACTGATCTTACAAATTACGTTTTATATTAAAAGCATTTGCAATTTCTATTGAATAATTTAAGTGTTGCAATTGGCATATACTCATCTGTATCTTGAAAATTTTTCTGAGTAAGAATTTGGCGCGGAAACACCCTCAGCACGATCGTTTCTTTTTCAAGACCCGTCTTACCGCATTCGGAAACTCACAACCGTTCGCACAGATCCAAAACGTCTCGAGAAAAGAAAAAAAAGCAACCCAGATGCTGCGGTGCGTTCTGGGCAAAAGTGAACATTATTTTTTCCTAAAAGTAAAAAGAAAAGAAAAAAGAAACAAAAACGTTCAAGGCTCTCGAAGGATGAGTTGAAAAATGTTATGGATCTGTCGACGAGCAGAAGATTGGTCAAAAGAGAGAGGGTGGTTGAGTGGAAGTGAGTGAAAGTGAATAGAGTTTGGTACAACACAAGCTGTTGTTTGCTTTTTATTGAAGTGAGAGACGTTGCCGAAGTTCCAGCAAAGACGTGCACCGTATGATTGAGCTATTTATTAGCTAAGAGAATTCAGCAATTGAGGAAACTAAATATGTTGATGTGCTGTACTCTTTGTTTTTGCATGTCTAATTGTCTATGTGATATCAGGTTTAGGAAGTTGAAGTTTCGTTAATTTTTGAAAACTGATGAAATTTTTTTTCTAAGTTTTTTTTAGTCCTTTAATTTTTGATAGTTTATTGAACTTATACTCAAAATGAGCAAACGTTGCTGGAAAAAGACGGTATTAAAAAAAAAAAAGCAGGCTGAACTGAAAGTGTTCTTGTAATACTCGAACTAACCTTTCTGTAATTTGTAATTATTTTGTAATTTTATTCAAATGAAATTTTGATACGAGTTGTAGGGGGTCAATGAAGGCTGTTGAAGGAGGAGCATGACATTTTTGAGTTGGCTCAAAAGAAAAGAGGAAAATTTTTAGTTGAAGGTTTTTCAATTTGAAAACATTCATTAATTATTTGAGTAACGTTACAACTCTAAGTTTCCAATTACAGTTTGATGTATTATGGGTAAAATATTGAAAACAAATTTTCTTTCCTTCTTTCTTTTTCTTCCTGGTATTAGCATAACATTTCTGCTGATGAGTCTGTCTTATAACCATTGTATTTTTTAATCATTCCAACTTTTTGTAGTTACTTTCTAGTGATCTTTTGTAATAAATTTATTTTCTAAATGGCTTCACTTCTCAGGCATAGCTAATACATCCTAATTTGTGTTATTGAAACGTTAATTGTATAAATGGTATTTCTTTATTTTTCATAGTCTCTAGTGAGTTTTTCACTGAGGATGGTTAAATTTTATTTTTATTTTTTTCTGTTTTTTTGTTTTTAGATAATTTTTTATTGCAACAGTAATGTATAATATCTTCTTCTGAATTATTTTCTTAAAACTTTGTTAATAATAGCATCACTAATATTAAGTTTGAAGATGCATATTGTGCAACTTTTCTTGGTCTAAACTTGGACTTGAATGTTAGTGTTTTAGACATTAGCTGGTTTGAATGGTGTTAATATTCCGATCTAACAGGAAATAGCCATCGAATTTTTACTCAAATTTTTTTCGCAATATTAATATTTATTACAGCTCAACTAATATCAGAACACATATATATTTTAATTGAATCAATATTGTTGGTATAATAAAATTTTCTATTTAAATAGTAAAATTTGATAATTTTTGAAAACCTAATGTTACATTACATAGTCGAAGTCAACAAATAAATAATAAGATTTTGTAATCGTATTGTTTATTTAATATAAAGGAAAAAACTTTTAAAGTTTTTCTTTAATAACGTTTCTAACCAAATAAACTGCATCCTCTTAATAATTAATAATACAAAATATTTTGCAGTTTGTAATGGAAAAAGTTAAGAGGAAGAGAAATAAGTCGTTCTATTCTAGAAATGGATGCTTGCAATGTAAAAAGTCACATAAAAAATGTGATGAAGCTCAACCAAATTGTCTACAATGTACCAAAAAAAAAAAGAAATGTGTTTATCAAATGAATATAATAGTGGAAAGTTTAAATTCTCAAAGTGGTATGTGGTCAAAAAAGAGAATGCAAAAAGAATATCCATTTTCTTCGAAAAACAATACAAGTTTTGCCATAAATAATAGAAATATAAAAACAACCCAATTTCAAACAGTTATAGAACCTAATAGGTCTGTTAATAACCATCCTCATAATCATATTCATATTCATAGTCATAGTCATATCCATAATCATGGTCATAACGATAAGCATTATCCAAATAATTTTGGTGATAAGGTAAAAGCAACATTTGTCCCAGCCATGAATCCATCTAATTTTTCAAATCAAGTAGCAGCTAATATTCAAACTATAGATAAAAAACCAAATTATTATGCAAATAGTAAAGATATCATCATCAATAACAATAGTAATCACATACAAATCAAACCTATATACAAAGGTTATAATAAGAATATGATTATTGATAGTTCTTGTTTTTTTACTAGAAATAGTGTTAAAATGGCAGATTTATTGCATCATGATGAAGAAGAAAGTCATACTAATCCAAATTTTAGTAATGGTTTGGAAAATTATTTATTATTTACCGATTATAGTCAATCGTTCCCAGATGATGTTCGTGGATATTCAAGGTCAGATATGTTGAAACATATAATTAAATTTCCTGTATTCCAAAGAATATTCAATGAATTAGAAAAATTAAATAATGGTGTAATAAAGAAATTTCAAATTGATTTTGAAGATACAAATTTCATCGATTTTATTTGGAACATCTGTAAAACCACTAATAATTTCACATATTTTTTTTTAGATAATGCTGAAATTAATGAAAATGTTTGGAATTATCTTAGAGAATTAGATAATTCTTTCCCAACACTTCACAGGGTATTAACTTATTGCATCATTTCTTCAATTGAGGATACTTATTTGGAAAAAAATCGTATAGAACTTTTAACAACATGGAATAAATACATTAAAATCCCATGTATGCAACAATGTATTGATTCATTCGACAATATGGTTTCAAATAAACTTCAAGATGAATTTTCGACTAACCTTACAGTAGCATTAATTGGTTGCTTACTAACTTTTTCAAATTGTGAAACTTTATTTTCTTATTGGAGAAACCACTTGTTAGCTATACATGTATCAATTGAAAAAGCTGATAGATGCCTTCCAAAATCATTTTCAAAACTTCAAAATCCTTATGATGGACAATATATTTTATATTACAGTATTCGAAACTGGGCTAAATATATGGAGTTTTTTTCAATGATAACTTCAGATGATGGTTCGGATTTAGTATCAAATGATGCATACGTTAGTGAACTATTATTTGATTCAGTGCCGTCTCATTTTACAAATTATTATTATAATCCTACTTGTACATTTACTTATAAAATGGAACCTTTATTTAAAAAATTATTAAATTTTTTTATTGAATCTCAAAAAAAAGGTGTATCCTTCTGTGGAATCAATTTGTTGTATTACAAATTTTCAAATAATAATGTTTCATTAAGGAATGAGGTTTATTCTCTGGCGAATGAGCTTAGATCGGAAATGATGTTAATATTTTCTGATAACATATATGATTTGAAAATTCCTATTATTGAATATAAAAATAGGTTCACCCATAAACAATACTTCAAATTCCAAATCCTTGGATTTAGATTAGTATTAGAAGTTTTTTATTTAGATATGGAAGTCACTCAACCTTCAAAAATAATGGAATTACTGGAGTCAATTTTAGAAACATGGTACTCAATATCAAATTTTTCATTTGGTTTAATGGCATTCCATGCAACTCTTTATTATGGAACAATAACTGCAATATTAATGAAAAATACAATTTTGGAATCTCATTATATCAAAGTTTTATCAGAATTGGAAGATAAAGGTTCTAGATTGGCCAAAAATTACATTATGAAGTTGAATTACTTAAAAGATATTTTAGATTCAAAAAATTATGACGCATTTTTAACTCCAAAGTATGATTTATTGATATGTTAAAAGTTATTCATGAAAATTGACGTCAAAAATTTTCCACTTACACTGGTCGGTGTATATTCATCAGCTTTCGAGATCTCAGGAGCGCAGATGAAATATTACGCATAATAGAAAGATGTTAAAGAGGTGCTTCCAGAGCTGAGATTCATTATTCGATGGTGTTACAACATCCTAAGAACATCGGAACAGAGGGTTACTTGTTGAAAGGTTTTTATCAATTGCCATATGTTCCTAAAGACATTACTTATATTAGTCATATTTTTATATTTGTAGAAAAAATACTCATTATATAGATATATAAATCTACGTTGTTGCATTAAAACAAAGAATTATTAATTTGTTACTTAACGTAATTAAGATAATTTCCAACCAGTATCATGATTTATAGTTTAGATGATCAGCGGTCTACAACATGTTTTTATGTTGATATTTTCCGTAAGTTGTTTCACTGAGATTCAGTTTTAAATTCATTCAATTAAGACACTTTAATACACAGTTCAAAAATATGTAGTAGTTACAAATAATAAATCGTTTTTAATATTAGTAATAATATGAATAATATAGTGTAAAGATACACTTTTATAGTACAAATAATATTGAATATCTATAAAAAAAGGATATTAAGTACCGAGGTTATTTTTACGATATATTTTTTCACTTCTATATTTGAGTTCTATCTCCTTATGAGAAATGAATACCTACTTGGTGGAATGCATATAATAATCTTAAGAAATCAGTTTGGTCACACTTACCAGCTCTCTTTTCAGCCATACCTGTTTCTTGTAATACTGTGGCAATTTTTTCTTTGACAATTTCAGTCATCGATCCCTTTGTATCATCAACGACTTCGTTGTTCATAGCTAAATAAGTTTTGTAATTTTTCTCAAGAATTTCTAATACAGTTGATGACTTGAAACCTGCTGAAATAGTTCTATTTTTTCTGACGAATACTATTCTTAACAAACCATCCCATTCATTGAAGTCAACTTGTGGTCTTGGAGTTTTAATTTCTATTCTAACAACACTAGATTCGACTTGTGGTGGTGGTCTAAAATTATTTCTACCGACTTTCATAATATGAGTGACGTTAGCCCACATTTGCACATTTGCAGATAACCTACAATAAAGAGAATCACCTGGTCTTGCTAAAAGTCTTAATGCAAATTCTCTTTGAAACATCAGTATAGAGACTCTTGGTGGCTTTGGTTGATTTATTAATTTAAAGACTAGTGGAGATGAAATTTGATATGGAGTATTACTGATACAAATATCAAAATAAGGTAATTCAGTTTTCATAAAGTCACCAAGAAGAATATCTAATTTCTTTTCACCAGCTGTACCGTGAACTCTCTTAGTCAATTCAGCAGCCATTCTAGGATCCATTTCTACTGCAACAACTTTTCTGGCTTGTTCTAAAATACGAACAGTTAAATTACCTGTACCTGGACCAACTTCTAAAACAATATCAGATGGCTTAATACCTGCCTTATCAACAATACCCTGTGCAACTAACGGGTTTTTCAAAATATGTTGACCTAAGTCAGTGTTAAACTTGAAAACTGAACTTAAATGCTTTTCAGCAGCAACTTGTTTGTTTGAAGCATTTGCTCCAGCATATTTTTTTTTATCAGCTTTGGCCATGGTTTAAACTGGATAGATGTCTAATTTTTTTCAAATAAATTTAATTAAAATTATCAGCACACTGTTTTATAGTGTTGGGATTTAAATTATATAATTATAGTTATCTGAATATATGTTTAAATAAACATTAAAGATCTTTGAGATGAGATGAGATGAGCTCAAAAAGATTCAAGTAAAATTTTTAGCGATGAGCTTACCGTATCACGCGATTTGTTTCTAAGCTTTAAAGTTGAACCATACTTAAAGCCCATCGCCAACGATAACGAAGAGTGTTTAACAGTCTAGAAGTAAATGTACTAGATAATATCATATCTATTATGACTCCGATTATTTCAAAGTATAACAAATATTCTTTAATTAAATTTGTTTTTAAAATGCCATGGCCCAAACACTTTTCTGGTAGAATAAAAAACATCTGCCATGAGGGTAAAGATCTGGTGATTATATAAAATTGTAATTGTTAAAGCTATGTATTTTATTGTTGTATGAATATAATGTTTATATAATGTTTATGGAATGTATGCTAGGTCATATAAATGCAAATGAATAATGTCGAGAATATAAATTTCTCACCTTTAATGTTATATAAAGGAATATACCTGTAACCTTGCCTTAAAGAATCAAGTTTTAAACAACTTTGGGCAAGTATGGCAGAATTAGTTCTGACAACAAATTTGATAAAGGAAAAGTAACTATTTTCTATAGTTGTAGTAAATTGTGATTTCCAAATAGGATTAAAGCCGTTATCTTTACAAACATTTGTTTGTGCTTTGGTTTTACTCAGTACGGTACCATTATGACTAAATAAATTGCTGACACTGTTTTCTTCTCCAATAAATTCAACTGTTACATAGGGGGACAAAGTTATGTCTTTAGAATTCATATTTTTAGCTTTATGTAAAAGTTGAGCAGAAATAATTTTAAGGTCAACATTTATTATTCGTTGATTATATTTAGTTTCAATCTGCTTTATCTCCAAAGATTTCAATACCGTTGGAAGTAAATGAGGTGGCTTTAATTTATAACCCGAATGCAATGCAGAATTTTTTTCATCTGATAATTGGAAAAAAGCTTTATTTAATTGTTGTCCTAAATCATTAGTTTGCCAATTGGTGGCTACCATTTGAACACCAGATATCCAAAAATATATTGGTTTAAAATTAGAAGATTTATACCTAAAAGCATGAGGATATACTCTGGTCAAATATCTTCTATTGTGTTTATTAAATGATAATCTCAAAGTCTCATCTTTACATAAATTCAAATATTTCTTTTCATTAAAGGAAAAACAATGAGTTGATTGTTTTGATTCTGGCAGTGAAAGATTTCTAAATTTCAATCCATGAATTCCACAAATACTTAGTAATTCTTCATCTATTATCAAATCCTTCATCATTTTAAGTCTTCTAATTCTAGTCTTTATGCTAGATGTACTTGATTGAGATGCCATACTTTCAGAAGAGTTCATTGAAACACCATCCTTCTCAACCGAAGTTGCAGATTCATCAGTATCATATACTGACGTGGGTTGAGAATTTGAAAGCTCATATAAAGGATTCAGTTGACTTGTGGATGTTCCTTTATTTTTTTTGACTTTTAAAATGATCTTATGTTTTAATTCGTCTGGGGAGAGTAAATCAGCACCAAATTCATTTTCATATAAAAGACTATCTCCCATAATTTCAGTAAACATAGCCGATGCTAATTTTTGATTTACTTTATTACAATTAACTTCTAGTGAAATGATTAGTGGATATGGTGAAGTTATAAACGCATATTTTCTAATTACATTTATAACATTTACTAATGGTATTGAAGAAGTTAAAAAACCATGACAAACAACAGGCCCATTATCATCATCCCAAATGTCAATCTCGATGCATCTACATCCTTGCTGTAATACTTGGATATAACCTTCAACTGAAGGAGTTTCTCCAAATTGTTTCCCTAACAAATAAGTGTTGTGTGACGATGCTATATAGTAATGATTCAATGGCTTTGAATAATCTTCTAATGTTTCCAAATATGGCATATCTGACAAATAATGTAAAAATTTTGATTTCGGAATATTATTTGCAGCAGAACTTTTCAAAGTATTAAACAAAACTTTAAGCTCTTGATTAGTTAGCTTTTCTTTTTGTATATCTAACATAAATAATCTAAATTCAGAGTAGCCCATAAATTGGTCATCAGATTTTGTTACAACTCCCCAAAGTTCTTCCAGTTCTTCTCTTCTTTTTAGCAACTTTACAAATATTTGGAATTCTTCGAAATTCAATAAACCGTTCTCATTCAAGTCAGCAGATTTAAAAAATTTTAACAAATGATCAGAAGAACAATAAATATGAAATTTTTGACACAATTTTTCTACATCTTCAAAAGATAGGACATCCTTATTTTCATCTTCTTTTTTCATTGAAACAGTAGAATGCCAATGTATATTTGCAAATTTTTCATTATTGGGAAGAGCCATACTCTCTAAAAATTCACTTCTCTGTTTTACCAGTCCACTGATCCCCTTATAAAAACTATTGAAATCATCTGAATTCGATGCAATTACATGCAATGCCTTTAGTTTATTTGCAACTTCATATATAACTGTTACCCAAGTTTTGGAAAATTCGTTAGCAATACCATATTCTTCTCTATAATTACTTGCCATATTACCTATTCTAATATCTTTGATTGTGTCAATATATAGTTTCTTTTTTCCATCTTTCCAAACTATTGATTCAACTCCATCCAACACAAATGTCCTAATTTTAGATTTGTTTCTTGTTATCTTCATCATTGAAAGGCCCAGTCTTAATTTGTCACAAATTAAATTTAATTCATTGGATATCAATAGATTTGGAGTGTCATAAGGTAGCGAAATGCTAATGGCCCTTGAAGTGGTCAATGGACCAAGGTATTGTTCGTCATTATTATTGCTATTACTTTGCGTAAAAATGAGTTCAGAAGTCCTTTTGACAAGAGAATGTACACCCCTTGATATCTTATTGATTGAAATACTTAAATCGTTTTCTCTTGAGTTAGTTTCAAGCGAATTCTCCTCAGAATCAAACCCCAAACTGCTAGTACCAATATCATTAGTATTCATCTGTACATTATTTTCATTTTTAGTATCATTTATATTCTCTAGCTTCTCATTCAAAACATTTTCATCTTGTTGTTTTTGAAAGCTTCTCACCATATATGCTTTGAAACAAACCTAACGATATTTAATTTTGAACGATGTCCTCTGTCAGGGATCTCAAAAAAAACAAACAAATATTATAAGATAACGAAATACAATTATATAACCTGTGATATCTGCAATCATATTTTTATGACGATCAATTAGTCAAATGTCTATATGATCTTAAATTGTAACTCAGGTTAGTAGTTGTTTCAACTTTGAAAAATTAGATGTTTTGAGGGACCGAGTTTCCAAACAATATACATTGAAAAAAGGTCAAAATAAAAAGATGTAATATGGGATTTTTCTTCAAGAGTGCTTTCTGGATGAGTGATAATGCATCCATACTCTATTTCCTCAATTATATATTCTATAGTTTATATTCATTATTCTATATTATTTATTATTTATTAAGTGTTTTTTTGTATATCATGCGCTATCTAAAGTTATATCTAAATTTCAAGAAGGAATATGAGAATTCGATGTTGAGATAAGTTTCATGGATCGTTGATTTTTCCAACATTTTATGCTACCAATCTTTATTATTTCTATATAGCCATATTTTTTATAAAAATTATAATCAATGTGTTTGCTTTATGGATTGAATAATTTTGGTTTTAATTTCTTTTTGTTTATGTGAGAATATCATAATTTTGGATCTCTTGATGATTTATCAGGAATAGGTTCTATATCTAGAATATTTTCTACAACATCATTTCTAATATCTTTCTTTAAATTCTCCTCTTCAATGGCAATATCAACGATAGCTTCATTTGGACTGTTTGTACTTTCATGTTCAGGTGCTTCTTCTGGATTTTCATTAGGATTTCTTTCATTAATTGTGGATTTTTCATTCAACAATTTTGATAGTTCACTTGATGAATCAGCAAATAAAGTTTTGAATTTACCAATTTCAACAACTGAACCATCATTACCAAGTACAATAACAATCTCAGATCTTCTAATAGTACTCAAACGATGTGCTATACTGATAATTGTAACTTCTTTTTTTTTCATCAATTTACCGAATGTATAATTTATAGCACTTTCACTTTCGACATCAAGTGCTGAAGTTGCTTCATCTAAGATTAAAATATTCGGTTTTTTTAATAACGCTCTTGCAATTGCTATTCTTTGTTTTTGCCCTCCACTTAGTAAAGTACCTTTAGGACCTAACACAGTTTCATACTGATCTGGAAATTTGGTAATAAAGTTATGGCAAAAACATTTTTTAGTGATTGTTCTTATTTCTTCTGGTGCTGGTTCATAAGTTAGACCATAAGTAATATTTTCTTTAATTGTTCCTGACATCAATATTGGCTCTTGTTGAACTATACCAATGTTACGTCTTAATGACTTACTATTTAATTTAGAGATATCCTGACCGTCTACTAGAATAGTACCTGATGTTGGGTTATAGTACTTCAATAGCAAAGAAGCAACTGTAGATTTACCTCTACCTGATGGACCAACAATACATACATTAGAACCTGGTTCGATTCTGAAACTCATTGATTTAAAAATTTGATTTGATGGTCTGGTGGGATAAGCAAAAGAAACGTTTTTGAATTCAATTTCACCCTTACCTGGAATATATTTTTTACCAGATGTCGGGCTTATAGATGGAATACGATCTGTTAATTCAAACAATCTTGAAGCGGCACCAACACCTTGCATAATTTCGGAATAAAAACTTGATAGGCCAAATACAGCAGATCCTGTTAATTCAGTATACATCATATAAGCAGTTAAATCACCAATAGTCAATCCACCATGTAATACTAGATAAGAACCGTATGCTAACACCATAAGGAAACTCATATCACCTAATGAATTAGTGATAGTAAATAATTTAGCATTTATGAGTGCTGATTCTTTTCCCACATTGTATACATCTTTTATCACATCATTATACCTTTTGATTTCTCTTTGTTCAGCTACAAATGCTTGTACTGTTTTCACACCACTAAATTGTTCTTCAGAGACTCTGGTCAATTGACCTGTTGCTTCCTGCAATTTTCTTGAATTATCTCTTATTAACCTACCAAAATATGTACTACTCAGTACTACAGGTGGAGTGAATAATATTAAAAAAGCAGAAAGTTCTGGTGATATCGAAATCATCATACCTATACCTACCCCACCACATAATAAAGCTTTGAACCCATCAGAAACTTTTTGAGTCATGGATCTTGATACCACATAAGCATCCGACCCTAGTCTTGAAATAAGGTCACCTACTTTATTGTTATCAAAAAATTCTGCATCTTGATGGATGGTTTTCTTTATCACTTGAGAACGTAATCTTGCAACGACTCTTTCACTCAACACTCTCAAAAGCACTACTCTACCATAGTTAGCAGCAGTACCGACCAACAATGCAGCACCTATGCAACCTAAGAATTCGTATAGTGATAGGCCAAAAGCAATTGGAGGAAGTTCATCTACACTTATATTTATATCCTTTAACTGTGAGTCATCGCTGTTATTTTTGGAGACTGTATCTTTCAATAAGTCCAATACTAAACCTATTACTTTTGGCAGAGACATTCCAATTGTACATGATATAGTTAATAGCCCAACAGCAATGCACAACAGTTTCCAATCTTTCTTGGCTAACCAAACCAAACGTTTAATATCGTTTCTATTATTGAATTTTGGTTTATCACTCGTGCTATTTGTAAAATTTAGTTCTTTCGTATTGGGGACTTTTGAATTTGTAGAGTTGAACCTTCTAAAATCGTAATTTAACGATAGTTGAATGTCATTATGTCCAAAATATGGAGTTTTCGAGGAAAGTCTGTGAATCAACAAACTTTGTGTCAGAATCGATGTATTTCGTGTTTTAGTCAATGGACCCAAAATCTTAGTTGTTCTAAAGCCCAGCATTTCTCTCCCTGAGTAACTCGACTATATAGTGATCAAATTATCAATTCCAATTAGTCCGTTAAATATACTTAACTTCAGCTGTTCTAACCTAATCCTATCAATAAAAGTTACTTTTAAAAGTGAACAATTTTTTTTTATAAAATTGGGAACAAGGGGGCTCTAAATACTTAATTCTACAAATAGTTAATCTAAGTTAAACCCAATTTGAAACTGAATATAATATAGTTATGATATTATTGAATATGAAAATGAATTATATTTACTTAGGATTATATACAGAATGGCACAATTGCAATGCACCTTTCTCAAATACAGTTAATAAAAATTTGTGATTTCTTGAATATGGACATATATCTTGGGGGGCCTGCACGGCCACTCAGTTTGAAACTGGAGCAGGATCGCTCTTAGGAGCACCGTTTTCAAACACAGAATACTTGATCTCAGTCTTGGATCTGCTTAAAACAGAACTAGTTTTCAAATCATTCTTCAAAGCTTGACGGACGGTCTTGGCAGCAACGTCCAAATAGTTAGAGTAGGTTAGACCAGCTTTTCTCCAGGCACTCATGTTTTCTTATACGTGTTCGATATCTTGCAACGTCTTAGTCCGTTCCAAACCTAAACAACGACAAGAACAACTGCAATAATCACAACAATGCAAACCAGCAATGTCTTTTATAGCAAAAAGTACCTTCAACTTGACTGAAACTTTTTGGATTCCCGGCAGCTCCGACGGCGGATTCAAAAGGCCGAAATCGGTTGGTTCGTACATAGTGATGGAATGGCGACACAGCATGCATGGTGTTTGCAGCAAGTCTGGGCGATGGAGAGGTGGCCTGTGGCTATAAGAACTACTGATGTCGAGTGTGGGTGTGCCAGTGTGTCCAATGCAGTTGCTATTTCTCTTGTGTCCTGGGAGTGGCCCGTTCGAGGGAGGTTGTGCTGTCGACGTTCCACGCAACTCTTGAAATAATAGCAAACGACAGAGGTTGCTGGCTGATGGTAAATTAGCAAAAAATATTGCTGGAGCACATTTTGATGAAGGAAGTTCATTTTGTAAAAAAAAAGTTGTGGTGTACGGAAGCCTCTGCCTTTGGCAACTGGCACTTGGCACTTGGAATTTAAATCTTGCTATTACTTTCAATTGAGGTTGCCCGTTCGTTCTGGAAAATTTTGATTATAAAAGAAGGCATTTTATTGTTATCAATGGGCTATTTCCAGAGACCAGAATACACACATCAAAGACAAAAATTATTTTGCAATGCTATTAATTTTTTGGTTTTTAATTATTAAGTTACAATTATCCTATGCATTTGCGCCTTCTGAAGCTGCGGAGGCTGTGTCTGTAATCAATCAAAGAATCGACTGTGCCTGCTCCAAAGCTGAGAAGAAGGGCTTCAAGGACAATGAATGGCTAAAAATGTTACACATTGTTACTTTTGTACCAACCGAAAACTGGTCTTTGGCAGACTCGCTTGACCAGTACGCACGCTCTCTTTCTGGCATTGTGGATGATGAGATGATCAATACCATTTCTGAATGGCCCACCGGATTAGCTGTCTCCAAGTCCATGAGCCTGAAAGATGGCGACTGGAGGTGGCTAGCAGCGCCAGTCGATGCTGCTGTGGTCGCACTTGTCAGATTTGAAACCTGGAAAATGAAAACCAAAAAGAAAAATTTGACTGGCTCCTTGGAGAATCTCGAATTGGGACGATTCCATGCTGCAGAAAGTGCACTGCTTCTGGAACAAGCTCTACGTGCCCGCAACACCGTTCTAGAATTATTTAGCAAAGCTCCGAGCAACATTCGGACCACTATGAGGGCCTCAGACGCCGACACCGCTGCAACAAACCCTAAACGCAAGCCAAACTCCGACGAATACTTAACGTACCTACGCAAATTCGCTTTCTTCATGGGCCAGGCCACCATCATAGGAGGTTTCTGTTTGGGTGCAGGAATGTTTTCATGCTACTTCACTTTCGGAATCCTGATTCCAATTTCCTCTGTCATTTGGATTTCAGTGATCCTGCAGTTCCGCAGAGCCACTCGAGGCCCATGAAGCTTAGCATATACCAAGACTGGCAGTATTCCACACAAATACAAACCCGATCTGAACCCAATTCGAACCCAAATTCATGCAACTTTCAACCCAAACGCAGCTGTCTCTTTTGCGATGAGCTGCTTTTATGGCCGTCGGTGAAAAATTTCACAGCTTGAAGACCCCAAGTGAAAAAATTATTTTGATGAATCTTTCATCTGAATTAGAGTTAGTTTAGCTTTGAAGTAGGTTATATATATTGGTATATATGATTAATTAAACATCGATAGTGTTATTGTTGGTCAGAGTCTTGTTGTTTTCAGTTCCTTGTTTCTTTTGTTCGTTCATTTCATTTATTAAGAGGCTCCGACTGTGCCAATTTTGAAGTTACCGATTTTGTGAGTATGAGAGTCGATAGAGATTTGTTTTATAAACTTGCTTCTGATTTGCAGGAAGAGCGTATCAGTAGTGTTATCGGCGTTGTTGGCGGTCTGAATGCTCTGCCAAAGGGTAAAGAAGGGGATAAAGAATGGATTTATGTCTTGGAGAGATTAGTCAAAGGTTTAGAGTCCAATAGAAGTAGTGCTAGACTTGGGTTCTCAATGTGTCTAACAGAAGTCATTCATTTAGCCTTATCGAAGGGATCCAATGAAAGACCATCGTGTCTTAATAATATCGGTGACTATTTGATGGTTGTTGATTCCCAATTGCCATTAGGTTCCGATGCTGTTGGTGGTGCAAAAGCTAAAGTTAAAGGTAAGGATGAAAGAGGTACTTTGTTTGGTAGATTATTTGCCTACAAGGCTTTATTAAATGAACCGCTGTTTTCACAAGTATTTGACCAAAGTTTTTTAATTAAATTCCAACAAAGAATTATTCAATTAGGTACAATGAAAAATTGGTTGATCGAACCATGTTTCTTTTCACTATTTCAAACTATTGAAAAATTAATACCAAAGTTAGATATAAAATATGCTCAAGCCACAGTAAAATTATTAGATGAACAACAACTGACTATGACAAATGAAGGTCTTTCTTTATACATTTTGTTATCCAAACATTTCGACTTATCTGATATTAAATTGAAAAATAAAAATTGGAAACTAAACGATCCATTACAAAAGGGAAATTTAACTTTCTTAGCTAAAGTTATGTTAGAGACAAACGTTGATGGCTCTAATGCAAACAATAACAAAAATTGGTCACCAAGATTGCATTATGTTTGGGATATTATCTTGAGAGAGTTTTTTCCATTAGAAAATATATCAAATGATACAAAACATGTTTCAAAAAAGAGAAAGTCAGAAAACATTAAAGATGATCAAAAAATTAGTTTTAAGAGTTTTTGGCAAACTGTAATCGATGAATCATTTTTTAGTGATAAGGCTTCTCATGAAAGAAAATATTTAGGTTATTTGATTTTACAAAAAAGCATTGAATCTGTACCAGCATCATCTGTTGAATATTGCTTAACCCAGAATATAATGAGATCTTTGATTAATCAATCCAGTGATTCAAAAAGATTATTGAACAAGATATCTCAAAAAACATTAAACTTATTTGTATCCGTTTGTGAAAGTAACACTTCTAAATTAACTCCGATTATAAATGCTGTTTTGTTTAAAGAAAATGGTACCTTAAATTTTGATAAGCTTACAAAATCAAAAACTGTTCAAAGGTTATTATCAATAAAAGTAACTGATGAATACTATTTATCAAATTTGGTGACACTTTTCACTTCTAAATTAAAAGTCATAATTGAAGAAACTCAAGATAAGGATGAAATAAATCCAAAATTACAATTCATTTTTGATTGTTTATTAAATTTAATACGTAATCAAAAATTACTTTTAGTTGATAATATTAATGTAATTGGTCAAATTTTGGAAGCTACTGTTCATTTTGCATTTTTTCAAAAAGATAATGAGTATATCAACGAAATTGCAAAAGAAAGATTATCATCCATGCTGTCTGAACTTATCACATTAGCATCCAATGGTCCATCTTATCAATCTATTGCTCTCGACATTATTACTAAGAAAGAACAAAATGGTGAAATATTAATTGACTCATTAGATGATGGTTTGAAATCTGTTATTACAGAAACTATCGACGTATTAAAAACTATTAATGCTAATAAGGAAAAAAGTCCTCAATTAGCTGGTATCGAATCTTTAATGTCTATGAGTTTAATTCAACTATATTCCGGTGATGCTGAATCAATTAACATTATTGAAGATTTAACAAGTTTTTATAATGATATTTTGAATAAAGAATCCACAAATTTTGTTGGTGTTACTGAAATTTTATTATCATTGTTAGCACAAAGAAAGGCTCTTTTAAGAAAGTTAAGTCTTTTAGTTTGGGAGCAGTTTATTAGTGAAATTGGTAAAGAAGAAATAAAATTACTAATTGATGTTTTACAAACCAGAGAAAATAAAGAAGGTTTTAGTCGTTTATTTGAAAATGAAGGTGATTATGAAATAGTTGAAGATGGTGAAGAAGATGAAGAAGATGAAGATTCAGGCAATGAAAAACAGAATAAAAAGGAAGACGGTAAAGACGAAGAAGAACAAAAAGAAGATGATGAAGATAGCGAATCATCAAGTAGTAGTGAAGAAGAAGAAGATGACGATGATGAAGAAGATGATGAAAAAATATCGGAAATTGATAAAGAAACCACAAGCGCATTGGCTAAAGCATTGAATCTACCTGATAATATTATCAATGAAAATGGTGAAGTGAACTTCGACATGTTAGATGATGAATCGGATGACGATGTTAGTGCAGAAGATGATGATGAGTCAATGGATGATGAAAAAATGATGGAATTAGATGATCAATTATCCGAAATTTTTAAACGTAGAAAAGATGCTTTATCTACTGTCTCAACTGGAAACCAAAGAAAATTAGATGTCAAAGAATCCCGTGAAAGTGTCATTGTCTTCAAACATAGAGTAGTTGAAATGTTAGAAATCTACATTAAACACATTGAACAATTAACTTCTGGTAAACTTGACAAAAATGTTAATATCAACACTCAAACGAAGGATGAAATATTAGAGGTTTTATTAAATATAATCGATTCTTTTATTTTATGTATACAAAAGACATTAGATAAGCCAATTACAGAAAAAATTACGAAACTTTTTAAGGGAAAATTCCAAAAATTAAATAGTAATTTCTTTGAAGAAACGACCAAATCAGAAATGGTAGTCTCATCATTGGAGTCAATTCACAAACATCTGAATACTAACAAACCTGGCCAATTTCCTCCAGTCTATTACTCCTTCTGTTCAAGTTCTTCACTATATCTATGTAGACTACTGATTGATATAACACCAGAAGACAATAAGAATTCCGAATATGATAAACTGATTGACATATACAGTAATACTACAAAAAAGTGGATGGTCGATGCTAAGTACGGTACTAAGACTTTTGTTGATTTTTACAATTGGCTTGCATCTAAAAAGCAAAATAAAGAATAAACATCAGCCACCTGAATTAGTTTTATAATTTATCAATTCCAAACCACAAATGTAATGTACACCACTAATTTGATACTTATACTAGCCCTTCCCCCGCATAATTTAGCCCACGTTTGCCAATTTACGAGAGTACCATATCAAATGGTACAAACGATAAATTTACAAACCTGTGATTAAAATTTGATTTCAATTACGAATTTATAGATATTATTTATAAAATGTATAATAGAATAAAATTCAGTACAATAAAATCCAACCGTGAGCCTCAAACGACACATCTTTCGAAGACCAGAACAAGCAATTCTTAAACCCTGAGCTTTGTCGTTTAAACATTTAAACGACGAGATGGGTTTTGCAGAATGGCATTGCTGTGCACGGAGTTTTCTGTGCGCAATTGTGTTCCACAAGCCAAGCCTCGGGAGCGGCTCGTAAACGAGCCAGAAAAAGAAACGTGCGACATCTCTGAGGTTGAAACACGTATACAGGAATGAAACATAATCAGATGAGAGGATTGAAAGAGTAGATTTAGCCCAAGAGGGTAGAGTTGATGAAAGGTTGAAAGGTGGAAAGGTGGAAATGTTTAGATGCTAAAACGTTAAGACGTTGTAAACGAACGTCAGTCTGATGAGCCTCGAAAATTCAAAGAACAACTGCTATCCTAGGAGAATTATAAGGTTACGTTGTGGCATTTGTAAAGTCTCTAAAGCATACGGGATTACATTAAAATACGGGGCATGTAGTCTATGATTAATTAACAATGTTAATTAAACGAATGTTCTTAATTTAGAAGTAAATTTTATCGATGACGAAATATTTGGGAATTTGGTAAAGATCCAAATTGTATATAAGTGGACACATGATTCAATAACGTATCACATTGCTCGAGTGAAAAATATTGTTAAATTTACAATTGTATGTTCTTCCCTCAAAGCAAGAACTAAAACACAAACAAACAATCAAATATATATTTTTTGCAATGTCTTTCAGACCGTTAGCCTCCTACGAAAAGAAAATTTTGGCTCAATCATATGATAGTCAAACAAATGGTACTATTTTCAGTGCAAAATTCATTGATATTGACAATGAAACTGCAAATGCTGATGATACTGCTACTCTAATTACTCAAAGTGAAGATAACAATATGTTCTCCAGATTAGTTAACGCTGTCTCTTCTGTAGTAAAAGAAAACCCAGAAATGTACACAACAATTAACACAAGATTGGAATTCGAACCTCTGCGTGAAATCAAAAGAGATGATGTTATTAGCACAATTAAATTCAAATCAGTTAAAGACGAATTTGTTAACTGTAAGAATGGTGCTCCTCCATATCTACTACGTCATATTTTCAACAATGATAAGTTTGTTCCCGGTTCAGGCAAACCGCTATGGAATTTATACATTGTAGATGATTCTATAGTGATATTTCACGGCCAAGATGTTTTATTCGATATCTATTCAGCAGCTCATTTCCAAAAACAATTCTACTCTGCATTAAATGCTACATCCCCAGATTCTAAAAATTTAGAATATATCTTTAAATCAGATTACATTGCTCAACCATTAACTAACTATCAATTTGCTAAATCTATATATGACAGTCCTTTACTAATGGTCCCAGCTAAGACAATCGATTTAGTCTCATTACAAACTCGTTCATTCTTAAAGTCCTTTGTTAACAAGGCTATTGTAAAACCATACAATATTATTACACTAAACGACGAACCAATGAAAACATTAACTGGTTCAGACCAAACTGATATTCTAGAACAAACCTCTTCATTGTGTGGTACTACCGTATTTGGTAATATCTCTAGTGAAAGATACGACTATTTAAACTCTATTGCTGAGGAAGAAAATGTTTGCACAAAGAGTTTAGTTTGTGGTATCGCCATGTTATGCTTAAAACCACTAATAAAAGATTACACTGGTAATATTACATTTTCAATTGCAGTCGATTTAAGAAATTCTATTGAAGACTCTACTCAAATTGGTTTATTCTATAAAAATATTAGAATTGAAGTGCCATTGAGTTTAATCGATGATAACGTCTATAAATTAAAGACTAGTTACACTGGTTATGATGCTTCGAATGCAAATATCAAAGAAACTAATCCAAACTATTATGATCAAATGATTGAATACCAATTTAACCAAGTCGCTACTTTCATCTCTAAGAACCTAAAACAAAGAATGAGAGCTTGGAGAAGATACGGTTTCAATGATGATGATATCAAGATGATGAAGTTTGGTTCTGATGAAAAAAATAGTTCATCTAAAATCATCCAAATCAATGAAATTTCTGATCTAGCATTTTGCCCAATGAATAAAACTGGTAAACCTAATACTTTTAGTGTACAAGATTTAAGCTTCACCCACAGTTTAGTACCAAACCAATTCATGTCTCTATCATACACACACTGCCCAGAAACTGGTTCCAATATCTGCATACAATTCCCAGAAATCTACGATTTGGAATTATTCGTCGAAAAGTTCCAAGATTTCATCGATGGTAGTGATGACTAAGAAACATCAAAGACAATCATCCTATTTAAACAACACCTCACATAATTACATACATTCCATAACATAACAGAACATAACATAACACGACATAAAATAATAATTAATCAATAAATAAATAACCTAGAACTTAGCAAACAGTTGTCATTCTCTTTATATTGTCACCAAATTCAATCATGTGGTCAATTAAACGACTTATTGCCAACAACATGTTTTAAAAGATCATTTGTGTTCCAATTTCTACAGATTCTACTCAATCAACAGCGACAAACACATCCATGCTACCAATATTCAATATCGTAATTTATTTATCCCATCTTTGTAACTCTTTGGCATCAAAACCATCTCTTATTTGTCTAAAAACCTTTCAATTGGGAGCAGGTCATGTACTTAAAACAACACGCATTTGATTGGCCCTCGGATTAAGGTAGACGTTCCGTAACCTTTAAAGGATTTTGAGATATAAAGAATCTGTTTCAGATAAATTGTAATTTCTTTACCAGTTGAAGGAAACTCATTTTCTAACTGAATAATTTTATATTTTTAGTAGTTGATATATATATATATATATATACATCTAGGCTGTAGTAAGAAAAATAATAAAATTTTTATAATTTCAAGTTTACATATACACAACAACACAAAACTCAAAATATGACTTCGATGATTAGGACAATTCCAAGAAGTCTCAACCGTTTTACAAAAAATGGAGCAGTTCTAAATTATCAATCTGTAAGATATTTAAGTAATGAGACTGGTTTCAGAGTGGAGACTGATGGGTTTGGCGAGATCAAAGTTCCTGCAAACAAATATTGGGGTGCTCAAACAGAAAGATCTTTTGAAAATTTCAAGATTGGTGGTATTCGTGAGAGGATGCCTGAACCTGTTATCAAAGCATTTGGTGTCCTGAAGAAATCTGCTGCGATTGTTAACGAAGGCTTCGGAACTCTAGACCCAAAAGTCGCTGATGTAATTAAAAAAGCTTCAGACGAAGTAATTTCTGGTAAATTAAGTGAACATTTCCCACTGGTTGTTTTCCAGACAGGTTCTGGTACACAATCAAATATGAATGCTAACGAAGTTATCTCCAACAGAGCAATTGAATTGTTGGGGGGTAAACTTGGTTCCAAACAAGTCCATCCTAACAATCATGTCAACCAAGCACAATCTTCAAATGATAGCTTTCCAACTGTTATGCATATTGCAGCCGTCACTGAAATTACTAATAGTTTGATTCCAGAATTGACTAAGCTAAGAGATTCATTAAATAGCAAGGCTAAAGAATTTGAACATATTGTCAAGATCGGTAGAACCCATTTACAAGATGCTACACCATTGACACTGGGACAAGAATTCAGCGGTTACGTTCAACAATTAACAAACGGTATTGGCCGTATCGAACAATCGTTAATCAATTTGAAATTTTTGGCTCAAGGTGGTACTGCTGTTGGTACAGGCTTGAACACCAGAATTGGTTTTGCTGAAAAAATTGCCGATGAGATATCCAAAGAAACAGGTATTGATTTCGTTACAGCTCCAAATAAGTTCGAAGCACTAGCTGCACACGATGCCATTGTCGAGGCAAGTGGCGCTATAACCACGGTGGCCACATCACTGTTCAAGATTGCACAAGATATCAGATATCTTGGCAGTGGCCCAAGATGTGGATACGGCGAATTATCGTTACCTGAAAACGAGCCAGGTTCTTCGATCATGCCAGGTAAAGTAAACCCTACACAAAATGAGGCTGCCACACAAGTATGCGCCCAAATTATTGGTAACAACCAAACCGTCATCTTTGCTGGCACCCAAGGGCAATTCGAATTGAATGTCTTCAAACCCGTTATGATCTCTAATTTATTAAGTTCTGTCAGATTATTAGCCGACGTATCTAAGTCCTTCCGTGTCCATTGCGTTGAAGGCATCCGTGCGAACGAACAGAGAATTGCTGATCTAATGAACAAAAGTCTAATGTTAGTCACTGCTTTAAACCCAAAGATCGGCTACGACGAAGCCACAAAAGTAGCAAAGAATGCTCACAAAAAGGGCATCACACTAAAGGAAAGTGCAATGGAGCTAGGTTCACTAACAGAAAAAGAATTCGACGAATGGGTTGTTCCAGAGAAGATGATCGGTCCAAAATAGACCGCCGTCGCAATGACCCCTCCCGTTCGCCACACAACAACGGGGCGTCCAAGTACATAGCAAACTGTATAACCCACCGAAGTCCCACCTTCCACATATCTACGCCACTAAATAGTTTTACTAATATTCATAAAACAAAAAAACACAATAAACATCTTATATCCTTCCAAACTTTCACCCTCCACAGGGCCCAAACGCCCAAACATGCTAGCGACACGCACTTCCGACAGCCTGAAAAATTTTTCAAAAATTGCGATGACCTTTGAATTTGTGAAATGAGAGCTGTTGGATGCTGAATGGAAGAGGCTGTTCTTTGGATATAAGAGCAGGTGAGTGTGCACTGGGAAATGCGAGTGGGGACTTGTTCGAGAGAGCTCTTTCTGTATCCGGCAGACAGAGTTTCAGCGATTTGAGAAGTTGCCACTGGAAGTGATACGTTGAGAACCGACAACTGAAAGATGCGTCAGAAGAGAGCTAAGTCCTATAAGAAGCAAATGGTTGTGTACAACCACACGTTTAAGTTCAGAGAGCCATACCAAATTGTGGTCGACGAGCAGATCGTCACCGAATCTTTCCAGTCCAATTACAATCTGTACGGCAACTTGAAGAAAACTTTGCAAGCAGAAAATATCAAAGTGATGATAACACAATGTTGTATGCAAAAGTTGTATACCACTGAAAACCAAGAATTGATCGACGAAGCCAAACGATTTGAGAGACGTCGTTGCAACCATTCGATCAAGGATCCAAAGGAGCCACTAGAATGTATCGAATCAATTGTAAACATTGATGGCGAAAATAAACATAGGTACGTTGTAGCTACTCAAAATATCGATTTAAGAAGAAAATTGAGAAGAATTCCGGGTGTACCAATTTTGCATCTAGCTAGAAGTGTCATGATAATGGAACCAATCAGTGATTCCTCGGTAAGATTGAATAGAAGAGTGGAGCAAAATAAGTTATATAAAGGCTTGAATGATCCAAAATACACTATGAGCTCGAACGACAACGAAGGCGAATCTAACCCAAAAGATGGCTCAGCTACTGTGCAGAAGAAGAGGAAATTTGGTAAGGAACCAAATCCATTAAGTATGAAGAAGAAGGTTAAACCAAGCCCTTCTGCTTCCAGGAATGAACCTTCAAAAGGGGATGATAAGCCAAAGAAGAGGAGACATAGATCTCATAAGAAAGCTACCAGCAATAATGGAGAAGATGGGAGTGACACTGAAAACAGTAAAGATGAAGTGAAAGACGAAAGTGAATCAACCAACTAAGCAAAAAAAAAATAATATAAGATAAAATAAACAACTCAATTAAGCATAATTAGGAATAATAAAACGGATATATATTATAAAATTTAATTAACATTTTATATAATTTATATTATGTTCTAATATATAAAAGTAAGTGAATTAGTCATAGGGACTCAAGTGCTCCTTTACAAGATCGTCAACAAAAACTTGTATGTCTATTAACTCTTGCTCATAGTTCACATCAATAATAAAGAACGGATCTTCTTTGATGGTAGGTTCAGGCGGATGTGGTGCAGAACTATTTGAAAAATATTCATAGAGACTCTCTTCATCGTACTCCTCTTCTTCACCACCTATCACTTCAATGACCTCGATTTGTTTGTATGGTAAACAATTAACCAAACGACTTATTAGTGCAACTAATATGATATTTATATACAACCTCATTCTCTCAGATCTGCTCTATTCTGTACTGGCGTTAAAAGAAACAAAAACCAAAAGTACTCTTTTTTTAGACAAAAACTTATATAGTCATTTATGTTTTCATTGTCTGCTTTATATAGTCTTTAGAATAATAGAAATAAATTTATGCCCACTTTAAGCAAGTCCCAGTAAATGTTCAATGAGGTCACTTTGTGAAAGCATTAACGGCCCATACTCTATTGTTCACTTGTAAAAAACATGAGAAATAAACCGAAATTGAACCACGCACAATGACTTTACATTTCCCAGGGTTGAGGTTCACGAGTCTTCAATTGTTTTGCTTTAATTTGCAAATTAGCAATACAAAACTAAATTTGCTCGGTGATGCATGGGACAACTTGACGATTCCAAAGGAGACAGTAACAGAAATCCAATTTTGGACTAACCAGTACTCCACTGCAATGCTGAACCCTCACCAAGACAGCTGCTAAGACATGCCAGACATGCGAACTGACACGAACTTGAAGGTCATCGATGCCTGTCGACCACAATTTGTGACACGTTAAAAAATAACGTATCGGGTAACCTCTTTTTTGTTTACAATTCGGAAATTTGATTGAAACAACAAATGTACCCAAGACACAAAACTGATATAAAGATGTGCCTAATTGAAGTCGAGATCTTTATGTTCGTTGGAGTGCCAATTGAGGTGTCACAGGAAGGTGTGCATTGTATTTGTTAGTGCATTTTATGGTTCAAGTTGTCAAGACCAGATTTGATTGCTGCCCAAATAAAAAAAGATCACTATTGAAATTGAAACATTAGTAAAAATTATATTTTGTGAAATAATAACAACATAATAACATGGAGAGCGAACAGGCCACGAATATTGAAGTTGTAGTACGATGTAGAGGAATTGTAGCAGATGAAGAGCATAATGAAAGTCCTGAAGTGGTATTTATCGGAGATGACGAACGAAAAAGAAACGAAGTCTCTGTAGTAGATGATAACACCAACACCAAAAAAATATTTAAAGCAGATAAGGTTTACGGTCCTGAGGACACCCAAAAGGATATATTTGAAAATACAATACTCCCCTTCTACCAAAGTTTTTTCGATGGGTTTAATGTTTCGATAATGGACTACGGATCAAGCAATTCAGGTAAAAATTATACTTTGTTTGGTGACTACTCAAATTTACAAACTTGCAATGATATCGAGTCAAGTAGTATAGGGGTGATACCCAGAGTTTTGGATAAACTATTTAACGATTTGGAGAAAAATGGTAACGACCATATAATAAAATGTTCTTTTTTAGAAATTTATAACGATGAGTTGAAAGATTTGTTGATAGATACAAATGTTATTAGTGGAAATGGGAGTAACACTGGGAGTTCAACTAAAAAATTGAGAATCATAGACTCTTCTATAAACGGTACTAAATCTACAACAAGTAGCAATTCAAGTTCTAGGGATAATTCACCTTTGACAAATTCAAAAAATGTACCTACGGCAATAATGAGGAAAAGAATGGGTAAAAAATCACTAACATCAAATAATTTGAATTCAATAAATTTAAATAATCATGGCATTACTTCTCTATCAAGAACGAATTCATTCTCGGAATACTCTCTTCAGAATACTTATGAAAAATTAGATACTATATATGTTCAAAATTTGCAAGAACAGACTATAACCAATATAGAAGAAGGTTTAGAAATAATAAGAAAAGGTTTGAAAAATAGAAGGATAGCTTCAGGTACTATTGTTAATAATAATGTAGATTTCTCTAAGAGAACTCATACAATATTAACCATAATCTTATACAGAGAGGAAGAAATAAATGAGTTATTTAAGATATCAAAATTAAGTTTTGTAAATTTTGCTGGATCTGAGTATGGTGAAAATTTTCAAAACAAAAATAATATATTTTGTTCAAATTTACAAAATTTTAATAAGATGATAAATGGAATCGTAAGCAATTCCAATTACATTCCAACAGCAGATTCTAAATTAACACAACTTTTACAAAATAATTTTGAAGGTATAACAAAAACATTGTTTATAGCTAACATATCTCCACTGAAAAACCAATTTGATGAAACTTGTTCTGTATTAACATTAGCAAGCAAAGTTAAGGAAGTGAAAAATAAGCCTAAAATGGGAACTTCAATAACAAAAGAATCTTTAATAAAAATATTATCGAATGAATTGGTAAAAACCAAATCAGATTTATTATCATTCAAATCTAATGATAATGGTATATATATGGATTCCAATCATTATACTGAATTAACAGGAAGATTAGAGTTATATAAAAATTTAATCAAAGAATCAAAAGACAATATCGATAAATTAACTGAGAAAGGAAATGAAATCAGATTAGAAAAAAGAAAATTTGAAGAGATTAATGAAAAACAAAGAATAAAATTACAGAGTGTAAAAGAGAGTATAAATAATTTAAGTTCAGTATTAGAAAAACAAAGTAAAAAAGAATTGGAATTAGAAAATATTAAATCCAAACTGCAATCAATACTTGACAATATGCAAAAATCAGTAGAAAGGTATTCAGATAAAGAACTTTTGTTACAGAATAAATTAAAGACTATTTATGATGATGAACTAATTAAACTTAAAACGTTTTTGGAAAATAATTTTAAAGATATACAAAGCCGAATGCCTGATAGCACTGATGATGTAAAGATAAATATAGAGAAGTTGAAGTCTGAGATTTTAAAGATTACAACTGACTCGCAAGATAAGTTTAGAGAAGTTTTGTCAAATAGTACAAAAGAAATTTTGGACATTTCGCCCAAATATTTCGAAAAGTTAGATCTGAACTTAGAGATATTAGAAAAGTCTATTGATGACAATCATAGATGCTATTTGGAGTTATTGTCGGATATTAGCGAGGAATTCAATAATTTACATAATTATATTTATGACAATTTTTCGAAATCGAACCATGAAGAACTAATAGAAACTTACATTAATAAAACTAACCATGAAGTTATGAAATCCTCAAATGATTTTGCCGAGAATTTTAAAAACATTCTTGAAACATATGTTAGAAATAGTGTAGACAGTTTATCCAAAAGCATTACATCTTTAACTTCGGAGGTAATCAAGACTGAATTAGATCAATTTGACCCCGAGAGAGAAAAATGGGAATCTTCGATTTCAACTGCTAGCAAACTATACATAGAAAATTTAAAGAAGCATCAAGAAAATAACAATGCAACTTTGAAGCAATTAACTGATGAATCCAATGTCTTTTCAAACGTTGTAGTTAACGATATAGAAAAAATTAAAACCAAAATAGAAATTATTGAGGATTTTACAAAATTTTTTGAATCAAATTCTTTAATAGAAGCAGAATTTTTAGAAATAATTAACAAAAATGAAAAGTTGAAAGCATTAATAAAAGATAATTTAAATTCATCAGAGAAATCAATTGCTTCCTTCGATGCATTGAATGAAATCATGCATAAAGTTTTGAAAAATGATATAGAAGAATCATATAGTAATGAGACCATTAACCTTAAAGAGGTTTTTGAACAAATGGAACAACAAAAATTGGGAGTGAATTCTTCGGTTAAAAAAAAATCTTCGAAGCAGAATTCATCACCTTTTAATATTTCACCAATAAAGCATTCAATGAAAAATAGTAGTCCATTAAAAGTTGATATTCAATCTCTTTCAGACTCAAAACTACATATACCATCAAAGAGAAAATTAGACCTTGATGATGGTAAATCCAGCATCGCATATTCTAACAAGACGAATCGCAAAGAATAATTAATTCAAATAATTTTATTGATAAAATATGTTGAGAATTTATTTATTATAACTATACATACCCATATATATACTATATAAACTATGAACATTATTTCAATAAATTTAAACTTTTGTAATACTAATAACCAACACCCAAATTTCATATGAAATATTCAATAAATATCACTAAAAGATAACTTAACAATTAATAATACGATGCTCTGTAAGTTTCGACAATAAATCTTCTACTTCTTCTCTTGGTAATTCCAAATTGGAACAAATTTTATCTAAATTTTCTACAGATTGTAGGGCATCAAATAGATATAATTTATCGTTTATCATAATCTCACGGGAATATCTGGTTTTATCTATATCTAAATTACTCATTAAGTCAGATAATTGATCATTTGATTGATTTTCAAACGCAACTTTTGTAATAAATTTTTCCTGTTTATTCCTAGAAATGTTATCATTGTCGCTAATATTTATTGACAGCTTTTTATAGACACTATTCAATACCTTATCTGCTACATCAACATTCAATGTTTTAAATTTTTTTTTCTTTTCTGAAAATGAGTCTGCACCAAATTTGATATCAGAAGTGGAAAATATATTATATGTATCAAGTTGTTTTTTGTTTTTAAATCCACTTTGAATGTGATCTGAGTCTTTAGGATTTATTAATTTTGCAAAAGTGTCTGCATTTTTTGGCAAAGGATATGAATGGCATCTATATATTATTCTCTTAATCATCCCAAATATTATAAAACGTCTTACATCAATACTATTTTCTCTTATGCAATTGAAATTTGATTGATACCATTCCTGCAACGTCACACCTTGGCTTAAGGACCGATACAGATCAAATAGTATTGATTTTGTTGGAATATTACCTTTATTTATATTTACTTCTTCATTATTTCCACTTGAAAAGCTGCTCTCAGACCTAAATCTATCTTTATTCAAAAATCGGTGATTTTCGTATAACAGATTATCACTATGGTTATTTTCTGTAGATAAAAAAGATGACTGTATTGAATCCATACTTTTTCTTAATGAACTAGATGTTGTCAAATGTGAACCTACCGATGTAGTCCTCTTTTGTTTCTGAATTCTGGTTTTTCTTTCAAAAGGTAATAATGATATTGAGGACTCATCAGGACTGGTAACATAAATCTGACATTCTGTAGCTAACGTTGGATCTGTTAAAAAATCTCTTATGGAACTTGTTGGCGCATAAATATTAGAGAACTGAAAAATGTCAGATAAAATAACACAACCATAATATACGAAATGCCGTATACATTCGATTACCAGCATTGTATCACTGTTACTTAGATGTGCTATTTTGTAAATACTATTAAGACCATCGATGTAAGTGACAATTTTTAGCATGGTAGGATCCCAATTAACATCTATAATTTTGCTTAAATTTACAGTAGGGATAGGTACATCTTCAATACTTATAGAACCTGTTGGGGGCATTAAAGTTGGAAATAGTTTTATATCAATTGCGTTACCATCTTCAAGAGGAATATAACATTCTGAATAACTATTTAAGTCCTGGAATAATCTCATTAAAATATCGTGCATTGATAACTGATTTTTGTCATTATCAATATAACTTTGTATTATTTTGTATTTACTATATAAATATTCAACTTCTTTCGAATTTGTTTTGTCTTTATTATTGTTTGATGAAACAGGGTTTTCGATGACATTAGAATTGAAACTACCCCCAAAATTTGAATTTTTCAATGCATTTACTGTTGAATAAGTATCACTATTTGATAAAGTGTTTTCTATCACACCTTCTTCGGTAATTGTCGCACTTCTATCCTGATTAATTAGATGAGATATTAATTTAAAGTCAAAATAACCTAAATCTTTCTCAGATTTTGATAAAAACTGACACTGGCCTTCTAATTCATGAAGCATTTTTCCTAATCTTTCTACGATAGGCTCATATGGTGAAGTCTCGCAATCATAAGGAAATACAAATACTAAATTAAAACTGAAATTGTTTCTTGCATAAAGAGAAGAGTTAATAATAATTGGATAACCTACTATCCTATATTTATTATATTTTAAAGTTAATAACTTATGGCATAATTGTGGTTTTGGTATAACATAATTTTTTATTGCATCAAAATTAATACCAGATTTAGCTAAAATACCAGGTGGAAACTCATAACTAACTTTTGTCCCCTCTGTTGGATGAAACACTGAATAAAATATACTATGGATGGGTACAAACCCATCAAAATTATGGTTCATTGCAATGTATGTATTGAAATTGTTTTATCACCACTATGGGAATATTTCCATACACAATTATGTTGGTAGCCCTTGTTTATTTCTTTAAAACCTCTTTTTTAATCTTTTGAAACCTTTAAAGTTATGCTTTTTTAAATTAAACCTTTTTAAAAAAAAATAATTTTACAGATAAGAATGATTTAAAAATTAAACGTTCTGCTTCATATGATCCTATTTATATATGTATATATAGGTTTATAATTGAGTCTTAAAAGATATTTGATTAATGAAATAATTATATATCTATGGATGTGTATATATGATTTTTAATAATGGTAAAAATGAACCGATAAAGGGTTAGTGATGGGAATTTTATGAATACAATGACAAAAGAGTCATATGGAATTGTAATTATGTTCAAATATTGTTGAACTTTTCAGTAAGCTCATCCATTTCTCCCTCTTCTGCATCTTCTTCAATAATTAAGTTACCTAGAGAATCGTATTTTTCTTCTTCTTCTTCTTCTTCTTCTTCAGTTTCAATAATATTTCCAAGATTATCATATCTGATCTCTCTTTCATTTTCTTCTCCACTGTCTTCCTCACTTACAATTAAATTGCCCAATGCATCGTATTTAGCTTCTCTTGTGAATTCCTCTTCAGAGTAATATTCTTCAACACTGGATTTTTCTTCATCTTCGTCACTCAAATTTCTAAAATCTCTGTTCGTATTACCTTGTAGCCATATATCGCCTTCTCTGGATTGTGTTTTTCTGTCTTGAACTTCTTTTTCAATTTGGTTTAACCATTCTTCTTCAACTTTTTTAACAGATTCTGAATCTGTACAGCCTTGGTACATCTCCAATAACTCTTTGTTTAATTCAAGGAAACCTAAACCCCATGAAAAATGACCTAAAAGTTCGGCAGCCCAGTCTGTTCTACCAACAATAGCAAAGCAAGCTGCTAAAGCTTCAACACAGTTTAATCTCCAAGGCCTACCATAATTAACTTGATTGGCTGCAACTAAATAAGGCAATAATCGTTCGTGCTTACCACCTATTTTATTAAATGGAACCTCATCAAGCCTGGCCCAAGAACATTCAACAACAGAGGCACCAAACTCCTCAACAATAGCTCTATCATCTGGACAAACAACACCTTTTCCATTTGGTGACACCACAATACCTTGAAATTTTTGCCCAACTCTTAAAGATTTTATTAAGCCTAATCTTTCTAATTTCTTACCACTACATCTCTTTGGATCACAGTGATCAAAATCCCACATAGCTAACTTTACAGGAAACTTACCTTCTTTACTGCTAGCACCAGTATGTTTCATTTCCATACGTTTATGGTTTGTTCTAGTATGATGACCATTGGAACCTCTTGATGGTTTCCCATTTTTAGCTTCACTAATCTTATTCTTACCTTTTGCCATGGCTTCAATTTAGGATACTGTTTTACTTTTCTGAGTTAAACGTTATTATCAATATAATATGCCATAATAATATATTGTATGTCATACGTACATATAATATAAATGATGATGATATTTCAACGAATCTTAGAATTCTTTCAGATGAAAAGTTTCAAATTCTGAAGCTCATCGCAAATTTCAGAATTTTAAAAAATGTTAAGAAACTAAAGGGTATTCTAGACTAAAGGATTATCGTTTAAGTAAAAAGCACTTTAACATGTATAACTGTAAACTAAGAGTTATTCTTTGGTTATATACTAGAACAAAAATAATTGTTTTGAATTATCTGAACATTAACAATTGTTAGAAGAGATCTAGGGAGTGATATACATTAAAATTGGCTGTAGCTCCATGGTGGATCTGTGTTCCAGCTATCACGAAGATACTTTCTAATAACATAATTTTAAAAATGTCCTATTATATGCCAGTGTTAATGCACCCTTTAATTAATATTATTTTTAACTGTCCCCATCCTGATGCATCACCATTAAAAAGACTGTATTCTGAGTTGGAAAATAAAAGATTTGTGGTACTAGCACCTGATATTTTCTCAATACTTTCTTACAAAGATTCTAATACAAATATTGCATTTAAGGAGCTTTGTTATAATTATAATTTTGTTGCGTCACATATTTTACTATTAGATATTGATGAAGCAAAGAATCTCAAAGATAGCAATTCTAATAATAAATATGATAACGATATTCATTTGAAATCCTTAAATGGCAAAGAGGTTATCATTAGACAATCTTTATGTATACCAATAAAAGGTTATGGTAATCAGAGAAAAACCCAAATTAGAGATATTTCTTTATTAACCAACTTTAATGACTATTTGCACGGTTCAGATCATTATGCTATTTTACAAATTGATTATCCTTTGGGTATTCAGAATTGGAATTACACTACCGAAATGGATTGCTTTAATAAGAATAAGATTGTTACATACAAAGATAAACCTGAAAAAATTATAGATGATCTGAAAAATGAGGAGAGTAATAAAAAACACATTGATTTAAACAGATTTCGAGAATTGTTTAAACATCATTCAGATTGGAATACTCAACTTGAAAAATATTTAAATAAATATCGTACCATTGATTTGTCGGAAAACGTTGGTTCACAACTGTTTCATGATATTATAAAAATGGTTTTCAATACAGTAAATGGAGAGAAAGAATTTATACCCTTCAACGATCTATATGATACTTGTTTCGATTATGTTGAATCTTTGCTTTACAAAGATATTTGGAAAAATTTAGAGGCTCATTATAATACGAAGCTATTGGATTTTAAACTATTCAAAAATTTATCATTAGATATGTTAGATACAACATTTTATAATGATAATATGGAGAATTTTAATTTGTGTGAAGTTGTGAAAATGGAAAGAAAAATTACGAAAGCTGTGTCGATATTTAAAGGAATTACTCATACAACTTGCTACTCAGCAAAACTGGATATTATTTTAGATACCGTTCATGTATTAGTGAGTGATGAGTTATCTGGTTATAAAAAAACCAACCATATAGAATCTGAGAAATCTGATAATAATAAAAATAATAGTAACGTAGATCTAAGTTTACCTTTGATTGATGCAGATACGCTAGTGAGCCTATTTGTTATTTTAGTTAGTAGATCTGAGGTAAAGGAGGTTTATTTGCACATTCAATATCTACTATTGTTTTATAAAAATGAAAATGCCGTAAAGTTTGGAGTTCCTGGTTATACTTTATCAACTATCGAAGCAACTTTTTCTTATTTCTATAATACCATGCATTCAGATACATCTAATATTCAACTTAATAGATTGAAAACTCTCGATATATTTTTAAACAAAATACAAAATGAAAATGATATATCTTTTTCAATTAAGGGTTATAGAGAATTTTTCAGACATAGAACTAGCACTGGCCAGTCGCTCTTATCGTTATTGATAGTCAATAAAAAGAACAGGGCTTTAATTAGTGTTCTTTCTAACTTTGAGGATATTTTCCCTTTGGATGATCTGCTTGATGATTACGATTTGGATGATAAAACACTGTTAATGAAATGCCTAGAATCAAGAAACCTAGAAGCAGCTGAAATTCTCATTGAAATTTTGCAACAATCTTGTACAGAAGAAGAGCTGGTCTCTTATTACAACAAACTTGATAAGGATAAAAGAACTGTAGCACATTATCTCAGTGATGAGACTGAAATTCTAAAGACTATTAGCAGATATGTTAATTGGACTCTAAAGGATTTGAAAGGTCGCACTCCTTTATTCACAATATTTCGAAGCTATGATCAAATTAATTACCCAGATACAGTTTGTTTAGCACTAAATGAAGTTAAAATTTGGTGTAGAAATAATAATAGAAAATTTAAATTGTCTGATCATGTTGATATATTTGGTAATTCTCTCCTACATATACTAAGAAATCATATAGAAATACTATTAGAGATAGAAGACGTGGATATAAATCTTCTTAATTTAAAAGGCATGACACCTCTTATGACTTATGTGAAATATAACAGGATTGACAACGTAAAGGCGATACTTAAAGATGATAGATTAATAATTAATAGAGTGCAGAAAGATAAATATTTCAGTTGTGTTGATTATTCTAAAAATCCTGATATATTGAATTTACTTGGATCAAAACTAACAAATAATGTAGTATTTGGCAATGCTTATATAGTATATGCACGTTATGAAAGATCTAATTGGGTTTTAAATATCTGTATTACAAATGGTTCTGAAATAGGTAATACAAAAGTAATCAAGTTAAAAAAATTTTATCATCTTATAAGCACTCTTAAAAAAAAATATCCATCTGATTTTTTACCATACAATGACATGTTGGAATGTTTAAAAAAAATTACAGATAGTGGTGATATAGCACTAGTGCAAAGATTAAAAACAAAACTTAATCTTGTATTTCTATCTCAATGTTTGAGTGTGTTATTGAAATTTAAAAAGATAGATCAAATAACTTTATTTGATGATAATTTACTATTAAAGTGGGTTACGAGTAATCTGAAAAAAATTGAAGAGCCTTCAAAATTAATTGATAAATCTAAGATTTTACAATTAGATGAAATTAAAAATATAAAACATTTTTGTGATTCCGCAATTAAAGAACTTGGAAATATGCAGATAATTTCACAGAGTATGCTTAAATTGTCGATATTTGGAGAAATTAAAAATAAAGATTTAAATAATTCTTATGAAGTTTTAGCAAAAATAGCAGCTAAATTTGATAAAAAAAATATTGTTAGCTCATTTAGCTCAATTAAAGGTATATCATCTCATCTCAATTTAGTTGAACCATACAGGGCTTTGACTCAAGATATTTTGTTCTTCAATAAATGTACAAATGTATTATTATTAAACTTTGTTTCATTCGTTAGAGATAAAATTTTGATTTGGATTAATAGAAATTCGAAACTTTTAGAGCATAAAAAAGAATACGCAATAAAGTTTTTGAACGAACAAGAAGATGAAAACGTTTCTGGTGATTCTAACATTTTTAAATATGCTTGGAACGTAACTTATAAAAAAGATGATGAAAGAAGACTAAGATTGGCTATACAAGAACATGAAAAAGATTTAAAAGTTTTAAATTCCGAAATCAAAACCATGCATGAAAATTTAGCAGAAGAGTTTAGTAACTACATTAGAATGAAAACAAATTTTAATAATCATAATGTGATTAAGAAATTTACTAAATTAAATTTAGCCTCGATGAAAGAACAAAATATTTTGAAGCAAAATATGCTTAGAAGTATAAAAAAATAGATATTTTATAACATATTCCATTTTGCATTTTACATTTTATTATATCTAGTTATTTTTATAGAATTTTCAATTTTTAGATAAAACTAATTTATATGAAAACATATTTACTTATGTATAAAATAAAATACAATGAAATAAAATAAAAAGTTTTAAACATATTTAAACATAAAAGCATTTATTTATTATATAGTATAGAATACCTATTTTGGAGCACCTGGGAAACCACCGTTACCGAACATGTCCTTAGCCATGTTTTGCAAATCTGGGTTGTTCATTATATCGCTCATATCTGGAGCACCGCTACCGGAAGCAAATTGTTCAGCCATTTGTCTAACAGCTGGGTTTTGCATCATGCTTTCCATTTGTTTCATAGCATTTGGATTGGACATCATTTGTTGAGCAGCTTGCATGATTTGAGGGTTGTTTAATAAATCACCTAAACCGCCACCTAAACCACCACCTAACATGGATGATAAATCTGGGAAACCACCCATACCAGCACCAGCACCGGTATTAGATGGGGTTTCGGTTTCCTTTGGAACGGCCTTTTCTAGGTTTAAGGATTGTTCAACCTTCTTCTTGGCAGTTTCATAATCTCTTTTCATAACATCGGTAGCATTATCACCTTCAATATCTAAAACTTTCTTGTAGGCATCTAAAGCATCTTCAACGTTACCTTGAGCAAATTTAGCAAAACCTAATCTTGAATAACCTTTAGAATAGGATGGGTTAACCTTAATAGCAGCTTCAGCATCCTCAACAGCTTCGTCATACTTCTTTAAAGAAGAGTAAGCAGCAGCTCTGTTAGCGTAGTATACAGCATTTGTTGGTAAAACTTCAATAGCATCAGTGTATTTCTTAATAGCTAAATCAAAGTCTTTGGTGGCCATAGCTTTGTTACCTTCCAATTTTAAAGCTTCAGCTTTAGTCTTTAATTCTTCATCATCAGCATCATCTGCAACATTAACTTCGACATTCTTAGCAGCAGAATCAGATACGAAAGATGTCAAATCATTACCGTTGAAAGCAGATTTAACGGTACTCTTGACTGAATCTCTTTCGAATTCAAAGGCTTCAGAAATACAATCCATAGCAACATTTAAAGAGTCAGCACTATCGGCAGAAACTTCTTTTTTGTCGACAACGGTATTCAAAAAGTCTACAATTAAAGCAGCAATTTCTTTGTTAGAGGCAACCATGTTAAATAAAGGTTTAATTTGATTTTGTTTTATTAATATTAGTCTTAAACTAGAATAGAAATATGCAAATTAATAATCCCTTAACACTAACAGATTATTAAATAGAAGAAAAGTATAACATATACTCCTCATATATATTTCATAACAAGACAATTTTATTAGTAACATAAATAATATCAACTATCAGAACCTAAACTAATCCTGTCAATTACACCAAATCGTTCTATCAAATTGTGTTATTTCTCAACGATGGCTTTAATGTTTGTGGAATTTTCCAGATTGATATTTTTCTGAAAGTTTCAACAAACTGGAAATTTGAAAAATTAATCATTCAGCGTAATAATTCAGTAAAATCAGTAAAGAAAGAGGGCGTAAACAATCATGATATCTTAATAAAAGCATGCTTTTGGTAATAAAAATGAACTATTTTATGTTAATTAAAAAGTAAAATGGCAACCACTAGAAGCATATTAGACATTAATAAAACTATTGGAGACAAGGTTTATATTTGTGAAGTGTTGGTGGTACTAGAGCAATATCTAAAAAATATATGAAGCAAATTCAAAAAATCTTCCCCGCCAGGACTCGAACCTGGAATCTTCTGGTTCGTAGCCAGACGCCGTGACCATTGGGCCACGAGGAACAAGATTTTAATTACAAATGAAGTTAGAGTTACTTTTTACTTTGTATTATCCCATCAATGTTTAATTCTAATATTCCTACTTAAATCAACCTTGATTGTTTTGGAAAGTTCTGGAACTAAGAACTCATTTTTCTACTAAAATTTAAATTTAATTAATTTTCACCAAATTGGGAATATTACTTAAAGAACCTTTCAGAAGCTTTCCAACAAAAACATCGTCCATTCAAATATGATCATTTACAACGTGACAAAAGTTTTTATGCAAGGTAATAAGGACAAATAAGTTCTAGACTTTGAATATTAATATATATTTATATAATTTTACATAAGATGATATCAAGGAATTATTGTGTAATACTCAAACCTCAATATGAACGAAACAAATAATCAATTTAACATCACTGCTAATAAAGCAAAATTTACTTTCATCTTCGTCTCAGAATTTTTAATATAGATGTTGTTGGAAAGTTCTAGAACTAAGAAGTCACTATTCCATTAAGATTCAAATCCAATTAATTATTTCTAAATTTGGTAAGATACTTTAGGAACATTTTAGAAGCCCTTCGACAAAGGCTTAGTTCATACAAAAATGATAGTTCTCAATATGACAGATGTATTTCCAAAAGGTATAAATAGCAAGCGTTCTTATCAATCAATCAGAACAAATAAGTTCTAGATTTTGTACATTAACATATTTTATATAATTTTACATAAAGAGGACAAGGAATTATACTGTAATACTATAGCCTCTAATATGAATAATAAATTAAACATTAAATCAAACACTACTGCTACTAACGCAGAATCTACTTCTACCATCGTTCCCGACTTCCAATAGATGTAGTTTGATATTTTAACAAAAGAAATTTTGGAAGCTCATTAAAAAAATCATCTGTTTCAATCTATCAGATTCTGATATCATAAAAACTAAATTTAATAATGTTCAAATAATAAATAAATATATTCCAATAAAGAAGAAAAAACATTTTCCTTTTGTAATATGATAATTTTGTATATTTTATGTATTTCAACCTGTATATATAAGAAAAATAAGAAATTATACCGTGCTAGTCCAGTATTCAATGTGAAAAAATATCCTATCACTGAAGAAATGAACGACTGCATAGTCACCAATGTTGGTGCTACCTTTGTTGAAATCTCTAGATTACCATAACAATATATATAACAATATATTACAACATAACTATTTGATTATGTTATTTCACTAAATCATTCACACAGGTATCTATTCATAAATATTGTAAAGTCTTATTTGCTAAAGTGAATATTTTATAATAATTCCATAACCAGAACAATGAAAAACATGCAAACCCAAGTGTGCAATTCATTAATACAAAAATATCTGGATATTGTGGTGGTGGTTCTACAAATTGCTCCAAAACTTGTATTCCAATCATCACAATATAGGAAAATACAATTATAATTTTCCAAAAAATATTATTTGGTAATAAACTTCTACGACGGTATTGTGAATTAGTATGTTGAACCGGTGGACCTGGAGTCAATGGTTTTGGTAAGAAACTTGGAGTAAAAAAACTAAAATTACCTAGTAGCCAATTACTCAAAACAAAGCAAACACCATACTGTAATTGTAGACCGTCTTTCTTTAATAACGGCCAAAGAGTAAATAAAGCAACATTATTTACCCAACTAACTAATGACAAAACATTCCAATCAGTGGATGTATATAGTAATGTGATTGGTAATAAGGGAACTAAAATTGTTTTTTCATGGACTTGAAAACTAAATAAAAAAAATGACATTGAGCAAGCTGCCAAACAATAAGGTAATAAATGCTTTTTAGGGTACCATAGCATTGTGATCATTGCAGGTAAAAAGCCAGCAGCTGTTAAAATCAAAGAGTACAATTGCAATTCTTTTTGTGTATAGTTAATTTTATATTTCATTATGACATTGGTTACACACCAAAAATTAGCAACTTTATCTTCAAAAATACCTCTAGCAAATGGGAAAATTCTATGAATCGCTTGGATAATATTACGTTGGCCTCCTCCAAAGACATACAGTGGTCCAAATGAAAATAGTAGTGACAAAACTGTTGCGATTGCAATATTTAAAAATCTTGAAAAGTTAAAGAATTGTTTTCTGAACAATGATCTACCTAATAAATACGCAAAAAAAATTGGTGAATAATATAGTGACATTTGTTTAAAACAAATTGACATTACAAAGAAAATTGCAGCAGGGGCATACATATCGTCTAATAAATTATTGATAGAGTAGACAGTTAAACCTAACATCACAGAATTATATTGAAAATGGCCATGATCAATTAACATTAGACAAGGTTGAAATAAAATTGCAGCAGCGGCGATGTACTGACCAACAGGTGATTGGTTTCTTTGTTTACCAATCCAAGTTGTAAAATATATGATCGCTGGAATATAAAATATAATTTCGCTAGCAATTACTGTTAATCTCATGAAAGTCTTCAAATCATCAGATTCGATACCTCTTGAAGAATCTAATTCAAACCAATTTGGATTGAAAAAATTACCAATTAGACCGCAAATATATGAATGGTAAGCAGTTAAAGGTGGATAATCTAGGCCCCAGTATTGTAAATCATAAAAATACCATTTTGAAATAGGTATATGTTGCGTAATTTCCATCCAATGTCTTTGAGCTTCGAAATCACCGAACATTGGTTCAACATTCATACCAGAATAAGGACCTAACCCAATTGCACATCTAATAATCAATCCAAATAAAACGATGATATAAACGCTCAGCCATTGATTGGTGGTAGATCTGAAAGGTGATAAAAAAGTGAATAAAGGTGAAGCAAAAAATGGTTCAACTTCTAAAGTTTCATCCAATGAATTATATTTTTCATTTAGTTGACCTATTTGTTTATTTTTACTCTTCTCAAAGTGTTTTTTATTATTCTTAGCCATTCTTACTTACCTGGCTATGACTCTATATTAATTTCAATTTCAATTTCAACATGATTGTAATCCATCCATTGTCAAAAATAACATACATTTATTCATATTTATATTTATATATTTGTATATTTGTATCATCTTCATCACTTCACAATTTCATTATTTGTAAAAATTGTGTGAAGCTGTGCGAGGGGAGCGGCGCAGAACGCTCAGACATATTCCATTAAGGACATAAAAAGTTGTAGATGTGTGTATGTGTTTGGATTACTGATGTATATGGTGTTGTTATTAAGCATTGTATCTATTTGAATACAATGGTGAAAGTCCACAAAGATCAGCAACTCTTCATCATTCTCCAGAGACATTCCATTCTCTTGTCACTACCAACTTCAACCGCATGTGCATTAGCCAAACCTCTGTCTAGTCTTCAACTATATACATTTTTATATTTCCTGAGTCAATGTCTACTGGTCAGTGCCTATTACTTAGTTCCAACTGGTCAGTGGCACCTAACTGTTCAAGACAGTACTTAAGACATCAAACCATCATACTTATTGGTTATGTCATTGTTAACGACATAGTTAACGTACAAAAATGTTCAAATTTTGTGTTTGTGGAACTTAAATTATATGGGGAAATTAATTAGGCGAAGAGAGGAAATGGAAAGCTGTGAATTTGAAGTTGAAATTTTACAGCATTAAAGAATTCTAAGTTGTTGAGATTTTGAAATATGGCAAAATAGTGAAATGAAAACTGATGAATTACCTATTCGTTGGCTATAAAGTAGTCATTTCTTATATTAGATATATAAATTTATTTCCATTTGCTGAATATAGTTTAACCTCCCACGCACATATACTTACACATATATATATAAACATAAAATCAAGGAGATTATGTCTACTAGAAAGAAAAATCTATTGAAAGTCATTGTACTTGGTGATTCTGGTGTTGGTAAAACTTCACTAATGCATAGATATGTTAATGATAAATATTCTCAGCAGTATAAAGCTACTATTGGTGCCGATTTCTTGACCAAGGAAGTTGTTATTGATGACGACAATATTTCTGCTACAATGCAAGTTTGGGATACTGCTGGTCAAGAAAGGTTTCAATCACTTGGTGTTGCCTTCTATAGAGGTGCAGACTGTTGTGTTTTGGTTTACGATGTCACAAATCCGAAATCTTTTGAAAATATTAAATCTTGGAGAGACGAATTTCTAATTCATGCGAACGTTTCTTCACCAGATACTTTTCCTTTCATTATGCTAGGTAATAAAATTGATACAGACGAATCAAAACAAAAAATAAATTTGAAACAAGGCCAAGAAATGGCAAAAGAGTTGGGTAATATACCTTTGTTTTTAACTAGTGCAAAGGATTCAATAAATATTGATATTGCTTTCGAAGAAATTGCAAGAAGTGCATTACAACAAAATCAAAATGATTCTGAACAATTTGAGGATGATTTTAATGATGCAATTAATATTCAATTAGATGGTGAATCAAGTTCATGTGCATGTTAATAATAATAATAAAAAAAAAATAAAAATATATAAATGTCTATACACAGATATATTTATAATATATTATATGATATAACAATTAAAAAAAACATAAAAGAAAAATAAAAAACCTACATTTATTATTTGTTTATTTATATACTGTATTATTATGTGATAATATATCTATTTTTTAAATGAAACATTTCTATTTTTTGTAGTTGGTCTTCTTCTCTTTGCACCTTGTGGAGCTTGTTCACCATTGTCAACAGAAAATGGATCATATTTTCTCTTTTTAAATTTATTTGCATTTTTATCATTTGATAATATTTTATCACCTTTAGAGTAATCGAATGGAGTAATTTTATCATTATCTCTATTTCTCTTATGCTGTTTATTTCTTCTATCTTTTACATCTTTTAGTACGATGATTTCATCAAGATCTTCGGATTCAGATTCTTCTAAATCAACGTTTTTCTTATTATTAGATGATTTCACAGAATCATCATTGCTTTCTTCATTTGTTATCGCAACGACATTGTCATTTGCGGCGGAATCATCTTCAATTACCATAGAGAATACAGCTTCTTCAGAAATTTTCATAGCTTCTTTAACCTCAACTTGACGGTCTTGTATTTGTTGTTCCGTAATTAAATGTATTTTACCTTCATCGTAAGCAATAATTTCACTTTTTGAATTAAAAATATTGTTTAAGATAATAGCATCAATATTTTTGCCTGAATCTTGATGTTGTGCCTCAATATCATTGGATGCTTCTTTTTCTAATAATTCATCGTATTGAGAAACAATGAATTTAATTTGTGATATTGATAATTTATTCGATGAACTAGATTCATCAGTCTTTGAATTTGATAAAGAGGATGATGTTAAAATAGAAGAAGTGTTGTTTTTCATATCTTCTAAAGCACTTTTAATTAAATTAGCAATATTTTTTGCATTCGATCTTACAGGATCAGTTACCATTCTATTAACAGAAATGACGCCAGCTGGATTGGTTGGAGTATATTCGGCTAAAGAAGCAATTAATTGATTTGGCATAACGTATCTTGGAGATTCATCATCTCTTCTAGCAACTGTATCTCTCCATTCCCATAATCTTTTTACTAATTCAACTTTTTGTGGTGGTATGTTATATTGGTATATCATTGAACGCCATGGGCTTTCACTTTCAACTGGTGAGAAAACAGCAGAAGAACTTACAGCTGGTCTGTATTTAGTGTATTCAAATCTTCTTTTAGCAACTTTTCTAGATTCATATAATACCGTTGCAAGTTTATCCTCCTGAATTAGCATGTTCCTTAACTGATCATAAACATTCAATAAAAAATGGGTATCGGCTCTCGCATATGCATTCATTGCTTTGGATAAAGGTCTAATTCTCCAATCAGCAAGTTGGTATTGTTTAGATGTCTTAAAATGAGCGAATCTTTCTAATAAATATGCTAAACTATGTCTTGGAAATCCTAACGACCTAGATGCATGAAATGTGTCAAAGAGTCCAACAATATATAAACCTAAATCTCTTTGTAACCAAATGATATCCATAAAAGCACCATGTAACACTTTAATAATCTTTGGGTCAGTGAATACAACATTTAATGGCTGTAGTTTGTCTCTTAACGCAATTGTATCGACTAAATAATCGGTTTCTCTAGTACTAATTTGCATCAAACATGTAATACCATAATAACTTCTAAAGTCATGATGTTCCAAATCAATAGCCAATTCAGTAGCAGTTTTTAATTCTAGTAACATATCTTCAAATGCTTTTTCAGTGTCAACCCAAATTGCTTCAGTGTCTTCCCAAATTTTCGAAGGTATTGGTTCTGAAAATTTCAAAATATTTTCATTATATTCGCCCTTATCAATCTCAGTTTCATATGGCTGAGGGTAGTGCTCCGGTACTTCACTTGTTCCTTCTACTAACTTCATAACATCTTCTAATGGAACTAAAGAATTTGGTTTTTCAGTTAACAAAGGAATAAATGGGTGGCTTTCTGAATTATCAACAATTTTTGAGAACTTAAGTTGTGGTTTTAAAACCCTCATAACATTGTCTGAATCAGTATCTAAGGAATTATTTAAATATTTCATTTTGGGATCATTATAATTTTTTTGCGAATTTCTAGATATGGCATCAATCGAATGATCAGCCAATTCAAATAAACTATCTAAAATGTTGCCAATATCTTTCCATGATTCTTCTAAGTTTTCTTTACCATTCTCGATTTCTGGGCTATTCTCATCTACTATTGAAATTAAACTGTTCAACATATCCGTAACTTTCTGCGATGTTTCATCTAAAGCAGTTCCTATTTCTTTATCTAAACTTCTGTAAAAATCAACATCTTGTGAAGCCAAAGCAGATGCAGCTCTCACAGAGTTAACTACTAATGGAAGTATCTCTTCTGTATCCATAATATAATTATTTCTAACTGTCAATTTGATTTGCTATTCTTATATCTAAACGAACTCATGTAATGTAAGGTATCAATTACATTCCTAATATATGTAAATTTCTGTTTTATATCCTAAAAATATTCTAATGCTCATCACCAAATAAAATTTTCAGACTTCAACAACATACAAAATATCCGACACTTCTAACTAAAAAATTTCATCTCAAAATTATGAAAAAAATGCAAATAATGCGCTTAACCAGTTTAATGTGTTCGGAAATTTAAACAAAATAATCACGTTATCTTTTTAGTTTTCTTTGCAATTTTTATTAATTGTTTTCATATATTATGAATTTTTATAATATTTGATATACATTTTGAAACTTTTTAAATAAATTTATAATTATAACTTTTTTAATATTTTATTTACTTATAATTTATTTTTATTCCGAACATATTTTAGTTTTTATGTTTGGTGATAAATCATTTTATGGTTTTGTTTTTTGCAATTATTTAGTATACCTTATCACGAAAATACCAATCATCACTTAATGCATTACACTTTCTTTTGAAATTTAATATGTCTATTACAAAAGTGAATATAATTTCTATTTTAAAATTAATTTATTTGATTAAAATTATTTAAATAATTTATCTATGCACTGTATAATTAAATACTTATTATTTAAGTGTTATGTTTATTTCATATCCTCTATATGTTCATTTGATACTTGAATATTATATTTTGATGTGTATTTAGGAGAATATTTGGGAACTTTAGCAATCACATCTTGATGTATCTGTGAGTGTATATTAGAATTTGAGCTATTATTATCTTCAGTAAATGAGCATTCTTTTACATTTATATTCTTAGTATGCTCATCGTAATTACGTTTTTGTGGTGTCATATGCTGATTTTGAAATTCGATTGTCTTTTTAGTAACATTAATTTCTTGCGGATTTGAAAGATAGGTATTATTTTGGAATATATAATTAACTGGCTTTGATTTATCATTTGAATTTTTTAATAAACCAACGAGCTGAACCATTTTTTTATAATAAATGTTTAAAACGTTATATCCACTATTTGTAATATTGAATGGGGTTTGTGAATTCATAAATAACATTTCATCATTATCAATTGTAAAAAGATTGTTTTTTTTCTCTAATTTACATAATTTTATATTATCATCTCTTGGTATAATTCTATAATTTATTCTTCGAAGGAAATCAGTTTCTAAGATATTTAATTCACTACAACGAACACCACCAACTTTTGCATAATGTGAATTTGTACAAAATGAATCACTCAAACCTTTACTTGCTACAGTTGTTGCAGCTAATAAAAATCTATGAACCGTTAAAGAATTAATTTTGAATTCAGGATATACTGATGATAATAAGTCAATGTAATAAACTGATGATAATAAAACGGAATGTTCCAATGATGCATATTTAGTTAATCTAATTAAATAGTTATTAACTGAAATATTCGGTGGTACCCTTGAATGAAATCTAGTTAAATTTATCATATTATTATTAGTTGTCATATTTTCATTGTTGGGGAGTGTAGATGCAGTATTTTGAATTGATGAAATATTTTTATCATTAATTTGGATTAAAAAAGTTAGCATTCTTGATATTAATGCTACTAAATCTGATCTAGAACATTCTAGAAATGATTCAGGTAAAATAATAGTTTCAATATTACCATTATTTTGTAATTTATCTGTATCAACGAAATTCGATGTATCCTGTAGTTGGTGTTCAGACATCGATTCTTTCTATTGTTGTTATGCTTACCCGTGTTTGTGCCTTTCTATTTGTTTAATTTATAGTATATTATAGTACAGTATATCAAATTATATTATAGTATATTATATTATTATTAATTTGATTTGATCAATAGTTAATGCATAATTTTGTCTTTTCTATCTTAATCTATTTTAATTTAATTGTGTTATAATTTATTTCTTTAGTTTTAACTGATCTTTACCTTTATCAAATAAATACTTTATATTGAAAAGATAATATTTAATATTGTGTTGATGAAGGTAAAGTTGAGATCGAAGGTTGTACTTTTTTTAAGAAAAAAATCTATAATTGTTTAAACCGTTTAATAAATTTAAATGTAAATAATAGTTATTGGATATTCGAATAAAGGTTAAATTTCTGATTATATAATAAAATTATTTGACTAACTTATAAATAATGAACAAAATAAAATTGAACTTAATTAAAAAATATTAAATAAAACAATTTTTTTTATTTGTATTAGTATATATAGATAGATATAAATATTAAAAACCAATGCAGTAGGCTTTATTAAATTTTTTTTTTTTTTTCAATTTTTTACAATAGTTTGTTTTCAATGCATATGAAATCAACAAGAAATAATTCTTTGGTATGTATATATAATAAAGTACTTGAAATTTATAATTTCTGGTGAATATTCGTAACATTAATATATGAATAACTTAATACTGACTAAATAAAATAAAACTATTTATACGCAACTTAAGAAATTGGATTAAAAATATTTAGGTAATTTATAGAAATAATAAAGTTTTAGTATCCTTAGGATTAATATGACTTTAAAAAATAAGTATGTATTTTTACATTTTGTCTTGAAATGAAAAATTGATAACAATGAAATAATGGATTTGAATTATGTAATCGATTTAAATACTATTTGTTGTTTATGAAACACTTAAATTTCTTAAAAACGTGTATAGTTAATATATTTAATTCTTTTTATATATTCTAAAACGTGTAAATATTAATTAATCCTTTTTAACAAAATAATAATAAAAAAAATGCACGATTAAACGTGTTTTATATTAAGTAATGAATCATGGTTTGATACAAATAGCTAAAAGAATGGGTAATGAAGTCAAATTTGAAGTAGCCATTCTACAAAAGTGTTGTGGTTTATTTTTTAAGATAGTAGCTTAATTACATACTGATAATGATTAGACACCTTGAATCTAGTTTGAAGCTATTAAGTAATTTACAAAGTGTTACAATAAAAAAATTTACTATATATATGATATGATAGGATAGGAAAAGATGGGGTATGATGAATATATCAATAAGTTCTTGGATCTGGCCGTTATTACTATAAATAATATGACATGTATAATCTGAGCTTATATCTTTTTTGTGTATATATCTATCTTTCTATTCAGTGTTTATCTGAAAATTAGAATTATAAACAGTGCAGTTATCTCAACTGAGATCCAAAAAGTTTAGATGCTTCCAACCAGAGTCGAACTGATGATCTCCACATTACTAGTGTGGCGCCTTACCAACTTGGCCATAGAAGCATATTATTTATGTTTACTTCAAGTTAAAGTAGTCCCTAGATAAAAACGTTTTAATATTTTTTCTAATAGTAAATTGATTTTAATCTCTTTCTTTTTCTATTAATGCTAAAACAGAGAGCGTGGTCTGTACAAATAGTAAAAAAAATTTTATTAAAATAGGAAAACCCCAGAGTACAGATTATATGATTATTTTGCTATCCAACATATAAATAGCTATCATACGATCCTCTGTTTGTGTAACTAGTAATACTCAAATATTCCGCTGTAGGAATTCACCAATTTAACATCAATGTCGAATTGAACTGTTATTCTTAAAGTAAAAAATATATAAAGCCCCAACCATGAATAGATATAAACATGTTTTATGCCTCTATGAGAAAGAAGCAAGAAGATATATAATAGAAATTTTAATATATATAATTATATCGAAATAAAGATATTATAAAGTTATGAACACATCTATTCAAATATTTATAAATACAATACTTCAAATAAGAATCTTTTCTTAATGTACTTTTTTATAATACTACTCAGATTTTTTGAACTCAAAGTAATAAACTTACAAGATGAAAATTTATTTCATTCAATACAGTAGAATTTGAACATATAATTCAAGGCTGATTATAAAACATTAAATTCAACTATAAAATTGCTAAAGCTGTGAAGTAGTATCTGGTTTAGAAATAAATTTGATGATTGGATAAAAGCTTCATCAAAACACATTTAAAGAAAAATTGCCAAATTGATTATCTCTAAATGTGAATTTATTTTTATATTATATTTATTGTTTCCAATTTCAATGAATGTGAAATCAGATAAGTGCTATTATATCCAAGTTTTTATTTTAGTCTGTGATTAATTTCATGAAAGATTAAAATTTAGTACTCAGTAATACATACATTTTGGTAATTAAGATACCATGTGACCTTGAATTTTCATTATAGTATCTAAGAACAAATAAATTAATAAAACATGAATCTAATAATAGATGTAATAAGTTAAGATTAAAGTAATAAAAATATTGTGCACATCTTAAAAAAAATTCCTGTCAAAATTAGTAAATCTTATTAGTAATATTTTTTTCTCTAGAATTGATCTCGAAAACATTTGGCATCAAGCATATCTCTAATTAAATACCATTTACAAATCATTTTAAAGTTTTCAATATATATTGACCCATCAAGATGCCAGTTAAATTGAAATGGCCCTGGTTAGGGATTGCCATCCCATGTTTCCTTATATCATTTATTGGTTACACTTCACACATTTATATTTTATCGAATAATCTCTCATTTTTCAAACAATGTTATTTCGAATTTTCAATATCCATGATTTGGCTATCATATTATTTGGCTATTGTAACAAATCCAGGTGAACCAGATAAATTATTTAAACCAAATGATAATGAATGGAAAAAGTTTTGCAAAAAATGTAACCGTTACAAACCAACAAGAGCACATCATTGTAAAACTTGTAACCAATGTGTATTGATGATGGATCATCACTGCCCTTGGACATTAAATTGTGTTGGCTACCAAAATTTTTCACATTTTATGAGGTTTCTATTTTGGGTCATTGCAACAACTAGTTTCCTTCTGTTTTATCAAGTTAAAAGGATTGTTTATTTTTGGAACAATAGAAATCTTCCAAATTATTTATTCAAGAAATCAGAACTTATTACATTATTCATTTGCACACCATTAAACGCATTTGTATTGCTTACGATATCTTTGTTATTTTTTAGATGTTTATTTAATCAAATTATAAATGGTAAGACACAGATTGAAAGTTGGGAAATGGATAGACTTGAAAATAGGTTTTATCTCAATAAATTAGTGCCTCAACTGATCTTAAACCTTTGGGAGCTCTATCCTCAATTAAAAACAGATAATTCCAAGCAAGAAGCAGAACAATTATTGAATAAAAAAATACGGTATGATAGCATAGTTAACTTCCCATATGACATAGGAGTTTGTGGAAATTTTTATGCCTCCCTTGGCTCACCTCTAAATTTTTTGTTTCCATTTGGTTCCCCACCTGGTGATGGAATGACATTTAAGAAAAATGAAATAGCTGACTTTGATCCCGAAAACTCTACATTATCAGATTTACTTTTGTGTTTGCCATGGCCCCCAGATAAAGGTCGTCATAGTACAAGTTTGAGCTTAGATGAAAATAGAAGAAATGTTGAAATTCTTACAAAAGACGGTGAACAAGTCATTAGAAACAGAAGTCATGATAGCAATCCAATTTTGGAGCGTAAAGAATGGTTCAACGAATGGGGTGAAAACTTAGAGGATTTTGGAGTTGATGTAGAAATGGAATAAATTTTTTATTAATTGAAATAGCATACAAGAAAATATTTAAAAGATTAATAAATATAATTCAGATATATACAGGTTATAAAATTGTTTGAATTAATGTAATTCAATTTAATATCTAGTATTAATATCAATATTATTTTTGTTTTTTATGTAATTATATGATAAAATAGATTTTATTTAAATTTTATTTATTACAATATTGGGTTATAAGCATCCCAAAAAATTATTTAAGTATGTAATTCATCATTTGCAGTACTTGAAGATTCGCTAGCATTTGCTTCTGATTTTATTTCCTGAACTTGGTTTTCATTGGTAGCATTTTCTTGGTTTTCCAATTTGGTAGCTGGGGCTTCTGGCAAAGTTGGAGGAATGAACCCAGCCAATGAACCGTTCTTCTTGATATGATCGTATTTGGATTTTGAAATTAGTGTTTCGTTATCAGATAATGTTTTTTTCCAACCGAATTTACCATTTAAGAATTTATCAAGTTTTTCTTTCGATTGGTTTTTTTTATCCTTATAATTTTGGCTTTCAACGTTAATAGGATACTTGTTCATAGAAATTCGTGAAAACACATCAAATGAACCAGGTTCAACTTCTAGAGAGTAGTTTTCAGGATCAATTTTTATTTTTAATTCTGAATGTGAGATACCTTTTGGTGAATATTTATCATTAATAGTATCCTCTTCCTCGTTATAAGCTTCTTCTGACTCAAGAATTTTCTCCAAAAATGGAATTTGAATTTCATTTTGTGAAACTCCTTCTGTAGGATGTGAAAGAGCATAAGAAGTTATATAATATTTCCATTTTTCTTCAGACGATTTAGGTTCACTCAATGTCAAATCATCCATACCAATATATTGAATACAAATATTATGTGAAGATTTATTAAAATCAATACGGAACATATTGTCTGCAGTAGTCATGTGAGATCTAGTTTGTAAACGGTATAAAATTTGATCTTTTGAACTTGTAGTTGGAGAAGTTCTATCTTTTTCCATCAACATCATGATTTCGGCGGTCTTAACATCGGATATGATTGTGTGTGCATGCTTAACTATTGATTGAGTAACCTTGTCAATTGTATATAATTTAAATGCTTTGTTCAAAAAAGCTTGACGTAAACTTTCTTCAAACCAATGGTGTTCAAGATCACCTTCAATCAATCTTGTACTTAGTTCTAACAATTGCTTATAACTATCAGTACCGACAAAATCTAATCCCATATTTTTTAATTGAGTTGAAACTAAATTTAGATCTTTAGCAAAAGGGACAATGCTTCTATTTTTAATTTCATTAGTTACTTCTTCATTCATGACTTTGACTTCACTTAATCTTTCATATAAGGTGATTAAGTGACGCATGAAAACATAAATATTAGTATTACCAAATAAATTATAAATTGAACGGTTTTGAATGACACCTAAAGAGTTAGCATTATCAATAATACTGCCTAATAGCCATGGTTTCTGTGCTTCTTGCCTAATTAATTCATCATCATCGTCAGCAGAGCCTGGTGAATACACATCATTCGAAGAGTTATCATGTTTTTCAAAACCTTGTTTAACTTTTTGATATTTAGCCTTATTTAAAATATCGTGAAACGATATTCCTTCATCATCCATAGAACGCTTTCTTGAAGGTTTGTCAGATTCGACTGAATTAGATTCATTATCAGATTTATTGCTATCTAAAGGAGTTCTAATCTTAATAGCTGCTTTTATTTCATTTAGCGGAATGAAGAAGAATAAAGAAATAAAATGTTGTAAGAAATCTCTTAGCCTTTCTTTATCAGGGTTTGAATAATTAGATGTATGGTTAATAAATACATCACATAATCTCATTATATCAAATAAAATTTCCTTATCCTTAACACAATAATCTAATTGACTCTTAGGTTTTGGTGTTAGCCAGTGTAACTTTTTGTTAGTTTGATCAACTTTGATGCTGCTTATTTCAGAAATTAATTGTTTTGTTGTCAATAATTTTTTGTCAGCTTGTTTGAAAGTTAACCCTAAATGATCTAGTGATTTATAGTACACCTTTTGCTGCAATTCCCTCCAAACCTTATTCCATTCACGTTGAGCTCTTCTCCATTCTTCATCTTTTTGTTTTAATCTTTTTAAAATAATAGGTACAGCTACAGCTGGATATTCATGTAAAGCATCAATTAATTCAAATCCTCTTTCTTTGTCATACACCTTTCTGATAACTTTTTGATAAATAGTTACAGAAGTATGGCCTAAACCGATAGGTAGTTTAAAGTTAGCTCTTTCATCTTCTGACATATTCGCAATTTTGCTTGCAATTGTTTCCAAGGTTTGGATAGTTCTTAAATTGGATTCGATATAAAAATCATACTCATGTCTTTCTTCTTCAATTTTAAATAAAGTTTCTTCATATTGATTTTTACGATGCGCAATAAAACCAGAATCTTCAGATGCCCAAACTGGATGACCAACCCAGTCATCATTCAATACTTCCCAACACATTTCATCTCTACCTGAGCAAGGCATGAATGTGTCGGTCTTTGGTAATTTTTTATAGCTTGGACCATAAGCTTCACATAAATCTAAATCTAATTTATGTTTTTCATGAACTATATTTTCTATATGTTTTGGTTTGTCTTGGAAACCAACGAATCCTTTAAACCAAGAAAACAATTCGTCATTTGAACCAAGATAGAACTGAACTTTTTCTACTAGTTCATTGATATCCAATATATTTTGAGAATATAGATTTAAAATCTTCAAAAATTCCATATAAATTTGTTTGTTATTAATGAACTTTTTAGCTTTATCGAAGAAATTTGTTTCTTCAACTAAAGATAAGCTATCTTCAATAGGTTCGACTGGTTCAGGTATGACAGGAACTATACTTGGATCCAAATCTATCTCTGGTCTAACAGACATCTCTTGTGTGTATCTTTCATCTAATTGTGCGTGCATTTGTAATTGTTGTTGTTGTATTGAAATATGCTGTTGAGCTTGCAAATTGTTTAATTCAGCTTGGGAATAAACTTGATTTCCGAGGGCTGCAGATATCTGTTCATCCGCAACAGGATTACCTCTTAAATCAGAAATTGGGACACCTTCATTGGTATGAGTAATTTGCTGTTGGTTTTGTGTGTAACCTGGCTGTTGTGGTTGAATATGTTCTACGTTTGGTTGCATGATTGAAGAAATACCCATTAGATTGTTGTTGGTGACACTCTCAGGCTTATTTAAACTTGATGGTGGCGAAAAATTACCCAAAGGAGGTAAACTTTGAACAGCATTTACATTTGATGGAATTGTTCCTGAAGAACCATTATTTTGGTAATAAACGTTATCATAAGCTACTTGCTGTTGTCCTGTCATATTTTGCTGTTGATGCTGAGTATATTGTGTAGTGGTAGTTTGCGCATGTTGAGTAGATTCGGATTCAGCGTTGCCGTTATTATCTGGTAAAAACTTCTTGAAATCATCCAATAAATCAGGAGCGTTTCTAAATAAAACCGTAACTTGCGAATAAACTTCATTAATTGGTTTTTGTTCCTTTTGATACGTTTGTAAAATTTCTAAAAAAGTTTTATAAATATCGGGTTGTGAGGCGAATCTATTTTTGATTTTATTTACATAACTCACAGCTTGACTAAATTCGACATCAGCAGGCTTTTCTGTATCATTTGTTATAGGTTGACTAACATTGTTTAAACTTGGTTGTGCTGCTGTATTATGGTGTAAATGAGAAGATTGTTCAATTTCGGTAGTATCTAGACGAGCTGGAGTACTTGAAGCAGGTTCTGGAATAGTATTTGCTACTGATACATTTGAATTTATAATTGTATCGTTATTTCCATTTACACTTGGTGAAGCAACGTTGGCAGATGTTGAAGCTTTAGCTGTGGAATTAGTAGAAGCAGCTGTAGAAGCAACAGTGGTAGATGTGCCAATGGCACCTGTGGTTAAATTTTGTGCTGTATTATTAAATGGAATAGTTTCGGAACCTGCTGGAGTAGTAACTTTTATTGGATCATTTGGATTATTTGTACACTCGATAGTATAACCCTGTGGTAAGAAAGTGTTAAAACCTTGAATTAATGAAGGATATCCTCTAAATAAGGTAGAAACTCTTTCAATAACACCTGGAGTATCGATTGATTGTGATTTAAAGTCTTTCATAATATCTAAGAAATGATTATAAATATCTGGTCTTGAACTGAATTGTAATTTAACTTGTTCTAAATAAGTTAAAGCATCTTTAACATTTAGAGGCCTGTAATATGGATCATTATTTTCATTTTGTTCATGTGAAGTGTATGTTGTAGCAGGAGCAGCGGCAGGAGGAGCATTAACATTAGAAATTGTGCTTGCAGTGTGAACTGTAGCAGGAGCCGCCGCTGTAGTTGGAGCAGAAACTGAAGCTGCAGCTGTATTATTGCTATTAGTGTTGCCATTATTATTAATATTATTTGTATTTGTGTGTTGAGAAGTGGATTCACTGACATTGTTAGTGGAAGCTACTGGTGGAGTGACTTCATTTTTAACAGGTAGCGGGTTGTCAAAACTTGCTACCGAAAATCCGCTTGAAGTTGAATTTGTACTACTACTTGGAAAATGTGGAGCAGAAACATGTGGTTTCGGTGGTTGTACAACATTTGTACTTGTATTATTAGTAACTGTATTTGATGTAGTTGCATTTGGAATTGGAGTTACATTTTTTGTATTTGAATTTAATAAAGTTTCGTTACTATTGCTATTGCTATTAGTATTACCATTGCCGTTATTGTTGCTGTTATTATTATCTAATTTTGAAAATGAAGGTAGTACAACATGTTTATTTTCGTTGACGCCATTAGTCGTGCCTGTTGCATTAGTATTCACGTTAGAGTTACTATTCGTTGAATTACCTGAATTTTGTGGCTGATTCCAAACTTGTGACATGATTATAATATAAGTTTGTGTATTCTTTTTCTTTTTAAATGAGCAATAAAACTTATAGTTTATTATTTATAAAAAAAGAGTCTCTTTTTTTCACTTTATTTCTTCAAAACAAAAAGTAATACAGATCACAAAACTTGATTGAATATGTGTATATTTTGTTTATGTGATATTCTGATTCTATTATAATTAATAGTATTGATGAATTTTTTATTTTCAGTTTCTCAAATTAATTAAATTAATTTCAATAGAAAAAATAAAAAAAAAGAATTAGAAGGGAAATTTCAGTGAATTCGTGTTCTCAGAAGGAAAAAGAAATCTTCAATTGATTATAGTGCAGTTAACCAAATTGAATAAGATGAATTAGATTAAGAAAATTAAATAAAATAATAGTAGAAATTGTATTAAGATTAATATAATATAAGCAAATATAATATTCATTAAAATAACATGAATTAAACTAAAATGAAAAGTTTTTTAAATAATATTATAGTATAATTTAGTATTGCTAAAAAAATTAGTTGTCCTAATTTTTGGTATTTTTGGTATTTTTGGTATTTTTGATTTTTTTTCCTCTTAAAAGAAAAAATTAATGTATGGTAAATATTCCACCCATAGTAAAAACAAATCGGTACCCATACTTAAAAATGTATATATTTATTCTCATAGTCGAAGCGTTCGTTCGCCATAGAAAAGTGTGTTTCTTTTTCAAGGCATTGGCTTGTTGTAGGGCTGGATCAGAGAGAGATACACAACAACATTAATTATTCACATAAATATGAAAACACGTTGTACGGTGGATTCACAGACACACTTGTTACCAGATACATGTATTTGTACGCACATACACACATGCGTGCACAAACGCACACAAACACATATACACTTATATATATTTTTTTGCTTTATCCTAATTGAGGAAATACTTCTTAAATAGGTAATCCAATATACAGTTACTGTATGAGAAAATTAAAAAGGGTATGCTGTGTTCCCCGTTATTGGTGATAAATAAAGATGGCCGGGTACTTTAATTTGTGCTTGTGCTTGCGGTGATACATATGCAACTGCATCAAAAATATTAGATTGCTAAAACAGTACTTCGGTATATTGATGTTATCCAATGATGAAGCAATCTGGATTCAACCGTCTTGTTCTTATGTCGCTGGCATGTTTTATTCTTTTCTTAAGAATATTACAAGTTAGGTGATACTCATAAAATGGCAACTGTGTCTAGAAATAACTTTCTAACGGGGTGGTCCGTACAATGCTGACACTGAATGGTTTAAGCTTTAGTTCTTTCAATTGAACCATAGTGTGACTATGATTGTAAAGGTAGTATTATTATTTCTATTTTTATAGAATTAGGTAGTCCATAAATATATAGGTATGTTCAGGAATTTTATTTCCATTTAATTTTATATTTTTTATAGGAATATTTATTATTGTTTTATTTTTCAGATGACTATTTATTGTTTGGTCAATGAAGCTTTTGCTGGAACTAACTAATGTCACCGAAACAAAACTAAACATGATTTTTTCTCGTTCATTTTATGTTTTTTTTTCTCAGCAGATAATTATTAACATTGCTGTATCTGACTCATTCATAGAGCATGTATTATTAATAATATCTTGTGATAATCATTAAACCAACAAGTGTCGTTATATATTAATGTCACTGTTCTCTGCTCGTCTCTCTACTGCTTTCATTGTTTTTGTAGCTGGTAAACGTATGCATGCAGAGTCATATGATACGACATACATTATTTTTATATTTTCAACCAAAAAAAAAAAGAAAAAAAAAACATCAAGAAAATAATGCTGGAAATTAATTAATATATGAAATATTGGTAATAAAATATAAAATAGGTTGAATAAATACGTTTGCTATTTATTATTATGAATGGTTTTGATTGACTTTTTTACAATCAACACAGATAACCCAAAGTTGCATATATATTTAATTCCGATTCAGAGATGAATGCTCCAGATAGATTCGAACTATTCCTTCTAGATGAAGGTCAATCTAAATTACAAATAGAGCAAGATACAAAAGCTGCTAATGCTGTTGTGATTACATTTGAAAAAGAAGATCATACTTTAGGTAATTTAATTAGAAATGAATTATTAAATGATGAAAAAGTTTTATTTGCTGCTTACAAAGTTGAACATCCATTATTCGCTAGATTTAAATTAAGAATACAAACTGAAGAAAATTATGATCCAAAGGATGCTTTAAAAATAGCTTGTAATAATATTATTAATAAATTAGGTATATTGAAAACAAATTTTGAAACTGAGTGGAACTTACAAACTTTAGCATCTGATGACAATTTTTAAATTAGAATTTGAAATAATAAAATAAATCATCAAATAAATAAAAAATAATTATATAAATAATCAACTAAATAATTGATAAAATAACTGTATGAATTAATAATCATTGTAATATAAATAATAATTTTTCTCCCGCCCAATAATATAACAAGATATAATATAAGAAAAGATATAAATTCAAAACGAAATTAAAGTATAGTGAATACTTAATACATGATATTATATTATTTTTATATTTTATATGAGTGAATGGGTATCTATCTTAATTGACCTTGTTCTACTGTTACAATTGTGGATTTTTGTTTTAAACCTTCTTTAATTAAAGTTAATTTCTCCAAAAATTTACATTCTGGGTAATCTGGTATGTCACCGCTTTTCAAAATTTCAACCAATGGGTATGTTATACTTTCATGTGATGGGGATATATATGTAACAAGTTTACCACCATCAGATATAGCAAATTTATGATGATCTTTAAAATTAAATTGGAATGTACCGTCACTTAGTTCAAACATAACAAATTGTTTGTATCTTGTATATCTTCTTAAAAAGACATCATCTTTATGATATTCTTCTCTAACAAATGTAGAAACTCTACTTAAATTAGCTCTCATATATTTGGAAAAAAAGTCTATCACTTCTAAATGTCTAGTCAACTCTCTTGGTTTATCTCCAAGTAGATAGTGACTAGCAACCCAACCTTCTTTATCATCATAACTAATATACCAAAATTCCTCAGCATCTGCTAATCTTAGCACAGTAGTACCGTTATTGAATAATACACCAATGTCTTCAGTAGATAATTGATATGAAAAACCATGCTTATTTGAATAATCGACCCATTTAGTAACAACGATTGGATGTTTAACTTTTGGTAACCTTGATGGAGGTAAACCACCCATTTTTTTTTGAGCTTCAGCCTCCAGTATACCATTTAATGTTAAATGACATTCACTAGCTAAAATTCTTAAAGAAATTTCAGATTTAATTATATTAGTCGAAGTTGCTACCAAATCTTTCTTTGCAACAGCTTGATGTGCTCTACGAATTCTTGCTTCACGAGCTAAATCATTTAATTTTCTTTGTGTTTCTATGTCAACAATTTCTTTATATTTATATTTTGTTCCACCTGGAGATAATGAATCAGGTAATACATTTTTTCTTAATTGTTGTAATTCATTATTTTTAATCATAGATACAGGCTGTTTATCATTCCCTGGGTTTAGCATAGTACCATCATTTAGTAAACCAGAACTTTCTAAACAGTTCTTGAAATTTACTATAGATTGTTCCATTGTCAATACGCCATCATAGTTAGGTACGTTGGTCATTACATCTGATTCTATGTGAGAAGGGAATAAGCCTCTGAACCATACATAATCTATAATTTCATCAATAGAAGGCCTTTCTAATGGATCTAAGGATAACAAATCTTGAATTAGTATTTTAGCTTCTGAAGAAATGAATTTATCTTTTGGAAATGCAAAATCACAACATTTAATTCTTTCATAAATTGTGTTAACATCTTTTGATTGAAATGGTGGTTTACCAATCAATAATGCATATAACATGACACCAATTGACCAAATATCAACTTCATATGAATGTCCTGTATGTTTTCCCATCAAGACTTCTGGTGCAATATAATTTGGTGTACCGCAAACGGTATATTTTCTTTCTCTATCATTTGCTAATACAGCAGCTAAACCAAAATCACCAATTTTTAAGTTATAATCTTTATCAAAAAAGATATTACCTAATTTTAAATCTCTATGGATTACTTTTCTTGAATGCATATATTTGATAGCACCACAAATTTGAGTTGCAAAAAATCTAACTTCTGGTTCAGTTAAACTCTTTCTTTTCTTCAATAGATCCATTAATGAACCATTCGGACAAATTTCTAATAGTATATAAACATTTGTATCATCTTCAAAACAATCTATGAATTGTACTATATTTATATGTTTCATACTTTTATGGATTTGAATTTCAGACAATAATTTTCTTCTTGTTTTTTCTGATTTTATTGATAGTTTAGCAACTGTTTTAGCTGCAAAAATTTTACCACTATCGTCATTAAATTGGAAACAACGAGCAAAACCACCTTCACCTAAGAAGTGACCTCTATGATAATCTCTACCTCTTGTTTTAATTAAAGATGGTGGAGTTTTACATAGTGATGAAAGCTTTTCCTTTTTCTTTTTTTGTTGTGGTTGATTTGATTGAACATTATTATTTCTCTCTGGATCTAATCTTTTTACTGACGTTCTATATTTTTCCTTTTCTTTATCGAAGTTATTTAATTTAATTGGGGTATGCAAATTTGAACGAGCATTTAATTGCTGGTCATTTATAGATTGTAATGGAGCCAAAGACATATTTTAAAAAATTAAATGTAATAGCTTAGAATATAATATAAATAACACAATTTTTGTAAATATATGATCAATAATATTATTTTTATACCTATGTTATAGTAAATTGTGTTTCACAATCAAATTTTTAATTGTGATCCAATGAACTTTTTAATAAAATGTTTTAATCAAAAATATGATTATTTGATTAGATGCTTGTTGTTGTTTAGGTCTTAAACTTCAAACTAAAATGAACTTAATACTGATATAAATAATTCTTGTTTTTAAATAAATGATATATTATACAAAAGATATAACAATATAAATAGAATAATAAAATGTTTGTATATATATAACTATTAATAAATTTAAGTTGTAAATATTAGAGAAGAAAAAAATAAGATTTAGAGTGTATTCGAATTACCGTAAAGAGCCATAACATAAACATTTACAATACTGCAAACAGAAACAAAATAAATAAACTCATACTAAATGACAGGAATATTACATCAAAGTTTAATAATACATAGTTTAATTTTTGCAGTCTCTTTGTTGTTTTGTTTGTGTTTTTGTGAAAGTTGAATATTGAAGCATTAATATTTATTATTATTTTCAATTATTTTTTTTTCAGTCAAATTGTTGTCGTTTTACCTAATTAGGAAGTATCTTCAATATATCATGTGACTTAATATTTTTTCAATAATCGTAGACCTACTCAACAAGACAAACCCTATTTTAATATAGGGTTTTAAGCTGAGAAGACCTATATATCAATTTATGAAAGTATGGTGTAAAATAATTTAAAAATGATCAGCCAATATGATACTGTATCTTGTAAACTTTAAAAAGCAACAACATATAAATATATAATTTACTCATTTTGAATGGTACCCATTTAATTAATATGATAATATAAATACTTAAAAGGTTATCTAAATTAAAGGTTTAGCGGATAAACATATCATTAATTAATTTCGCATTGTTTTATGGTCTCTTATTTTGAGTAAAGAAGAATATTATAAACTAACGGTATTTGATGGAGTACTAACATTTTAAATTGTGTTGGATTGAATTGGATTGATCTGCTCTGAAATGCACTACTTACTTCTGATTGATTGTTTAATTATAAATAATATTTTTATTCTTTATAAAGTAAGTGATTATTGAAGATGAACTATTTTACCGCTGATGTAGTTAATAAAATGACTTAGTTAGTCATTTCATAATTTATCATATTAAACGAAATCAACCAATCTATTACATTTTTAATGCATTTCCCGATGAAAATGAAGAAAAAAACACACGCCTATTCCCATAGTGAGACGGAAAAAATTTAAATACACGTTAATTAATTTAATGACGAAAAAAATCAGAAAAAAAGAAAAAAAAGAAAAAAGTCAATGCTCATCTACTTTTATTATACTATCTATAAGATGAAATTAAAAGTAGATAAATATTTTTTAATAATTGAGTTTTTGTTATGAATGCTCTAAAAACATTATTTGTTCATTTAAAATAAAGTAACTTGAAATAAATTTAAAAATTCAAAAAATTACCACATATTAAGTGAAATCAAATAATTTTAACAAGTAGTCATATTCTGATTTTATAAAATTTCCTACAATTAATCAATTCTCCATAAAATGGCAAAAAGAAAGATTGTAATCGAGGAATCTGATTCTGATTCCAGTTCTTTTCACAATGATACTATTGGTGAAGATCTAGATATTCCATTATCAAAGACTGGAGATATGGATATCCCACTTTCAAAAACCATCAAATTAAGCAATAAGAAATTAAAAACTGTAAAAGATGAGGAAGAAATTGATGATGAATTAAACCTTTCAGGGTTTACTAGTAATACATCTGTTTCTTCTTCTCCAGTTAAAAGAGTTAAGAAAAAAACTAAATTGAATGCCACAAATAATATAAAAAAAGAAGAAGATAATGACGATGACGAAGATGACGATGAAGGTGAAGAGGAAGAAGAATACAAATGGTGGGAAGATGATGAAAATGATGGAACTGTCCAATGGACTACGTTCAGACACAATGGTGTTTTGTTCCCACCTGTTTATAAACCATTACCTTCTCATGTAAAATTATATTACGACGGAGCTCCAGTCGATCTTCCTCATGCTGCTGAAGAAGTTGCAGTTTTCTATGCAGGTGTTATAGGGACAGATCATGAAAATAATGATACATTTAAAAATAACTTTTTTACAGATTTTAAGCAAATGTTAAAAGAACATGGAGGTGCATTAAATGGTGTATCAATAAAAGATTTTTCAAAATGTAACTTTTCTAGAATATATGATTACTTACAGGAACAAAAAGAAATTAGAAAACAACTAAGTGCACAAGAAAAGAAGCAGTTAAGATTAGAAAAAGAAGAGTTTGAGGAACCATATAAATTTTGTGAAGTCAATGGCCGTCGTGAACAAGTAGGAAACTTTAGAGTAGAACCTCCAGATTTATTTAGAGGTCGTGGTGCTCATCCAAAAACCGGTAAATTAAAGAGGAGAATATATCCTGAAGATATTGTATTAAATTTAGATAAAGATGCACCAATACCTCCTGTACCCGAAGGCCATCATTGGGGTGAAATTAGACATGATAATACAGTTCAATGGCTGGCAATGTGGCGAGAAAACATATCCAATTCTTTCAAATATGTACGTCTAGCAGCAAATTCATCATTTAAGGGTCAAAGTGATTTAAAGAAATTCGAAAAAGCAAGAGAATTAAAAAAACATATTAATAATATTAGAAGAGATTACAAGAAAAATATGAAGAGTAAATTAATGGTTGAGAGACAAAAAGCTGTTGCAATTTATTTAATTGACGTATTTGCTTTAAGAGCTGGTGGTGAAAAATCTGAAGACGAAGCTGATACGGTTGGTTGTTGTTCTTTAAGATACGAACATGTCACACTAAAACCTCCCCAAACAGTTATATTTGATTTCTTAGGTAAAGATTCTATTAGATTCTATCAAGAAGTCGAAGTAGAAAAACAAGTATTTAAAAATCTAGCAATATTCAAGAGACTGCCTAAAAAGCCTGGCGATCAATTGTTCGATAGATTGGATCCATCTATTTTAAATAAATTTTTACAAAATTATATGCCTGGGCTTACTGCCAAAGTGTTCCGTACTTATAACGCATCCAAAACTATGCAAGATCAATTGGATTTGATTCCTAATAAGGGTACGGTAGCTGAAAAAATGTTAAAATATAATGCTGCCAATAGAACCGTGGCTATTTTATGTAACCATCAACGTACTGTAAGCAAAACACATAAACAAACTGTTGAGAAGGCCGGTGATAGAATTAAAGAGTTAGAATGGCAAGCATGGAGACTAAAGAAGGCAATGGTACAAATTGATCCAGATTCTTTGGCAAAAAGTCACAATAAAAGATTTTTAACTAAAAAAGTTAAAAACTTTACAAAATCGTCACAAAAGAAAATACATAAACTTATTGTCGATAGAGAAAATGATAGAGTTCATAAAAGATTTATTAGAGAGAACGATAAGAAGAAGTTCGAAAATGAAGAATTATTAGGAGATGTTGTCTTAAAAGAGTGGCTACAAAAAGTTGAAGATAAAAAAATTGAATATGAAAAAGAAGCCGACACTGATATTATTGAAATTACTACAAAAATCAATACGGTTGAAAAAATTGAAAAACAAATCGATAGATTAAAGATAAGAATAGAAACGTCATCAATCCAGTTAAAAGACAGAGAAGAAAATTCTCAAGTTTCATTAGGTACTTCTAAAATTAACTATATCGATCCTAGATTATCTGTTGTTTTCTGTAAGAAATATGATATCCCAATCGAAAAGATTTTTACTAAGACCCTTAGAGATAAATTCAAATGGGCCATTGAATCAGTAGATGAAAATTGGAGATTTTAAACAGGAGTTTATCAACGAAAAAAAAATATGTGTAAAAGTACATATTTTCATAGACAATTATACCACATTAAATTCCTTCTTTTTAAATTAGATTGCGAATTAGGAAATATAATTATAAATAAGAACTATTCCATATATTTATAATTAGAATATGAGAATAAAATAAAAAGCTAAACAAATTATAGTATTTAATTAAAGTTAGTTATAATATATTCAGAAAATGTATAGTTATTATATTTAGTTTAATTGCATTCTATTAATCTCAGCTATATTACATGATCTTTTCTATTTTAAAAATCTATTATAATTATCATTAATTCTTCTGACGAGGATGAAATATTTAATCACAACTAATCTTTGGTGTTCCTGCTTAGAGTGCTTCTTAAATTTCTAAAAAGTTGGACACGAAACACGAAAATATTTTTTCGTGTCATTAACGCGTTGGTAGTGAAGGAACACACGTACAAAATCGCTTTTATTTTTGTAGTATAAGAGAAAAACGCTGTACTAAGGCGTTGTCAAACAATTAATATAATTGATACTTCGTTGGCTGGAGGAAAATGGATAGAAATAAATAGTCTTTCGAGGATGTCATTTGAAAACCTCCAGATCTGGCATTTATCAAAAGGGCAATTCGTGAATTGTTGACAAAGAATGATTGAAAATGCTTTTATTAAACATCTGATGATTTTTGCTGAATTAGGAAATTTAATTTGAAAACCTTTTAATTTAGTAGTATAATGCGTTTAAAGATGTGCACTATGTTGACGAAGTTTTTTTTATTCGAATTGAATATATATATATATAAATACAATGTAAAATATAAAATATCGATAGTTGTATATAAAGCAATTAATTTTTCTTTTCACATTTTCTGTGAAGAGAAATTGTTTTCAATCTCCTGTTTATTGTTTTAAAAGACCAACACGTCACTCGCTATTTATAACAACTAACTAAAATGAAAGTATGGTCATTAATTTTATACCTGGTCCAGATATCAGCTTTTTCCTCAATGAATGTTTCAGCTAAGTCGACTAGTACTTCTACATCTAAAAGTTCATCAGGTTTAACCACTGCAAGCACAACACTAAATACAACATCCAAATCAAGTACAACATCCAAATCAAGTTCCAACTCGAGCACAACTAGAACTAATAATTTACCAGGTTTAGTTACTTCACGTTCAACAACAAGTACTACATCCACAATTGGCAGCACATCAAGTGGTTCTGGTTCTAGTATTACTTCTTACTCATCGTCAGTTTTGTATTCTTCAACTTCAACCAACTCAAGCACCTCCAAAACAACATCATACAGTTACTCATTACATATTCCAAGCACTAACCAAAATAAGTACATATCTGTTCCGACACAAACTGAAGGTACGGTTTACATTGCGTTTGGAGCAATTTTTGCGGCTGCATTTTTAAGTATATTATTAATCTGGATTGTGTTACAATTTTTATCATCCAGAAATACAAAAGCTTGGAATCCAGATGATGATAGTGGTTATAATAATACTGATATTGAAAAAAATTTTCAAAATAATCTAAATTATAATAATGTTTACAGTTTAAGTAACCTAGCATTGATTGAATCTAAAACAAACCTTGGTTCAGGAAACACCACTCCTTCTACAAATTCAAATACCAGTGTTTCTGATAGTAATAGCAGTTTATCAGATAATATTGATTTTGAATCAGATATCACTGAAAAAATTTTAAGAGAAAAATTAATAGAAAAAAAATTTTCACCAAATGTTAGAAATACGATGTTCATATCTCCGACAGAACTATTACAATCTGGAGAAACAGCAAATTATTTCATAAATGATTCACATAACAACAGTGAACTAAGTTTACAAATACAACAAACAATGATCAGTCCTATAAATGAAGCCACTAAGACAAACAGTATATATGGAAATAATTACTCAATAGCATCGAGATCTGAAATTGACTTACAAACAAAATCAAAGAAATTCAGACCTCCATCCATGCATTTAGAAGATTTATTAAATACTTCTTAGTTAAAATCTATGTACATTATTTAGCATCATATTATCAATAAAATAATATTCTAAACTAATTGTGTAACAGCCAAATCAAAACAAAACTAAATGATTTTTTTGAGTATTTGTTTACTTACAAATCATATAAGTTGTTAGATATTATAATACGGACACCATTTTACATTTTAACTATACAATTTACCAAGTGTCATAAAATAATAACTGACACTAACCTAAAATTTAACTAAATATATTCACTATTCTCATTATAAAACTATGAAAAGCGACACATTTCCGACCAATCGGAGATGTCGTGATTTTTTCCAAAAGCGAAGACTTTATAAAATTCTAGAAACTTTGAAAGGTTTGATGGTAAACATGACTTTTTGAGAACTGGAAGAGTTGGGATGGGGGCAAAGTAGAAATAGAAAGAAAAACCACTTTACGTTGTTAACAAATATTAATTTCTTAAATTTAAGAACTTCGATGATTTAAATATAAAAAGTTAAAATAATATAATTGAAATTTTATGATCATTTAAAGTTAAAGTTTTATCTTTTTTGGCTCTCATTATTTTTCAATAACAAGTAACACAAGTAATAGAAATAAGTTTGTTGTGGTAATAAAAATACTCACCAATTAAACAATATACTTAAATAAAATACAACTAATACAAAATTTATAAAAATGGCTCGTTCAAGAGGTGGAAGAAGCACTGGCTCTAGATCAGGTTCAAGAGGTGCATTTTCTGGTCAACAAACTAGATCAGCTTCTACTGTAGCTGCTCCTGCACAACCTAATGCATACTCACATCCTCCTGCCGCTACACAAGGTCAAACTCAATCACAATCACAAGGTAGACAACCTGGTATGTTCGCTCAAATGGCTTCCACAGCTGCTGGTGTTGCTGTTGGTAGTGCTGTTGGTCATACTATTGGTGCCGGTATCACAGGTATGTTCAGTGGTAGTGGTAGTGGTAGTGAGCAAGCTCAGATACCAGTAGATGGTCAAGCCCAAACATTTAATTCTGCTGCAACAGCTGGTGCTAATACTTGTGATGTCGATGCTAGAAATTTCACTCGTTGCTTAGAAAATAATGACGGTAATATGCAAATTTGCGACTATTATTTACAACAATTAAAGGCATGTCAAGAAGCTGCAAGACAATTTTAATATTTGTTAAATGTAAATTAACATATAATATGTGAAAAAAAGTAATATATTCTGATGTAAAGAAGATTTGAATTTGTCTATCAATTATTTATTAAAAAAAAATTAAACATTTTATTTACATGGTCCCTTTTAATTCGTGATATTATTCATAAAGTATTGTACATATCTCCTTATTTATAAAACAAATAGATACTTTTCAATTTTATTTTGTTTGAAATATTTAGTTTCAGTTTTGATTGATTTTATTTACTCTATTTTTCTTGATTATATTATAAATTCTTTTTTCAAATGCATTCATTACTAATGTCGTTGCACTCTTTGCAAATAATGAAGACACTGCACTATAAACAGGAGATTTAAATTTATATCTCAGTTCTAATTCAACATTACTCTGCTTATCATCTCGCAATGGTGTAATTGACCACTTGCTATGCAAAAAATGAAAAAGTTTATGAGTTATACTTTCAGCAATCACATCATACTTATCATTTCCCCTATCCTCACAAGCCACTTTACAGGTGAACTTGTCGTCATATGTTTGAAAACCTACACGAAGACCAGCTTCTGATGGACGTCCATTTTTATCACATATATTTACAAATGATTCTTTACAATATGGAATAAATTCTTCATATTGTTTTACATTCGATATGACATCGTATACAGATTTCGTATTACTGTTTATTTTTCGTTTGTATAGGAAATATTGTTCCTTTGGCTTGAAGTCACCAAATAATGTTCTTCTTAAAACAACTTGTTTAGCAATTGAATTTCTAATCATTTACAAAAATGCTTTGGAACTTCAGGATGTTTAATTTCAACATACACTATCCAATTGTAATTTATTCTTTAATGTCTTCAAATGTAATTGTTAGATGGCAATTAACCTTTTCTTACACTTATTTTTCTAATTTTTAATCATTAGGGAATCCGTCAAAATTCTGCAAAAATTGGAATTTGAATATTGAAAGCAAAAAGAACTAGATAGATTTAAAAGCCTCTCAACCTCAAATATAATTCATATATAATAAACTTTTTCGATAATAATTTACAGCAGATTCCATAAATATATTCTATCTTCAGTAAAATTTTCTTAATAGAAGTTAAACTTCATCGAATTAAGTGATCATAATAGTTTTAGCCAAGCCCTTTTAGACACTAAGGCTGTAACTGAAATATGACAATGAATTTATTAGAACATGATCCATGGAAAGCAGAAAATAGTTCTGAATCAACAAAACCTACAACTTCAAACATTTTTATTGAGTCAACTGAGGAGTTTAATGAGTTGTCTAACACTTTAGGTAATTTGAAGCTGAATGATGAGGATAAAAATCATGATGATTGGAATGCCACTTATCTTAATAATAGAAATGATAATCACGTAGATAAGTCTCAGAGTACCAGTAAAATTTTTAAAGAAAACAGCAATATTTTGGGTAGTGATGATCTAGAAGAAAATGGATGGTTGGAGTGGATAAATGAAATAAAAAAGAATTATAACCCTTTATCATTTGATCCAGTCGAAATTGAAGAAATACCTGAAAAGGAAGGTGTACTTTTTAAACATACAAATTATTTAATTAAGTTCGTTAACAATACAACCAATACTACTTCTAGTGTTGTTAGACGTTACTCTGATTTTTTATGGCTGCAAGAAATTCTGATTAAGAAATATCCCTTTAGAATGATACCAGAATTGCCACCTAAAAAATTAGTCACTGCTAGTTCTAATGATGATACTACATTTATGTTAAGAAGAAAAAGAAGTTTATCTAGATTTCTGAATTTAGTCATAAAACATCCATTTATGAAGGAGGATATTCAATTAATTAAATTCTTAACTTTGGAAGGTGATTTAAATATTTGGAAGAAACAAATTGATGACGAACAGCTTTACGATGAATTTTATAAAAAGGAATATGCAAAGAGCTTCAAGAAAATTTGGAGAAAAGAATATGCTGAAAATTGGAACACGGCTAACAATAGTATTGAAAGTGTAATAGAAGTTTGGAATAAAATTGGTGTTATACTAGAGAGACAAGAGAAAAAGATTGCTCAAATGGCTCACGAACGTAGCATATTAAGTTCATTAATAGTTAAATTATCTGATAGTACTCCAAATCTATATCCAATAGAATCCGATAACACTGTCTTGGATATTAACAACAGTCTTTCAATTATAAATGCAAACGTGAAGAAGACTGCTGATATTTTTGATGACGAATCTAAAGAATATACAACCTCAATAATACCGATATTTAAAAAATATATTGAAATTTTAACCTCATTAAAGAGTTTATTTGAAAGATATAAATTGTTAGGTGGAAACAATATTGCACAACTCTACGACCATGTAAAGAGTAATATGCGAAAATTAGAAAGCATGAAGGGAAAACCAGATGTTAGTGGAGCTGACTATGATAGAATAAAAAATTCAATTTTATATGATAAAAAGTTAATATTAGAACAAACAAATAGATTATGGCTAATTAGAGAATGCATTATGGAAGAGTTTATTATTTTTCAAAAGTCTCAATATCTAATATCATCATCTTTTAAAAGTTGGGTAAGAGTCAATTCCAATTATACTGGAATGCAAATGAATAATTGGGAAACACTAATGGACCAACTTATAGATTTTCCAACATTTTAAACATTTTCTATTGAATTATTTGATTGTATTATTTAAAGCAGTGCTCATAATTTGAAGATTTATATAATAAACCAATACATATTTACAAGTCATTTAATATTATATGAAAAAGTTTATATTTCTGATTATATAAGTTATAAGTATATTTTAATACTATCTATGCTATTTTTTTACTAGTGTTTGTGAACCCAACACCTTTAACAGTGACAATATAATCATCACTATCTGGGTCATCGACTTCTTTTAATAAAACTTCAGTACCAAATACTTTTTTAATATCTCTTAACAATACAATAAATTTTTCGTCAATTTGATCTCTGGCAATTCTTAATCTACCAAGATCTTCTTTACCAATTACCATATAAACGACCGCTAATGCTAATTGATTTCTTCCTACTACTGCACTTTTTGATATTTCCTCTAGTAAATGATAGGCAGTTTTTAGACCAATATCTTCTGGAACCTCGCCTGCATCACCAATATTTTCTGCAAAAAAACACCAGTTTTTTTTTGTTTCTGCAACCAAAGTAATACCCCAACCTGGACTCTTACCTGAATTTTCACCTCTCCAAACATCTGCTGTTATATTAACTTCACAATTTGCAACTTTTAAAACCTTTCTAGCTGCATCAATCATTCTATTAACTAATGACGGACTAACTCTTGTTGAATATGCTACACCTCTTATTTTCGAGATTTGTGGTCTTTCTAATTCATGCATGGTAATTGGTTGTGCTAATAAAGTATCAACTATTAAATGAACTTCACCACCACCCAATGGAGGAGAACCTCTTTTTAAAGTATGTAATGCACATTCTCTTACACCAAATTTTTCCATAATTGGCATTAAACCCCATTTAATACCTTCAATACCAGCATCATTATGAGATGAAGTGATACCACGGAATATTATTGAAAACTTTTTCTTTGAAAATGGTGCCAAGTACAACATTGGTTCAACAAAATAACCAATTGGTTTTGAATTTGGACATGTATGGGTATACGAACCACCAATAATAATACCTGGTCTATATATGACAGTGGTACCAGTATAAGATATTTCAATACTACTACCATTTGTAACTGCTTCTAGTAATCTTAAAAATGAAACTTCATAATCTTTTAAACCTGGGTTCAAATCATTGGAACGAATTTTTTCTATTTTAATTTGTTTACCTGATAATGTAGCCATCAATAGACGTAGTCTAAAGTTATCTGAACCTTGGAATGCAATGATACCATTTGATTTCGACATAGTATCTTGTATTAATGTTTTATCGATTTAATTCTGAGACAAAAAATTTCTTTTCGAGTTCTTTTGTTTTAAGTTAACTAAATCCAATGGAGTGGTTTCTTGCTAAAAACAAATATATCAAATCAGATATGTTATTCTTGAATGTCTGAGATAATTATAAAATGTATAAAATGTATAAAATGTATAACTATTATATTTGAATTAATTTATGTCAATATCAATTTATTTTGAAGCTCTATGTCTGAATATTTTGTTCAGAATCTTGCGATGAGCTACTAAAAATTTTTTTCGCAGCGTTTACAATTAGTCACGTGCTTATAAGAGATATTCCATAGCCTTGGATTTTTCGAAAAGGCATTAAAAGACATAAATAGAGATATAACCTGGCCTGTCACCATTGATCTTTAAACATAAAGCTGAATAAAATTATACAAAAGTAAAACACAATTATTGAGTATATTTGAAGTCTTAGCTTCAATAGCGAAAAACCTCCTAGGAGAATACAGTTTTTAGAGATTTGAACGGAAACAATATTATTATTTTGATAAAAACAAATTGAATTATTGTTGAAATATAAATATACATTCATATATATGTATATTAATTTGTGAGTCCAATTTACTTTTTTGTTATACCTTTATCGTCGATAAACTTCACCATGTCAAGACAATTCTAACTATTCCCACTGACGCAAAATTATCGTTATTAACGACATATTTCCAACTGAACTCTTAAATTTCAAATAAAGAAATGCAAAAGCATGGTTATAAATTATGTAGCAATAGTGAAAACAATAAAACATTCATTTAAATTATGTTTATGTAAAATCACAATTGTTTCATCAACACGGAAGAAGATTACAGATTAGAATTTGGTAATAGCCCACAGATTGTTAAAAGAAAGTAAATTCAGTGTTGGCAAGAAAACTTTTGAGCAAGAAGACAGGAACTTAACATTTTTTATAATTCCTTATTGTTATTACATTCTAATAGTACACCATGTCTACCTCTGATAGCCAAAATGAACCTCCTCAGAAAAAAATAAAACCAAATTTACCAGCTGCTGAAACTGATCCAACTTTTAATTTAAATAATTCTCCCATGGCAGTACCAACTGATAATATAGGCGAATTCGATATTAATTCTCCAAATGGCTTTACCTCAACAACACCTACTTCATTTGATAAAGTTCAAGAACATGAGGCACCAAATCTAATGAAAACAGATATAAATAATAATAACAATAATAATAATAATAATAATGGCACAGATTCAATATTGAATACTCCACTCCCTGCTAGACAGGAACCAAGCATGAACTTAAATCAAAGTGCACTATTGAGCAATAGTCCTGGAACTAAAATAGAAGTTAAAACAGAACCTTCTAGCGTACAGATAAATCAAGATAATGATGATAAAGAGGTTACATTGCCAACTAAAGAGACAAATATAACTAGTTCAAGTTCTGGTCTGGCTCTTCCACAACAAAACAAAAATAATAAAAAAGCTACTAAGAAATCACAAAGTAAAAATTCTAAATCTGATAGTGGAAAAGGAGAGCAACCTGCAGATGCCAATAAAATGTCAGATGTTTTGCTTTCTGCAGGTGTTGATATTAGAGAAGAAGAGGCTTTATTGAACTCGTCAGTTAATGATTCAAAGAATCAAACACATACTACTGTAGTCAATATTCCAGAACATCCTCCATTTTTACATCCTTTACAAGCAGCCAAATTTATGAAAAAAATAGCAAGAGAGCAAGCTTTTAATCAAGATTTTACCAGAAACGGTGATATCTTAAATATGATATCCACAGCTTGCGAAACATACATGAAAGATTTAATAACTAACACAATTGTGATGTCAAGACACAGAAGAAGAGCAGTTCAATTGAATTTAGGTAGAAGAAGTAAAGTTAGCGTACAACTAAGAAATATCGCAATTAATCAAAAGAAAGATGAAGAAAAGCGTGTTAAAAAGAGAATAGCTCTTGGCTTAGAAAAAGAAGATACTGAAAATAAGATAGATTCAGAAGAAACATTACACAGAGCCTCCAACGCTACTGCAGGTTTGAGAGCAGGTACAAAAAAACAATACGGTTGGTTAACATCATCTGTAACTAAACCTTTGGCAAGTAATGCGAATACTACTGGTAAAATTGCAGCAGCAGTTCAAGCTAGAGGCGATCTAGGTTTAAAGTACAGGGAAGCAAGAGAAGAGCCTGGGATTGTAATGAGAGATTTATTACTTGCATTAGAAAATAGAAGAATAGATACAAGCAATATCATCACTAAAGGTAATTCAAGAATGAGAGATTAGATTTATATAAGAACCATCTCATATTTTTCTATTTAGTTATATATTTTATATATTTGCATTTTCAGATTGTAACAAAATCCATTAAATTATTAAATCATAAATAGATTGATAAATACATAAGAATTAAAAAATTAACTGTAACCAACGTACGTAATTAAAAAGAAAACATTAAAAGTACTTTTATATTATTTTGAACATGCTAGCTCATTAATCTAACTTGTCAAAAATACAGAAAATTAGAAGTCATTAGAATAGCCAAGCTGCAAAAGAAAATAAACCTACTGTGATTAATGATTTTAAGTCAACAACAGAAATTTCTTTAACACCTGCATTACTTGTGGATGATGATCTTGAAGAAGTAGAGCTTGAAGAATGAGAAGAAGTGGATGAAGTTTTAGAATTCTTGACCGATGAAGTCGAGCTAATAGCTGTGTCAGATAACTCGTTGTCTTCAGCAACAGCAGCAGTATGGTTGGTACTTAGAGTACCATCCCAACAGTAATCAGAGAAACAAGTTTCACATTCAGATGGTAAAGTGAAATTAGAGTTTTCATGTTGACGTTTGACAATGGCACAGGCAACACAACCTAAGAAATCAGAACTTTCAGTTAGATTACCTCTAGTAGCAGCTTCAAAACCATTCTTGATCATCCCCAAACGTTCAGAAGTAGAATATGATAATTTGAAAGTACTTTGATTACTTTTAAATGTGTATTGAGAGTTTGGAATGTAAACAACCAAAGGTGGAATGTAAGCTAAATCAGTCATATTAGAAGCATCACAACCAAAGAAAGTTGGCTTCTTATTTAGACCTAAGTTGACAAAAGTATCAACATCTGGAACATATGGGAAAGCAGTACCATTACCTTGTTTAACAAATTGACGTTCGTAGGTGGCAACTAAAGAAGTACCATTTGGCCAAGAATTATCGGTATCGGCAGAGTTATCTAACGCAAAAATAACATCTAAACCACGCTTTTCTACGGTTAATGGTAATAGTGGAATGTTTTGTAAATCTTCACCACCGTCAACTAAATACAAGTCATCAGCTGTAGATAAACTTGTAGAATAGTTATTACGGACAAAAGTAGAATCCTTAAATGGATTTGGAGCAAAAATAGAAATATCATTAGAATCATCAGCTAAGTCAGTTAAATAGCCTGTGATAAAGTTCTTTAAGAATGATGGGATAGAAGTAGTGTTAATTTGTAATAAGAACTGGTTGAATAAAGATGAAGAAGTACCCATAATAAAACCAGTGTTATCAAAGCCTTCAACGCAAGTACCTTCAACGACTGGGGTACCATTAGTAACATTTGTACCCAAATATTTGACATCATAGAAAGCATTTAATGTTGGATCCCAAGAACCCATTTCGAATGGATTAAATTCAAAAACAGTGGCATTAGAATTGATAATAGTAGTACCTGGGTATCTACCATCAGCAACAGAAATTGGGAAAGGCATTTCACCATTTTGGAAAACTTCAACATCTCTTAAAGTAGACCAAGTGTAAGCTTCACCACCATTATGTAAAGAAGGAAAGAAGTTGTATGATAAAGCACGACCCCAAACGTCAGTTAAAGAGATGTTAAAACCAGCATCTTGCTTTTCATGAACAGCATCAGAAATATCATTCCATCTGCTAACAGTACTGAAGATATTTATACCACCTGGGTTGATGATACTGTTAGAAATGTCCCAAATAGCATTATCTTCAGTGAAGTTGTTAACTATACTTTGAACAGAAGTCCAATTGTTCCAAGCTAAAGTACCAACTAACCAGTTACCACCAGATAAACCAGCTAAGTAGGTAGAACTTTGTAATAAACCACCTAAACCGACTTCGTTGGCACCTTCGGTTCTGTTATCCATAGCAGCAATCATACCGGCACCACTCAACATAGCTCTATAACCACCACCGGAAGCAGCAACACCGATTTTTGGAACACTGGAACTAGTGTTGCTGGCAAACAAATCATCTAAGAAAGAAGTGTCCGAAAAATTAGCGGTAGCTCTTCTCAAAAATGTCTCTAAACTTTCTTTAGTGACTTCATCTCTCTTTTGCAACCAATCTAATTCATCGGATGACAAAGAGTCGCCAGATCTTAAAAAGTTGACATTGGAGTCACAGGTAACATTACCTGGAGCATAACCATTACTTGGAGACCAAGCATTTACTGACGATAAAATCGCACATGCAATAGTCAAATGTTTCAATTGCATACTTTCAATGTAAACTGAGGGTTTAAACCTTTATATATATGTGTGTCTGTATATATAAGACTTTTCAACCTTTTTCTAAGAATTTTCTATATATTCCAAAAAAATATGCATGTAGAAAACTTATATTTGATTGAACTTTTCTTATATACAAAACAAATAAATAAACAATAATAGAAGAATACAAATATATAACATTTACCTGAGTTTGCTTAAACGATATAATAATATACCACCACTATATTATTATTGTTATTAGTGCATTATTTTTCACTTCTTACTTAACGAATACGAGCATTTTTCGGCAGGTATAAACAACCCTTGCAAAAGAATATTTCAAAAAATCTCAATTGCGGAACTTATAATAAAAATATTGAAACTTTTCTCAGAATATGCTGCACGCGAACCGCAAAAAGAAACAAATAGCAGACATGTATTAAATTACATCGAAGACATCCATTTCCAAGACTTGATTAATTCGCAGCCACCTTAGATCCTGCACTGTCTGAATAAAGAATAAAGGAATAAAATACTAAGATAAAGCAACATGCAGTTTGAGTTATTAATTAACAACAATTTTTAAATACGTTTTATTTGTAACTAAGCCTTACAACTGATGAAGTTGATTAATGACGATGCTTAGAAAATCAAGTGACGTGGAGTGCTTTTTTTTTATTTTTTCATTTTCATAACATCAACTTGTGAAAAATACATGTTACTTAGCAGTTGAGGTTTAATTAATTTTTCATAAGTGACAGAACTAGGTTTTTATCAGTTATTAGATTGATCGGATTACAGAGGCTTATTTTGTTATATTATGTTATATTATGTTATATTATGTTATATTATTTAATTTTATTATGTTTATTTAAATCTTTAGCCTAATATAGTTTATCTTTTCACGTACGTAATTGTTCTTTTTCAGCTTTTTGAAAATGTTTCTGCCTACGCAGACCCGCAGTTTAAATGTTTCTGCCTAATCGAAGAGGCGGAGGATGGGATATCTAGTGTAAGAATGGTCCTCTTCTGTAGGTGCATTAAAGTCTTTAATGAGAGGGGATGTTTATTTAACAGGAACAGTATATTTTCAATTGATATTAGTGATAATATGATTTATCAATGTGATGCTGTTTATTTATTTTTGATATATCTATGCTATACATCTATGCTATACATCTATGCTATACATCTATGCTATATATCTATGCTAATATTTATGCAATTTAAAGTGGTACTTTTTTGAAAATTGGGATTTAAAACAATGATTGCATTTCAATGATAACCTTCTTCTTCTTCTTCTTCCATTGAAACTATATTAAATGTTCTGGTTTCAATTTTTTTTAATTTAGATTCAATTATTCTAACTGGATAATAAAATGTTTTATCTTGTGTTGCTTTTCTTAAATTTTTTTTACAATTGTTAATGCATTCTGTAATTCTATTATTATTAATCTCATTACTCGAATATGAATCAATTTCATCTTCCTCAAATGTTCTTTGAGTTCTATCGTAAAGCTTTTCTGAAAGGTTATCTGCTTTAACCAAGAAGCATAGTGCGTAAATGTACCAAATTTCATTATCTTCAATATATGGCGGAATAACAATCATCTCAGCAATTTGTTCAATTAATTGATCAATTTCAACATGACAATTTTCACTTTCACTCATTATAATTAATTTATTCCATAATAACGTCTTTGTATAAAGTGGTGTCAATTTTCTGGAACCACCATTGAAATTTGTTTGATCATTTCTATAATTAATACCTTGAACAAAGGACCTATTTTTGTTTGAATATACACTACTTAACCATTGTAAAAAATCAATTAATTTGACTGTATCTAAGTTTTCTAATATGATTGCTCCTAAATTCCAAATTCTTCTGATATCGACTTCTGGAATTCTAACCAGTAACATAAAGCATTTGTATGCTATACCCCATTTTTCTTTAAATATATTACTATACATCAAATCTGTTAAAATAGAAAGATGATGTTTATTATAATTTTGTAATTTGTTTGTATTATTTATATTATTATCATTGACAATTTCAAAACCATCTTTTATCAATTCAAAACTGTTTTTAACATTTTTATTAATATGCAATGTTTTAAAAGCATATTTCTTATCAATTCTGGATCTAGTCTTTTTAATATTATTGTACGTAACAAATTTTTTATTAATATTTTTTTGTCTTTTGAGAAGTTCACTTTCCCATTTTTCAAAACTTTCTTGTGGTTTATCATATCTTAAAAAATATCTTTTTTCCTCATCTGTTGGCCCTTGTTCTTCAATTTCATTGAACTCAGCCATATGCATATCATTGTCATCATCTGAATTATTTTCTTCATCACTAGAAGCTTCCCCCATTATACTTTTCCATCTTTTTAACCTTCTTGCTCTAATGGCATCAACGTCCTCTGCCATTGAAGTATTTTCTTCGTCTCTATCAGCCTCTTCAACAGCAGTATCATTTTCTGAGTTTACAGGTGTCGGAAGTTCATTTTTATTTAATTGGTTTTGTTTTGAAAAAATATCATTAATATATTGATATCGTAGTTTTTTCAAACTAAACGCATTTAATGTTGTATCATTACTCACAGGTAATTCAAACATAATGCAGTAAAATTTTTATGATGCTATTTAAAGGTAGATATATTGTTGACTATTATTTACTTCAATTTAAAAGATACTTACCAAAATCGTACCAAAAATGAAAAGATTCACTTTTTTATTGTTGTTTGATATAATTTTTTTTAAAAATTTTTCTTATATGTTTATTTTGATCTCATCTTGAATTTTTTAAGATGCGATGAGCTGAAAAAAAAAAAGGAAAGCGATAAACTAAAACAGAAATTTGTTAACAAAAATATGAACCGATAAATTTGGACTCAAACTTAAAATGTAAACTTTAACTAGTTAAAACAAATTCTAATCCATTAATTTTTTTGATTGGATGATTTTAATTACATACACTAGCGAATGTTGTTATCGATAATAAATGAGTCGAACAACCAGAGGAATTGAGCAGGTGACAAGTACTCTAAATATTGTTATAAGAAGTAATTAACAATTAAATCAATCATAAATACTGAAACCCATTACAAACATAATTTTACCAAGTCAGTCATCTAAACATATAAGTTATTAGTTTATTTATTCATTGGAAGATTATATGAATCCAGCTTATGAATAAACGTGTTAATAAATGTGCAATTCTATTCAACATTATGATCTTCACAAAAAAACATCTATTTAAAATACAATAATAAGCTCCCAAGTATTTGGTAAAATATATCGCTTTTTTATTTTAATATTCAGTTGATGAAGAAAGTAAATGTAAAAATGCCAAATAAATTTTATTTTAATTTTTGCGAATATATATATGCGATGTATTGGAAGTCGGAGACGATGGTAGAAGTAGATTCTGCGTTGGTAGCAGTAGTGTTTGATTTAATATTTAATTTATTGTTCATATTAGAGGTTATAGTATTACAGTATAATTCCTTGTCCT
>JAJMDY010000055.1:0-88677 GCA_030573885.1 Tetrapisispora pingtungensis (nom. inval.)
TTATATAATCTTACATAAAGAGGACAAGGAATTATACTGTAATACTATAGCCTCTAATATGAACAATAAATTAAATATTAAATCAAACACTACTGCTACTAACGCAGAATCTACTTCTACCATCGTCTCCGACTTCCAATACAAACTATTACGTAAAAATTACTGTGACTGCATCTTAAAAAAATTATAGAATTATTTGGTAGGATTTCAAATACCAGTTATTCAAAATTTCAGGATTTAATTATTCTTTTGAAAGACAAAAATGTTGGTAGAAGCAGATTCTATTCTATTACCAGTAACGTTCAATTATTTTGTTGAAACAGAGAATACGGTCTATACGAATAGTAAGGTTTGTTTTATGCTTAAATAGAAAAAACAAAATGATGCAAATCATATCATTATTTGCCACATAACATATAAATATCTTTTATATAATTATTTTTGTGTTTAACCAGCAATTCTCAAATATACCACTGCAAGAGTTGAAACAATTTGACATCGTTGTCTAATTGAATTGTCCATAAGAAAGTAACAGGTGTATAAACACCCAAATAATAAATCACTAGAATATATGTGATTTTTATGTGGAAAAAAAGCAAGAATATATATTATAGAAATATTAATATATATATATATATATATATATATATATTATTTTTTTTATGATATAGTTCTTGAAAGTTGTTTGTAAAATATTTTAATATTTACTTCATTTTCACTATTTCACTATTTTCATTTATTGACGTCCTAATCGTAAAAATTAAAATTTTAGAAGAAATATAAACAAACTTAAACAAACTTAAACAAATTTGAAAAAAATAAAAAAAATTGATAGATATATACCATTTAAAAATAAACGAAATTTACAACAAAAAATGAGCATATTTCTTATTATAAAATATTAACTCTATTAATAAATACGAAATATAGATTTATTGTATTAGGATGCAAAACCTTTTTCAGTTTTTAAGGTTATTAATTTTTAAAACACCTCTTTCAAAATTAACTTAAAAGCATGTAAGAAACAGTTAATCTCTTGAATTTGAATATTTCGTGACTTCCTCAAAGCTCCTGTCTTACTAGGATCGTTATTGAAATAATGAATCTAAGCTCATTTCAACATTGTAAACATATGATCAAATAAATTCTCAGGCTAGCGTTCTCAGACCGATTATCAGTTAACCATCTTAAAATATTTTCATGGGATTAGTTATTATAGATTAAATGTTAAAGTTGAATTAATTCAAAAAAAAACAAATCAGGTAAAACTCGTAACGCAGCCACCAAATATCATTTAGAATTGAAATAATAGATATACCTACTTGACAAACTTCTTTAAGAAATCTTGATGATATTTTGATTTCGTTAAGTCATTTATATATCTAGTTGAGTTATCCTTCGTTTTCGCAACTTTATTTGTATTATTTTTGTTTCTTCCAAATGTTGTTGAATTTCTCCAGCTGCTTTTAGATTTCGATTTCCCGCTAGTATTATTATAATTTTCTGAATTCAAACTCGATTTCTTAATTTCAAAAGTTGTAATATTAACATCCCTTACAGATGAATTATCGAGATCATTAGTTATCGGTTCATTTTCTCTAAGTAGGTTTAACTCGTGTCTCAGTTTATCGGAATCATCATCATCATCATCATCATCATCATTATCATCATCATCGTCTTCTTCTTCTTCTTCACTCTTTTCCGTGTAATCTTTTTGGTCACATTCATTATTTAAGTTAGTATTACTTTGAGCGTCTTTAGAAATTTGGTCTTCATCAAACGACAAATATTCATTTGAACTACGCTTTTTGGATTTTCTTGTTTTTATATTAGTATGATTTGGTAATAATCTTGCATGTCTTATATTTGTAGGTACATATGCTGCACCTTTAGCACCACTTCTTGCTTCTAATTGAGGCCTATGTGAAGTAGTCATCTTATAATTTTTATAAATTTAGGTTTCTATGACCACTATTTACAAATATTTTTAAAACTTTTTAAGTAAAAATAACTTTGATATGTCAGCTTATTAGCTAAGCTCTTTTTGCAAATTTCACAAAAATTCCTTTAATAATTTTAATAATTATGTTAAAATATTAAATTTATTTTTTGTTATAACCGATGAATTTATTTCTTAATTATAAAACATTCTAAAAAATGTTGAAAATTTACGGCACTTTACTAATTAAGTTTTAATTTTTTTAAAAAAATAAAATATGAATTTTAGATACAATCATAAAGAATGTTTTAAATATAATATAATAACTATATATAGTTACAAATTTAAATCAACTATTCCAATGGTATAGAAAAAGTATTTCTATTATATCAATAAAAATTTTATAATATTTGAACATATAGAGCACAACTATAAGTTCTTTGCTAATTTAACATCCATATTTGCCTATATTTAATTTGGTAAACTATCATAAAAGACCATAGTAAACAAAGTAAAAAAGAAAAAAAAAGTTTATAAGGGAAAGAATGTCCAAGACTGCTGTTGAAAACGATACTAATATTGAAGAAAATTCTATTAAAGCTTCAGATTTTGACATGCCATTCTACGTTGATCTACCCGACGCAGAGGCTGGTTTTATATCCATAAAAGATTTTGCATATGATAAATCAAATCCCTTACATTATGGGTATTTTGAAGATAATGAATATGACGAGTATAATGATGATTATGGTTATAATGATGTTAGCCATGAACTAAATAATGATGAAGAATCAGATGATAAAAGACAAAGTTTTATTTTACCAGAATCTCACATTGTAAACCGTAAAGCCTTTGCGTTGTATGCTTTTGAACCTGAAAATGAAAATGAATTGGAATTAAAAGAAGGTGATATAATATACATTAGTTATAAACATGGTCAAGGTTGGCTGGTGGCAGAAAATTATGATAGAACACGGACAGGTCTTGTACCTGAAGAATATATATCATACATTGAAGAAGAGGATAATAATGATAATGATGAATATGAAGATAAAGCACGTCCATTTTATTTAACTCAGTTTATCACTCAGAATATGAATAGCCAACAACAAGGTGATCAAGATGAAGAACAACAAACTACAGAAGAAGGCGGATTAGGTGAAGGTGAAGAATGGGAAGATATTGATGAACTAAATAATGATATTCAAAACACATTGAAAATATCAGAATAACGGTATTTGAAATTGAAGAAGGATTTCAAATAATCATCTAGAAAAATAAAAATAATATTAACATAGAAGTTCAGTTCGTTCTTTCTTTGGGTTATTAATAGCATAATTTCATATAATATATAGATTTAAAAAATTATTATATTTTTTAGAATTTTATATTTTTAATGCATTTACAAAACAATCTATATATAATAAAACGAAAATCTAGACGAATCCAAATGTTCATTTGTCAATGAATAAACTATTAATTCCTTTTCAATAACAGCTTTTTCTAAAAATGTTGTAATTACATCCTGCGATCTCAAATGAATGCCAATAATAGCGTGTACTTCTAAATTTTTCGATCTAAAATATTCAAGTAATTGTGTCAATGTATTTAAGAACGAATCAATCAGATACTCATTATATATCACATCCATAGCAATGATTGTTACAATTTTAGAATTTTTAGTTAGATTAACTAATTCTATAGGGATATTTTTCTGTAAACTAATATCAAAATTTTCCCAATCGATAGGTGAAATTTCCAACGACACTGTTGATTTAGTTTGACTTTCTTTTTCCAAGTCTTGCTGTTCTATTACAATACTCTCATCAATAATATCCAAACTCTTTGAATAACAATTTCTCTTATTAATTTGAAGAATATTTTCTTTTAGATTTTCTTTAAGTTTATTGATAATACCCTTTTGATCTGTGGCGAGATAGTTATTAACAAAATTACTCAATACTATTGCTGTAATACCAGATATACCAGTTCCTAATTCAATGATACTATGCACATTTTCATCTTTATTCTTAGAATTTGTGTTAATTATCGATGGTACTTTTAACTTTTCATCAATCTTTGAGGTATTTATGGATGAATCAGAGTTCAAAACTTCAACTTCTCCTCCATTTCTAAATATCGAAGAAGATTTATGAAATATTAACCATCTTAGAAAGAAAGGTGTAGTTGACCATAAAACGTAACCAGTTGTTGAGTTATTATTGTCCTTTGATGAATTTAGACTTGTTAATGATTGTTCAACATTCAAAGTATAGAAATCTGGATTAATTCCATTTTTTTTTTTTTTAATTTTGGACTTGTTTCCCTTTTTATTTCCTTTATTTACTTCATCTAAACTATCAAATGGTTCAATATCGATTGTAATTGTTTTCTCTGATCTATCTAAAATCCCTAAATCTTGTTTCAATTTGTCAGAATTTGAATTCAGTTCTATATATCTTTCAAAAACATGATCATATAATGTATCCTCATCCAATAGTAGAAATTTTAATCCCATTAATCATTACTATACCAACTTCATTTGTTTTATCTCCCCATACAAATTTATAAAATAATCAAGTTATTAATAAAATATCCAATTTCTTATATGCGATGAGCTTATGAGTAATGAATTTGGTGAAAAAAAAGTAACACGAATGCATGTACAACGGCAAAAAAAAAGTAAAATTTGATATTGAAACTAATAGCAGAATGGTATTAAATTACACATTAATATATATATATAGTTCATATATTTATCCTATTACATATCTAAACCTAAATTAAATTAAGTTTTTTGCTAATAAAATTTCTGCAATTAAGATACCAGCACCAGCAGCACCGATGACAGTGTTATGAGATAAGACAACCATTTTGAAATCCAATAAAGGATCTTCTCTAATTCTACCGACAGAGACACCGTAACCAGCGTCTCTATTTCTGTCTAATCTTGGTTGTGGTCTATCATTTTGTTCTAAGACATGAATAGTTTGTTTTGGAGCAGAGTGACAACCTAATTTATAAGCATCACAGACGTAATCTCTTAAACATTGTTTTACTTGATCAACAGAAGGAGCTGGTCTATTTTTAAATCTCAAAGAAATACATTCGGTATGACCATCTGAGACGGCAACTCTGTTACATTGAGCCGAGACTTTAATTTCGTCATCAGATAATAAATTGACATGGGTTTTTTCATTTGCTAAGTTACCTAAAATTTTTTTAGTTTCCCATTCCATTTTTTCTTCTTCACCACCGATGTATGGGATGATATTATCTAAGATATCGATACTTGGTACACCTGGAGAGAAACCTGCACCCGAGATAGCTTGTAGAGTAGTTGTAGTTAAGGCATCTATTGGACCGAATTTATCAACTAATGGTTTTAATGGGGCAACCAAACCTGCAGTTGAACAATTCGAAATACAGACAATGTAGCCCGGTTTTTTTGCATTGTTTTTTTTAGCAACGTCGATTTTTTCAGAGATGATATCCAAATGTTCAATGTTGACGATGGGAACGATCAATGGGACATCCTCTTGTCTTCTGTAATTTTTTGCATTTGAAATGACGGCTAGACCTTGTTCAACGAATTCTTTTTCAATTGGACCGGCGTAGTCTGCGTCTAATCCTGAGAATACGATATCACAATTCTTGAAATGCTCAGCTTTACATTCAGTGACAACAATGTCGTTTGCGAATTCTGGCAACAGATCAGTTTGTTTCCAGTTGACGGCATCGATATATTTTTTACCGGCAGATCTTGGGGAAGCACCTAAATATTTCAATTCGAAATCAGGATGATTATTCAACAACAAAATGAATCTTTGACCAACAGAGCCGGTAGCACCTAAGACACCAGCAATTTTTTTAACCATTTTTTAACGTGTTAGTGTGTTAGCGTATTTATTAAGTATGAAGAGATGAGTGAGAAGCAGACCGGAGAGAACCCAACAGCAAAAAACAGCAATATATAAATATGTATGTATGTATATATATATATATATATATAAACTGGCGAGAAGGATGTGCAATGCATACACGAAAGCAAGTCTACAAGCACAAGATATGTTTATATAACCGACTAGACATTTTCCAATGACTAATAATCTTACTTGAGCAAGATAACTAGCCATACTGCACCAAGCTGGAAATGCATCGTCATAATTCCTAGGCGGTAGCATGCCAGCGTGATCTCCCACTCGCGCGCTGGAGGCTCACAGATCCATCGCCGCTTTCAAAATAAAACCACTCGCTCACTCGCTCACCCGCCTGGAAAAAGGACGCTGCAACATAACTCCCGACAGCACGTGACCGCAACCGCCAAGATCATGGCATACGAACAGATCGTGCACAACGAAGTTACCCGCCGCCCCAAGCAGCACTCCCTCCGTCTGCGCCGCCCCGTGGAACACACCCGGAGACACCGCATACGCACGCACACGCAGCAGCCACAAAAACAAAACTTCTCGACCCGCCCGCTGAACGACAACAGCACCGTGCCACTCTCGCGCTGGCGCGCGGCCCGCCCACGGCGGCACCACGCCCACTGTGATATTTGCCACCGTCCCAGCACCGCTCCCTCGGTGCTCGACAATTGGAACCCCTTCATCAACGTAACGTCTCTTTCACTCAATACAGTGGTAGTTCCACTATTTGTAGAGTGGTGGTTCCAATTCTGATGCTCGGAATTTCTTTGAATTCGTAGTGGTTTGTTTTCGCAATTGGTTTATTTTATTAGTATATAAGTAATACAAGTATTTAGGAATTGCATTTCTCGTTTTCAGTACGATATGGTTCTTTCAATTCAGGTCAGTTCCGTTCAATTCGTTTTCTTGTTTGGTCTTGTGTTTGTATATTCCTATATAATTAAGAAAAAATAATCCAATTATATTTTCCAGTTATTTATAATCATGTCTAAGGTCTTTTTCGATGTTGAAGCTGATGGTCAACCATTAGGTAGAATTGTATTCAAGTTGTACAACGACGTTACTCCAAAAACCGCTGAAAATTTCAGAGCTTTATGTACCGGTGAAAAGGGTTTCGGTTATGCCGGTTCTCCATTCCACAGAGTTATCCCAGACTTCATGTTACAAGGTGGTGATTTCACTGCCGGTAATGGTACTGGTGGTAAGTCTATTTACGGTGGTAAGTTCCCAGACGAAAACTTCGTCAAGAAACATGAAAAGCCAGGTTTATTATCCATGGCCAATGCTGGTCCAGGTACCAACGGTTCCCAATTCTTCATCACCACTGTCCCATGCCCATGGTTAGACGGTAAGCACGTCGTCTTCGGTGAAGTCGCTGAAGGTTTCGATGTCGTCAAGAAGATTGAATCCTTAGGTTCTCCATCTGGTGCTACCAGAGCTAGAATCATGGTCGCTCAATCCGGTGAATTATAAATTTAATCAAAAATTTAAAAATAAAAAATAAAATTACAGTTAAATAAATTTATATTTTTATTCCCATAAGTATATATTAATACATATTAATATACGATTCTCTAATTAGTGACAATCTGTTTATGTAATTTATACCCACCTCTTCCTTTACTCTCCCCTCTGCATACACTTTCTTTGTTCATTGAATTTCTACTATTTTCACTGTGTGTTTCTGCAACTCCGTCTTCGCATTTCAATTATAGTTTAATTGGCCGATAAAATAAGTTTCCTTTGACAGTTTGACATAATTTTTTTTTTCAATCCTAACGAAAAGTATTATTTATACTCTGATATTGTTACTATTTAATTATTATTGTCTTGATATTATTTTGGTATCTAGTTTCAATATAAAATGGCTATATTATTTTGAGACAGAATCAATCAGGCAAGATTCGTAAAGCTAAGAAACCCATACATACGTGTGTATTCAAATAAAGATGGATTCATTGTCTAAGAAAATTCAAAATTTAGGTATTCATGATGTTAGAAATGCAGGTAGATTTATGCAAAATATGCTTGTTCAATATGAGCCATATCAAATTGATATCAGAAGAGCAACAAATACAGATTCATGGGGTCCAACAACAAAACATTTAGAAAAAGTTATTAGAAATAAATACCAAGTACCATTGTTTTTAATGACAGAATATATTTTGAAGAGAATCATTGATCATATTGCTAAAAAGCCAAAAAATTTATATGAAAAGGCAAGAAAAGAATATATTAATTATGGTTCTGAATGGAGAGTTATTATGAAATGTTTGATTGTACTTGAATATCTCTTGTTACATGTCGATGAAGGTGAAGAAGTAAATCAAATTTTAAATTGTTTAACTACTCATAAACAAATTCTATTTGATAAAGTTTTAAATTATAAAATTGAATTTTCAAATGATGGTAAAATGGAAATTCACGAAAGAAGCATCAAGAAGCAATGTGAAAAATTAATCAACTTAATGGACGATTCAACTTATTTAGCACAACAGAGAACAATTAAAAAGAAAAATGAAATGAAAGTCAATTTAGCTGGTACCACATCATCAAATTTTAATTATAATGGTGGTGGCAGTAATTTAGGTAGCGGTAGAGGCAGTTATACTGCATCAAGTACCAATCAATACGGTATGAGTGATTATAATGCCAATGCAATGGATACAGTTGAATTCGAAGTACCAGAAGGTACATTTTCCAATGAAGATATTGAAACAAATGATATAGTGAATGGCACGAATAATGGAGGTAGAGCACGTAGATTATCATATATTGAAGAACAAAGAAAACAGAGAAGAGAAAAATTAAGAGAAAAAATAAGACAAAGTGAGTCTAATAGAAAAAGCAATGCTGAACTAGAATCAGAATTAACACGACCAAAGACAGAAGAAATACCAGACTTACTTGATCTTGATTTCGATTCACCAGCGCCTGTATCCACCTCAGCATCAGTGCCAGTACCAGTCCCAACTGATTCCAATATAATGAATAATATAGAAACAAACGAAGATGAGGAAGATGATGATTTTGGAGATTTCCAAAGTGAAAATAAGATAATGGATACACCAACCCAAAGCACAACTAACACTAACACAAATACAAATACAACGGCAGAAAAGAAATCAACAGATTTATTTGCTGATCTATTTGCAAACTCGAAATCATTAATTTAAATAGTCATATCCACATAACATACATACATATATATATATCTATATTAATAAATAGAGAGATATAAACGAGTAACAAATTAACAAAAAATCAATCGACAGTCTTGTAACAATAGAAACATGTTCTCGTTAAGTTTTCGATGAGTTCTCAATGAGTACTCGCGACCATGCTTATCGACTTATTAACCCATATGGTTAGCTTTAAGTAGCAATATGTATATACACACATGTATATATGCATACATATACTTACTCTTCACATTTGTGTCCTGTTTTGTTTGAATACAAATTTTTACAAATTGCACCCATTTTTTCATTTCCAAAGTCCACCTTTTTCCGTCTCGGAAAGAAGAAACGACCCTCAAAATAACGTACAACTACTTGAATTTACAATAACATTTACATTACAAATACAATAACTGGAGATAATTGACAGTCTTGCTAATGCTTTTGATACGTTTGCTACGTTTGATGATTCCAACAAAATTGTAATGAACTAACTTTATTGCTGAAGCTAGTATTTTCCACAATTTTCAAAGAAATCGTTAATCGGTTTAACAGTCAGTAATGCAGTTGTGGATGATACGAGATCTCACATTCTATTAATGAAAATTCATATTTACCAATGCACCTCATCTATTTTTGTAACATCATAGTCAAGACATTTTTATGTTATTCTGCACCCACTATCGTTATTTCAGTAGTTAATTAACTCATTTGATACTAAGTTTTTGACTATGGTTGTAATGGCAGAACTTCTTTGATCGGCTTAACTAGTGTACACCTTAATTTGTAATCGAGGGTGTATATCTTATTATTGTTATAGTGGATATTTTTTAGAAAACAATTGTTAATTTGTATATATATGTAAGTATTTAAGTTTCATATTTCGAATTTTTATTACTGGATTATACATATATGTATTTTTGTGTTAAATTTTATTAGAAATAAAAACAGATATCGTAATAACAACTAAGTACATTGTATTACACATAATAAAAATTGAAAAACATGGATTACAATTTAGATCAATATTATGATAATAATTCTACGGTAACTTCATCGTTATTTTCAGATAATGTTGAGTATAGCAATCAAGTTAAAGAATTAGAAGATTATTATTATAAGACTATATTAAATGATGATGAAAATTTAAATAAAACAAAGAGCAATGAAAATTTAAGTGATGCTTCAAGTATAGTCGACGATGAAAATTCAATTTATTACCAATACTATTCAAATAATGGTAATAATAAAATAAATAATCAAAATTTATTTGAATTCGATCAATTAATAAGAAATAATTTAATTAATAATAATGTTAAAAACAATAACAATAGAAAATTGGAGGTTCAAATAAATTCAAGTTATTATAATACATTAAATGCATTGCCATTAACTACTGAAAATTTACAAAAGTTGTCAAATGCTGATTTAATCTCAAAAGAAAATAATAAAACTAGTTTGAAAAAGACAATAAAGATTGTTAACACTACAGCAGGTAATGTCAGTGCTATTGATTATGCAGGTTCAAATATTAATAAACAATTATTTAAAACCGAATTATGTGAAACTTTTACTACAAAGGGTTTTTGCAAATATGGAAATAAATGTCAATTTGCTCATGGTTTAAATGAATTGAAATTAAAACAAAAGACAAATAATTTTAGAACTAAACCATGCATTAATTGGAGTAAATTAGGATATTGTCCTTATGGTAAAAGATGTTGTTTTAAACATGGTGATGACAGAGATATTGAAATTTATAAAAAAGCAGGTTCTATAATAATTGATAATAAAGAAACTCAACAATCATCAAATCACGAACTTTTACAAAAACAAAACAAAAAGCCAACTAAAAAGAATTTACATTCTGATATATTGGCATTAGAAAAAATGACTTGGTAGTATGTCATTAAAATCATCCAATGGGAAAAATATCGATAGAAATCGTTGGATAAAATTATTTATTCTATATTAAGTTATACTATTACTAAACTATTTATATTTATATTTATTTTATTACAATCAGTTAATAAAGGTTTAATTAAAATATCAAAATAATTTTGATTACATAAAAGGTTTATTATATAAATTAAATATTATTTATAAAGCCAGTGCTTTGTAATAATGGAGACGAGGTATTGGGTAATCGAGTTCTATTTGGATTTAAATTAATTGATGACAGCTTTTTTGACATCTTTCTACTTCTTTCGGATTTTGGAACTGATTCATTTTTAGAAATAGGGTATATATTTCCTGGATAGATGTTATCAGTAGGATCATTAGCAAAATCTGATAGCTCAATTCCTTCAAGATTTCTTTGTAATAAATATCTTAAGGAGTTGTACCAAACATTATGTCTCTGCCTGGTAGGGCATGTTATCTTTACTGGACGTCCTTCAGTCTTAATGATTATACTCTTGTGGTACAATCCGACTGGGTATGGGTTGGGGTCTTCAATACTTTCGACACCTAAAATCGCAATACCCTTGGTTTTTCTTGATGTATTAGTTTCCATAACAGGATTGGAGTTTGACCAATACAATGTTAAAGTATACGGATGTACCCAAAAATATTTTTCATGTCTTGATTGAAACCCAAGTTGACCCAGACGACGATAGTATTTGAACAAATATTCACCTATTACGGTTTGCGTTACTGCAAGAATGATACTTGGTTCTGTGAAAGAAGCCACTGTATCTAACGATACACCTCCAGCAATGGAATAAGCTCTCATACTGTTAGCATCTGTCATGGTAGAACTTCTAGAATGAGTATTATGACTGTTTGATTGCAAACTATTGTCATTTCCATCAATAACATTATTTCCATCATGATATTTCTTATGTATTCCAATAGGTGGGGGAGGTGCAAACTCAGAAAAGTTAGTGTTTAAAATATCAGATTCTGCCCCACGTTTTCCTAATTCATCTTTCAATTCACTAGTAGTAAAGTTTGTAATTATAGGATTAGAATTATCAATTAAACTTTTATAATATTCAGATGGCAACAATACATTATCTTCTGCATTAAAATCTGCTGATGAATTAGCTGGTATAAAAGAACTTTGAGGGACACATATGTAGCCATATTCAGAAGCGTCTTTTTTAAATTTATCTAAAGATTTGTTTTCAATTGCTGTGTCATTTGTATTTGCTTTTCCATCTTCACCTTCATAACCTTCAACATAAGATAATTTCTTTGACTTTGATATCAAGTCAATGTAATTTTGTGTATCCAAAACTACTAAATCTTGTTTTTCGGCTTCTAAATACAACTTTTCTTTACTTAATTTTGGATTAGAAATCTCCTCTTTTATCTCATTATATTTATCTGTATTAAGTAGTACTATATTTAAATCAGCAGCTCTTTTTGAAAGTGCATCTTCATCTAGCTCAGATAAATATTTTTCTTTTTCTGTTTTCAACAACTCTCTATAGCTAGCTTCATCAAATACCGTTAACCCAATCATGTTAGCTTGAGATATAATTGCCTCTTTGGAATATGTCAAATTATTTTTTATTAATTCATCACCAATCCTATTAGATGTGGAAGTTTCATTAATATTCTTGGAGACATTTATTGGTAATGTATCTTTGTCATAAACTGACTCGGATAATTTAATGGTGTTATCAGATAAACTTGGTTTGGAAAAATTACTTTTTTCATTACTTTTTGTTAACCCAGGTACAGAATCAGAAGTAACGTTGGATGGTATAATATTCGGAACTGGTATTGGAATAGGTAAGATAGAAGAACCATTTTTATCAGTAGAAAATTCATTATATTTACTATTGTCGGATAACTTTTTGTATTCTGATAATTCCATCACAACAAGACCAAATTTAGAGCAATAATTTCTTAGTTCTTGTTCACTTAAATTTAGTGTGTTAGTATGTGACTCGATTTTATCTACCTCAGGTGTGGTATTTTCAACAGCCAATAAACTCGCTCCGATTAAACCAGTGTAATCTTCTTTACTTAAAATTACAATACCAAGTTCATCAGCCATTTTATGAATTGTATTAAGGTCTAATGGCGTGCTTTCTGTCTTTTGAAGTTCTTCAGAAGGTATTGTCTTTTCATTTTTTAATTTATCGTATTCAATCTGTAATGCATCAAAATCACTCATTAATTTTAGTCTATCATTGTAATCAGTTTGAGTTTCCTCCTTTTCGTCAACATTTGAATTTGAAATTTCTTTAAAAGATTGCTCAATTGTAAGCTTTTCTAGATTTAACGTTGCTATTACATTGTTTAGTTCTTCAATATTTTGTTGATTTTTAATATTTAAATTTTTCATTTCTTCTCTTTCAATTTGTATAATTTCCAAATCATTTTTCAATTCTTCGTTCTCTGCTTTTACTTGCTCAGAAATAATAAATAATTGTTCTGAATCTGCAAGACTATTCTTCAATTCCTCATTCTCCATTTTTATTTGATCCGCTAATTCAGATTTTTTTCTTGATTCAACTAAATCAGTCATTTTTTTCTCAACTTCATCTGACAAATCATTGATCAATTTGATTTTTAGCACGTATTCTGCTTCTGGAATTAGTTTCATACCTAACTCTTCCGACTTTTTTTGCAATGCTTCAACATCGATATGATCATCAATTGATTTCAAGTTGATAATCTCATTATTAATTGGAGAATTCGCTTCATTTTCAATCGGAAGAATATTCAAATGTTTATTAGAATCATATTCAGCTAGTAATGGATTATTTTTTAATATCAAATACTCTTCATAATCTATCTTAGATATTTTAACCATCTTTGACTGATCACTAAGTAATAATGAATTATCATCATCCATACTTAAATGATTCTTAGATATTTTTTCTTCCATCGTTATATTCGATATTGTGGTGTCAGGATCATTCGGGAATAGATGTTTCCCTTGAGTAATTTCAGTTTGCGAAGTGAAATTTAAACCATGATCAATATCACCTGTACTGCTGTTACTAAAAATTTGGTTTTCTTGGTTTTGTTCAACCAGTTCATACCCTAGTGACTTGATGTATTTTTCAAGTTCATCAAAACTGTAGTTGTCCAAGACTTTTTTATTTACAGAAATAACAGTATTGGCAGTTGAGATATCTGACAACGAACCAATATCATCTTCATTAATATCACTATCGAGACTTATATTACTTTTATTCGAAAGTTTAGTATTATTTACTAAACTAGATTTACTCAGTAATGTAGATATATTCTTGTATGGCAATGATTTGTTAGCAGCCAATGAATATGTTGAATTCATGGATTTATCGTTTGCATCATAATAAATAGATTGTTCTGTAGATGTAGAATTCACAGATAGTACAGAACTATTCAGACCATTGAAAACTAGAGAAACACCCTTTCCTGATTCCTGGTTTGCATTAATACCCTTTGGTTGCTCAAACTCTTCGACATTCATAGGTGTTAATTTCATATCAAAATTAGCTGCATATTCTTTAATATCTTCAAATGAAATGCTATTCATAGCATTTTTCTTCTTCAATAACATCTTATACTCGTCAGTTGGTAAAACTGTTAAATCAAAATCCTTCGCACCATTATAAATATCAGTTTTAGTCATAATATGATCTTTTTGGTTTTTCTTCAAGTTAGAATACTCTTCTGAAGATAAAGTAACAAAACCCATTTTTTTAGTAGATTTTAAAATTTTTTCTGTGCTTGAATTTTCCTGTCTAATAACCTTTTCAAAAAATTGTTTATTTGCTAAAACCTTAGATGAAGGTGCCACTGTTTCTACAAATGTCTTGTCGTTATACTTCTCAATTATTGATTCATACTCCTCATGAGTAAGTATATTTAAACCTAACTTTTCCGCTAATAATTCTAAATCTTTTTTGTTTGGGTTATTGATTTTTTCGATCATTCTATTATATTCTGAAACTTTTATCAATGATAAACCTCTGGATTTGGCAGATTTTTCAATAATTTCATCAGATGGATATTCTACACTAGATTTTAAAAGGTCATATTCTTCTCTTGGCAGAGCCGTGTAACCATACAAGTTCGCATATTCAGAAATAGTTTCCTTATCTGGACCTTTTGTCAACTCTTCATATTTTTTTTCTGATAATGGTATAATATTAAATTTTGAACATAATTTTAATATTTCCTCCTTTGTCATAGTTTTGTTGATATTAAATAACATTTTTTCATATTCTGATTTATTAATTAGAATTGCATCCTCATTAAATGAAAGATCATCAGTGTTACCTTGAAAAAACTTGGACGTTTTAGATATATTATTCATATTAAGAAGTACATAACCATGTAGTTTAGCACCTTCAGAAACCAATTCTAATGGGGGGTTCTTTATTTCATCAACTAATAAATTGTAACTGTCTTCATTAAGAACAGTTAAATTATTTTCCTTAGCTTTTTCCACTAAATAGTCAATTGTCGGTTTTTCAATGGACTCTGTTAAATTATCAATTTGTTCTCTTTTTAATACTACTAAATTGTTTTGGTCAGCTAATTCTATTATTCTGTCAATAGGTATATTCTCATTTGAAGTGGATACGATCGATCTATTATTTTTATTTGATATTTGATTCTCTAAGTTGTGGATTGTTTGTTTCAATTCATTTATGTTTAAGTTCAAAATATTATTTGTATTGCTGATTTCATTTATTTGATTTTTGTATTCAAACATTTCAGTTTCATGATTTTTAATTTCTAAACTTAACTGGTTTTCAAGGTTAACCTTTTCAATATACAAAGATTCGTTTTCTTCATTGGCTTCACCACCTAGTGATCTTAACTTCACTAATTCTTGTTTTTGTATTTGATTGTTTTCTTTTAATTGATTTAATTCATTTGTAATATTTAATATGCTATTCTTCAAGTCGTTATTATTGTTGTTCATTGAATTTAAATCCTTTTCTGTATTCGAGAATTTATTATGCAGCAATTCGTTATTTTTATTTAACGTTTTATTATCATCTTCCAACTTTTTTATTTTCTTTGACTTTCTTTCAAGTTCAGATTGTAATTTTCTACATTCTATTAATAAATTGTCACTTAAATCCATTACAAAATTAACGTTATCATTCGTGTGATTCGATAGTATACTTGCATTTGAGTTTCTGTTCTTTTTACTAATTAAATTTGAGAATGAAAATGGTCTCCGGTTTCCTGTATCATGTTCATTTAAAGAGTTTGTATCTGATGTATTTTCGATGTTTTCAAATTGGTCATTTATCTTATTTTTTATGTCATCCATTCTTGCTGATGACTGTGATGATATTGATAAACTTTTTTCAATATTATTATGATTATTTAACATCTTTAAATAGCGATTGTATAATTAAAAATGTAGCCTCACTTTAGATTAGACTTTATTTTTCGTTTATTTGATATCAATAAATTATTTGGGTATCGTTAATTTCTTCAAAGTGTAGTTATTATTAATAAAATTTTAATGTTTAGATTCGAAATTTCATTCAGTTTTAAAGATATTAATTAAAAATTATATAATAAAAATAGTTAAGATTTGATTATGTTTTGATCTATCAATAAATACAAATATAATTTAATGTAATATATTAAATATGGAACTCATCAAGTTTACCTAATCAGAATTCTTTCTTTTTTTATCTTTTTTATTGTTTATCAAGCCAACTTAATGTTGTATAATTGATTCCCTATTACTTTTTATTTTGGTGTTGCACTATAATCTTAAGTTTTATTGTTATTTTCAAAGTCAAAAATTGATAAAAATAATGGTAGAAAAAAAAGCATCAATAATTTTATTTCACCAAAAGCAAATTTCCGTTTTCGGACAATTTAATAACAAAAGAAAATAATCATAAAATTAGCAAAGCAAAACCATTATACAATACCCCAAATACGGTAAATATTGTTGTTTTACGTTAGTATAACAATAAAGACAGAATTATTCTTAACCAAGGTTCCAAATTGAATCATGTTAAGAAGTAGCATTAGCGCAATAGAGTACAATTAGAATTAACATTCATAGTAAAGTTTCATAATCCACACAGAGATAAAACTCAACACATACATTATTAAAACATGGTGTAATGATATATCATAACGTCAGGTTTATATAATCTTTCTTAATAATGTAACATTAGTATTGTAAATTAATATGTTGTTTGTAAAATAATTTAAAAAAAATTTTAAAAAAAATATTGTATATATAATTATATAACAAAATTTAACCGCCGAGATTTTTATGTCTTCTAATTAAAGGACCAAAAAAAATTGACAAAACAAAAATATTATTTTTGTGTCACTTTCCTTCAGAAATGACAATAATTAGGTAAATCATTATTCAGAAAATATACAAGAAATATTTGAAAATACCGTTGTTTGGTCAAAATAAATAACTTGCTACATTAACGGAAGATTTTATCATTACAAAGGACATACATACACATATTAGCGTGTGTGTGTATATGTGGGAGTAAGTATGATAACAGTGATATAAATGTGCATACCTAACCAACACAAATGCAATGATATTCAGATTTAAATTTCATTAAAGGTTATCAATATGAATTAATCCTTTTAGAAAATGTCATTTTTTATAATTAAAATAACCGTAAACTAAATCTTTAATATTTCACCCTCTCTCTCTTTGACAAAGACTTTTGCTTTTTAGTCATGCAACCCTGGCTACCCGTATCGAAGAAAACAATTTTGTACCGTTTTCAACGGAATTAAAGCAAAAAAAGCAGAATACAAAATGATATTTGCATTACCTTTATTCTTACTCGCTGAAACTAAATGTATGTGTTTTTTGTTTTTCTAAATAGAGTTTCTTTCAAAAATAATTGGTTAATTTTTTTACTGCATCATGTTACTATGAGGAAAGAACATATACCCTTTATATTGAAGGTTCAATGGTATATAAATTTAGAATAAAATCGATACTCAAAAATACGAACTAAATTCTCTTTTTAAAAAATATTATATATAGGCTGTTGTTTTTTTCCTGTATGCTGAGACTCATTATTTTAGTTCTGCATTTGTACATTTAGAATAAACTAAGTAAAATATAATTTAGATATAAGTGAAGAAATCAGTTGTACTATTGATTAAATTCAAATTCGAATAACATAAAGATATCCATATACAAACATAAAATATAAGTCTAAAATATAAACATTGAAAAAAAATTAATACTTTTAGAATGCTATCAAGATCTGTGTCAAAAAAACTGTTGAGTGTTACGGTTAAACAAAGTTTGAATAATAAAGCAAACGTAAATTCTTTAAAGAAATCAACGTATATTATTCAAAGAAGATTATTTTCAAATACTTCAGAAACTTTTTATAATACTTCTAATACAAGATTTAATTCTAATTATCAAAAAAATGAAAATTATATTAATGGTCACAATTTATTTTCAATAAATAATAGAAGATTTGCTTCTACTGTTGTTAAAGTTCCACAAATGGCCGAATCTTTAACTGAAGGTACATTGAAAGAATTTACCAAAAAGGTCGGTGAATTTGTTCAACAAGATGAATTAATAGCTACTATTGAGACTGATAAGATTGATGTCGAGGTTAATGCTCCATTTTCTGGTAAAATTATAAAATTTTTAGCTAATCCAGAAGACACTGTCACTGTTGGTGGTGATTTGGTTGAAATTGAAGAAGGATCTGCTCCGGAAGGTGCCTCAACAGCTTCTGCTTCAACTCCTGCTAAAAATGAAAAAGATGTTACAGAAAACTCTAAACCAGTTGAATCTAAAGAAAAAGAAATTGTAAAAGAGAAAACTGAAACAAGGCCTCCAGTAAAGGAAGAACCAGCAAAAAAGCAAGAAACAGTACAATCTTCAACTAATGAAGTTAAATCTTTTACTTCATTTTCTCGTAACCAACATACCGTTAAAATGAATCGTATGAGAATGAGAATTGCTGAAAGATTAAAGGAATCTCAAAATACAGCTGCTTCATTGACAACTTTTAATGAAGTTGATATGTCAGCCTTATTAGATATGAGAAAATTATATAAAGATGAAATTATAAAATCAAAAAATATCAAATTTGGTTTCATGGGTTTGTTCTCTAAAGCTTGTACATTAGCTGCTAAAGATATTCCATCTGTAAACGGTGCAATCGAGGGTGATCAAATCGTTTACCGTGATTACACAGATATATCAATTGCAGTTGCTACACCAAAAGGTTTAGTGACGCCGGTTGTTCGTAACGCTGAATCATTATCAGTTTTAGAAATTGAAGACGAAATTGTTCGTCTAAGTAAAAAAGCTCGTGATGGTAAATTGACTTTGGAAGATATGTCAGGTGGTACTTTCACAATTTCCAATGGTGGTGTTTTTGGATCATTATATGGTACACCAATTATCAATATGCCACAAACAGCTGTGCTAGGTTTACATGGTGTCAAGCAAAGACCAGTAACTTTAGCAGATGGTACCATTGCATCTAGACCAATGATGTATTTAGCATTAACTTATGATCATAGATTATTAGATGGTAGAGAAGCTGTTACATTTTTAAGAACGGTTAAAGAATATATTGAAGATCCAAGAAAGATGCTTTTAGCTTAAGTAATTTATTTATTTATTTAGTAAAAGAAAACAAAAAATCTCAAAAAAAACATAAAAGGGAAACAAGAAAAGCTAGCAGTATTTATTATTACATGAAATAGAATACATTCGAAAGCTTAAAACCAAAATTTGGTACATATTTACACAATTGATTAATATTCGATAAAAATTATAAATGATAAAAACAAGGAAACCCCATTTATAAATAGACAAAACTAATACATATTTATTTTATTAAAAGTGGGAACATATCTATGAATTATTTTATTATTATGACTTCCTATTTAATCACCATATTAAAAATATAATCTATTTACACGTGATTGTTTTTAGAATTTTCTCTGAAAATAAAAGGTAGATTATTTTTGAGCATGAAAGATTACCTATTTGGGTAACATGTAAATAGTATCAGCATTTTGAAAAAAATGGATAAATATAATATATATTAAAACTTGATCTAACTATTATATTCATTAAAAAATAAAACTATATTAAAAATTCTATAATATTATAAATAATTTTTACTGTATTGTTCATAATTAGTTAAATAATTGCTAAAATTTTAATTACTTAAATTGATGTTTTTTTAATATTAAAATTAAAACAAAAACATATCAAATATTAGTTCTAACCTCAGTCTTTCCTTTAAAAAATAGTAATAATAACATCATAAAAAGTTTATTCAAAACTTAAAATCAAATCAATCAACTTTCAAAAATATTCAAAAAAAATTTGTTCAAAAAATATTGAATAAGATTGAAAGAACATTTTACAAAGATGGAAGCTAATACATGGGATGTAATCTCATCCATGAATAATGAACATATAGCCAAAGAAAAAAGAGTTGAAAATAATATATTTTATTCCAAAGAAGAATTTAAACAAGGTGATAATTTTAATAATTATTTAAATTTAGAATACAGTGATATGGATAGTGCTCTAACTCAAAAATTAAACGACCTTGACATACCAATGATATCCAATTATAATCAAAATGATATTGCTATAAATTTTGATGATGTTTTCAATTGGGATCAATTACAGATAGAAAATCCGGTTAATGAGATGTTTTCTAAAAATATTACAAATGAAAAGAAACAACATAAAAGAGGTATGAGTGGAACGCAAATTTTTGGTTTTACTAATCATACAAAAGAATTGAGTATATCAAATGCTCAAAAGGACATGTCAATTTTTAATAATGTAGAAACTCCTTTGGCCTATGGAAATTCGCCAATACCAACTGAACAATATAATAATGGAGATATGAAATTGGGGCAACAATTGTTGAAACAGCAAGAAGAATTAAAGAGAGCTTTGGATCAACAAAGGGAAATGAACAGACAGTTAGAACAACAGTTACTTGAAAACAGAAAACATCAGGATCAATTGCAAAATGCTTTGGAGCAACAACAAGTTGTTACCAGTAATTTGGTTAATTCGCCTTACAAAAGCCCATCCCGTGCGGCTCAGACTCCAAGATCAAAAAAAGTGTCAGCGGATAATGCTATAATAATAACTTCAAATTCCAAAAACGGAAACTATCAATTTCCTGCTCCACCAAATCCAACCACCACAATGATTTCACCCCCATTATCGAACACATCTTTTAATGGATCGCCAGTTAGTAGACACAGAAAAAGAAGCTTTATGTCAGGATTTCAAAGTAATAATGGGTCAGATTTATTGAAAATAAATAATAATGCAAATTTTGAATACTTAGAAGATATAAATACTCCAAATTTTTCTAATAAAATGTATGAAGAAAGTCAGACTAAAAACAATAAACTTCATTATAAAAATGAATCGAACTATTCATCAGCTTCTACTATACCCTTATATCATGAAGATGAGACCTTAGATAACGAAATGATGAAGACAATTGGTTTGGGTATACAGTCAAAATCGTCACCAGATAAAAATAAATCAAAATATAATAACAGTAATAATCAAAATTTTGACATTATGCCAACAATTATGGGATCTAACAATAATACACCTATTAAAGTACGAGTACCACAAACTCATATTTTTCAACATACACCTACTAAGAAACAAGAACAATCTAATTACAAATTTATTGATTCGGAGTATTGTAATAATGAAGGAACTCCAAAATTACAAAATGATTATAGATCACCTCAACGAGTATTACAATTTAATCCACCGAATACAAATATAATGATTGGAACTACTCCATTAAATAAAAATCATATGAGTCCTGATAAATTTGCATCTCCAACACCTTCCCCTTCAAAAAATGAAAAATCAATTATTAGTACGACAAAAAATAATGTTTCTACAGGTAATTCTGTTGTTAACCTTGATAATACTCCAATAAAAATAACAAGAATGCATTCTACATTACCAAGAGGTGCAATTGATATATATGTTAAAGAATGTTCTGATGATAAGTTTGAATGTCTATATCCTGATTGTCATAAAACATTTAATAGACGCTACAATTTAAGATCACATATTCAAACTCATCTTGAAGACAGGCCATATCAATGTGATTATCCAAATTGTGATAAAACATTTGTTCGTAATCACGATTTAATTAGACATAGAAAGAAACATTCAGAACCAGATATTATTTGCAAATGTGGTAAAAGGTATACAACACAGTTAGGATATTATGGACATAGAAGTAAAAACAATTGTGAAAGTATTCTAGCAACTGAAAATTTAGTTACCAAGTTTTCACCAAAAAAATCCAAAGCAACTAAAAATACGAAAAATTCAAATAATAACAATAATAATATAACAATAAATAATAAGAGTGTCACCAATAGTCCAGTCAAAGACGCCATTACCAATGAAACGACATCAGGATATGTTATTAAAAAAATGGAGCAACAGTTAAAAAATGAAATGGAAACAAAAGGGTTTCTAGATCCATTACCAACTACAGGATCAAGTAGTTTATCGATGGAAGGAGTAGGATCAATGATATCGCAATCAAATTTAAATAATGTTACAGATTTGAAATTATCTAATAAGATAGAGACACTAACACCACCTTCACTTTCAACAGGTTTGAGTGAATTAGATACACCATTCATGGACTTCAGTGATATCAATAAGACAATTAGTTGAAAAAATAAAAAAATAAAAAAATGATAAACTAAAAATGAAAATGTATTTATATATTTATATAAAAGTATAGATTATATACATTCGTGTTACTGTAATAATAAACAATATGCAAATATTTGAAAAGTAAAGAAAAAATATTGAGATTATATGAAATTTTATCGAATTAACATAACATTTTAAATTAATGAACAATTAAGAGTATCCGAATACATTAATACTGACTTTTTGTAAAAGTAAGAATATAGTCATGGTTAGTCTTCTTAATTTTACATTCAACTTCATTCGGATTTATTTCGAAACATTTCTTAATAAACTGTAAACAAAACTTCAAGATTTTCATGGATCAAATAAATCAATTATAAACTATATAAGAAATTGAGTTAATTTATACATGATTATATTTCTTCTAATGAATTAATATTATAATTTGACAAAAAATAGTAATCTTAATAATTACACTTGTCTTTATTATTAAAGGAATCCCTGTAATTTTGTATCATCGTCTTACTTTTTAAAATACACTATAAAAAGCAACCTTTCCAAATTTGGCATGTGAGATGTTTAATATCTAATTTTTCTATTTAGTAGCAAGTCGGAATTCATATTTTTTCTGCGCTAAATTCTTCTTGTTACAAAAACTAGTTATGGATATTTTATACCTTTTAACCTTCAAGGTTATAAAGGAAAGCAAATAATGCGCTTACAGGCTCGAAATTTTTACACAATATATTTTTGAAATTTTGGCGAAATTTCATTGAAATTTATAACCTTTAGGATCAATTTTTCTTTACAAAGACTTTTTGTGAAAAAATATAGAATAAGATGAAATGCTTATTTGTAAATTCTTAGAAATTTATATTTATCATAATAAATGTACTCATTTGTTATATAATGTTTAGTATTTAACTTATTATTATAAATATATAGTTTTGTTATTACAATAATTGATTTTTCATATGTAACGTAATATCATACTTAGAATTAACTAAAAAGAAGGTCATATAGTTGATATCAAAATATATTTTTAATACTATAAAAATTGTTTTTATTGCTTTGAGGGAGTTAATTGATACAAAGTTTTACAAAAGAACCCAGTTAATTATATCTTTATTGCTATTATTCATTGACATTTATACATTGTATTAACATTATTCTTTTAAAATATTCAAAATGGCTTTCAAATTTGTAGAGCTTGTTTTAAGAGACGATGTTCAAGTTGAGACATGTGTAACTAACAGTAGTTATAGCGGTGATACAAATATGAGAGTGTTGGCTCTTTTTATTATATTAATATCTTCATCATTAGGTTCATTTTTCCCAATATTAGCATCTTCATATTCTTTCATAAGGTTACCAGATATATGTTTTTTTGTTGCAAAATTTTTTGGTTCGGGTGTTATCGTTGCAACTGCATTTATTCATTTATTAGCTCCTGCAGTTGAAGCTTTATCTAATGAATGTTTGGGAGGAACTTTTGCAGAGTACCCATGGGCATTTGGTATATGTTTAATGTCTTTATTTTTATTATTCTTCATTGAAATTCTTACCCATCATATGTTAACTCATGATGAAAGTGAGCATTCTCATGGTGTTGAAACCATCAGCTTATATTCTAGTTCCGATGATAATGAGAATGATACCATTGATGGTTATGTTCAAAAAGAAGCAAATAATAATGCATTTGACGAAAATAATGAAAATATAGGTCAATATAAGAAAATTTTTGATATAGAATCAAATCAATATGAAATTTCTACAACTAAAATGAGCAACAAACAAGGCACAGATAAAATATCACAAACTAAATCGACTCCTGGTAAAGATCATTTTTCACATGATGCCGAACATCAAGAACTTAATCAAATTGGAAAGCCAGTAGAGGAGCTCGATAAAGAAAAATACATGGGACAAATTGTCAGTGTTTTGATTTTAGAATTCGGTGTTATATTCCACTCTGTTTTTACTGGTTTATCTTTGGCCGTTGCTGGCGATGAATTTGAAACGTTGTTTATTGTCTTGGTTTTCCACCAAATGTTTGAAGGTTTGGGTTTAGGCACAAGAATTGCAGAAACTAATTGGCCTGAGTCCAAGAAAAAGACACCATGGTTATTAGCATTGGGTTTTAGTTTGTCTACGCCAATTGCTATTGCTATAGGTATAGGTGTTAGATATAGCTTTATTCCAGGTTCTAGAACATCATTGATTGCCAATGGTGTATTTGATTCAATCTCATCTGGTATTTTAATTTATACCGGTTTAGTAGAATTAATGGCACATGAATTTTTATTCTCTAAACAATTTACAGGTCGTGATGGCTTTAAACGGATGGTATTTGCATATGTTATAATGTGTTGTGGAGCAGCACTTATGGCATTGTTAGGTAGATGGGCATAGTTTAGAAATTATCTCTAATCTCTCCTCATAATTGCATATTAGCTAAACGCTAAGTTACGAAATAAAAAAAAAGATCGTACATATTCACATAGATACATTTATTTATTTATATACTAAAATCATATAGTTGAATATTTTTCCATGTATATAATTACATGGAAATTTTTCAATAATGCATAATTTTATGATAATATTTAATAATTTAAAATAATTCATTAATAATTTTATTTATAAGCTTTATTTATTCTATTTATTTTGTGACTTTTGGTTGATATTAGAAGTTGATTTTAAAATGTTTGTTTTATCATTATTAATTGATTGTAACTTCTGTGAGTAACCTTGTGTTGGCAACCATTTTCTAGTACTTCTAATTTCATCACCAGAATAACCTGGAATTCTTATATTCCAATTTCTCTCTAAATGAAGTTGAATATCTCTTGACTCCAAATTTTCAGATTTTCTGTGTTTGGCTAGTCTGCATGCAAAGCTTGTCACATTAGTAACAAAATCATCGGCTAAATCTAGTAATAGTTCTTCTACATCACCATCAATTACAGTTTCACCATCACCTTCATCAATACCAACACTTTTAATTAATTCCCTTAATTTTCTTTTAGCCATAACACGTTCAGTATCAATTTCATAAGGAGGAAGCGTAGTTAATGGTGGAACAGTCAAAGCAGCGGCCCCCATAGCGGCACCACCAGTGATTGTTGGTCTATTTGATTTGAATGGAACAGGTTCTAACGGTTCTACATTAACAGTTTCTGATATTGGTACAGTTGGATCAGATTGCTTGAATATAACTGATTTGGCTTGATTATTCTTTGCACTTGTAGATGCAGCAGCATTAACATTTGTTACATGCGATCTATCTACATTACCATCAGCAGCAGCGGTATTTTGTAGAGGAGCAGTTTTATTATTGGCAGTGGTATCTTTGGTCTGAGGAAGTTGTTGCTGTTGCGGTTGTGATTGTGATTGTGGTGGTTTTTGTTGGGTTTGCTGGGTTTGCTGAGCTTGTTGGGCTTGCTGTGCTTGTTGTGCTTGTTGTGCTTGTTGAGGAACTTGTTGCTGTTGGTTTTGAGATTGTTGAGTACTTTTTTGCAATAATTTTTGTAATGCAGGGTTTTGCTTAGCACATTCAACATAAAATATTTTTTTGTCATTTTTGAAATCTTCATGTATTTTACTGAATTCTAAAGATAATTGTTTTAAATTAGTTATCAATTCATTTCTTTTAATTTCTAAATTCTTTTTGACGTTTGGATCATTATTATTCGAATTATCGTTAATTTCCTTTGTTAACTGGTCTATATTTTGTTTTAAAAATGCATGCTTGTCTTTTATAGTTGTTCTCTTTGTCAAAAAGTTTTTCACTAAATTATCATACTGTTGATTTTGTTCTGCGGTTAAAATTTGTTTAATAATATTTGCTATTTGAGTTGAGGAATTAGAGTTTACGTTACTGCTTGGAGTAGATGAAGCCGTAGAACCAGGGGTAGCACCAACTGGAGTTGATTGGTTCACAATAGTTTGGTTTGGTGTACTAGCAGTATTAGAATTTGCATTTTGAGAATTTTGAATAGTTTGTTGTTGTTGTTGTTTTTGCTGTTGTAGTTGTTGTAATTGAGCTTGTCTTTGTTTTGTAAAATTTTCATAAATAGCCTTCAATTTTGAAGCTTGCATTAATAACTCTTTACCTCTTGGAGTAGTTTCACCTACATTCTTAGCTTCATTTACTAGTTGCTTAAATTTATTTGTTAATTCAATCAATTGTTTTTGTTGTAAAGCTAATTTAGCTTGGGCTGAAGATGCAGAGCTTGAATTTGAACTTTGATTTTGATTTGAAGTGCTAGACATTATTAAATCCTGGTTATTTTGCCACAAAAAGAATTCCTAATATATATTATCTTTGATATTGTTCTTTAATAATGGTGTTCGCTAACATTCATTGAGAATGAATTTAAATTTATTTTTATTAATATACTCTTAGTATTTCATTATGGTTTTATTTGTTTGTCAATTTTCAAAAAAAATATCCAAAAGTTTCAAAACAATTTTATCTTAAATTTCCAATATGTAGTACGGGTAATTGGAAAACTGGAAAAGAAAACGATGAGATTGATAATGGCAATAAATGTATGAGTAATACTTTAAGTGAAGCAAGAATCTGTTAACTTTTAAAAAATCGAGTAAATATAATTAATATAATAGAGTTGCAGTCATTATATTGTAATGAATATTGATTATTTAACAAAACAGTTGAAAAAAATAATAATAGGGTAGTACAAAAAATGAAAGTAGCTATATTTTACACAGATCATGATAACGAATGGACCAAACCATATGGTAATTTTGTTGAATTAAGTAAAAACCTATTAGATGATCATAATAATGGCAATGCTAAAATTGAGTATATCATCTATAATGTATACAAAGGCGAAATACCAAGTTATGAACAGTTAATAAATGAAAAAATCAGCAATATATTGATTACCGGATCCAGATATGATTCGTTTGACACAAGTAAACACTGGATTAATAAATTAAGAGAATTAATTTACGATATTATAGTCAATAAACAATTTGACTTAAAGAATGATATTAAATTATGTGGTATTTGTTTTGGACATCAAGTGATTGCCAACGCATTAAACTATGAAGTTAAAAGAAATCCAAAGGGTAATGAATACGGTATTTTTGACATTAAATTAAATGAAATTGGTAAAGAGCTATTCAAAGGGATCATCAAAGATGAGGAAACAAATATTAAATTGGCTGAATTCCATAGTGATATTGTTACATATGAAAAAGTCGATGAGTCCCATGACAGAATTCATTTGAAAAATTGGGGTGAAAGTGATAAAAGTGAAATTCAAGGATTCTATTTAGAAAATAAAATATTAACCTTCCAAGGACATCCTGAATTCATAACTGAGGTCATCAAAAATGGTTTGAACTTCAAGGAACCTACTACAAAATTAGAAAAGACTGAAAACAATGGTTATCTATGTAATAAAGTTATTTTTAGATTATTTGAAGGTAAGTTATGACCTTAGTTTACTAGTGTACTAGTGTGTTAATATATGTATATTTGTGTAGTGCCGCCGCAGTAAGTATAATAAACATGATAGAAACGGATATCTGTAACTAAGCATTAGAACCATTATCAGAAGAGATGGATTGTAATCTAATCTAACCATTGTTACCTTATTTGAACTAAAAGAATGTGCCAACGGATGTAAGACGGACATTAGATTGCGGATCTCAAATGACGGCAGACAGGAAGAATCTTGGTTTACAGAATAAAACAACGCAGAAAAAAGAAAGAGGAAAGAACAAGGGAAAAGAGAAAGAAGCAAGAAGGCCTGTGAACGTTTACAGACCTTATTGCTTCCTTCTCTTTTCCTTCTTTCTTGTTTAAATATAGCAATAACCACACACAATACGCACAGGCGCCATTTCGACTAAACCCCGAGAAAGACAGATATATAACTCGGACATGCAGAAACAAGCCGTAGCACCAAACAAACATGACTGTTTTCTTTTTTTATCACACGGTATACAGAGCAAACACAACTGCGGACACGTACAAGTACGTTCATTAAAATATTCCATGTTCACAATTAAAAAATTCTAGCCTTTGTCACCTCATTTTCTTAGCAATATACACTATTTCATTTGATTTCCTCTGAAAAACAAAATAAAAATATGAAGAAAGCGGCGAGGAAAACGTATTACGTATATCTCAAAATTCACTTTTTTTCTTTTTTTTGTTTAATTTTATCGCGCCTCTTTCGAAATAAAAAGTAGCGTATTAGAAAATTTTGATACATTTACATAATAAACTGTTTGATCTGGTAATAAAATTTTTATTTTTTTCAGTTTTTTTCAAATTTCCAGTGCTTTTGAAAAAAATAAAATAGTAATTGCACGTAGTTAAGAAATCATAGCCTTTTGAAACTTTACTAAAACTGGACACAACATATAAATAATTAGGTGAAAAGTTCCTTTTTATATTTTTATCGTATTGTATCTCATTTACTTAATTATATATATATATATATATATATATAGGTTTGTATATGTATGTGTACATTTAAATATTATATATATCTTTTCAATATATTAATAAGAGAAGAAAAATAAATTCAAAAGTTTAAGGCATCATTCTTTTATTTGTATTTTTTTTTACCTAGGAAAATTTGAAATATTTATTCAGCATGAAGTTTTTAAATAAAAAAAATTCTGTTAACGCTGCTATTTTGTATAGTGGTCTATCGAATGCGTTCTCTTTGAGTCCATCATACTTTACTAAAAACAATGATAACAAGGTGATTGAAAGACCGCAATTGAAGAAAAGAGACGGTTCAAATGTTGATAATTTTGTTAGTTTTAAGTTCGATAAAACTTATGGTGACAATTTTAAAGATGCTTCGAAAAGAAATAAACCAAAGTTAGATATTGTTAAAAGAGATAGTTATGAAGAAATCGAATTAAAAAATGAATCTTCATTTTATTCAATTGAGTTATCTATTGGTACTCCAGCTCAAAATATTACTGTATTGATTGATACCGGTTCTTCAGATTTATGGGTCACTGGTTCTGATAATCCTTTATGTTCAACTACTGACGTTACTATCACCGATTCAAGCGGTAATACCCAATCTTCTATTGATTGTGCTACCTACGGTACCTTTACTATTGATGATTCTTCAACTTATACTTCAAATTCAACAAGTTTCTCTATATCTTATGGTGATGATACTTATGCTTCTGGTACCTGGGGTCAAGATGTTTTAAGTTTACAAGATTTGGACGTCACTGGTTTATCTTTTGCTGTTGCAAACTATACTAATTCCACCGTTGGTGTTTTAGGTATTGGTTTACCAGGTTTAGAAGTTACTTATTCTGGTTCTTCTGCTGGTACTTCAAGCTATCAGTACGATAATTTACCATTAGTATTAAAAAACTCAGGTGCTATCCAATCTAATAGTTATTCTCTATTCTTAGATAGTGATTCTTCCTCTACAGGTTCCATTATTTTCGGTGGTGTTGACCATTCCAAATATTCTGGTGATCTTTACACAGTTCCACTAGTTAACTACTTAAAATCTAGTGGTTTCAGTAGTCCAGTCGAATTCGATATCACTTTACAAGGTTTAGGTGTTTCTAACTCTACAAAGAATACCACCGTCTCGGATACTAAGATCGCTGCTTTATTAGATTCTGGTACCACTTTAACTTACTTACCAGCTGGTTTAGTCTCTTTATTAGCTACTCAATTAGGTGCTACTTACTCTTCAAACTTAGGTTACTACACAATGACTTGTCCAAGTTCTTCTGACAATACCAAGATTGTTTTTGACTTCGGTGGTTTCCATATTAACACTAATTTAGCTAGTTTCATTGTTACTTCATCTATGCATATTTGTGTTTTAGGTATTATTCCACAAACTGGTGGTCAAGCTATTTTAGGTGATTCTTTCTTACAACATGCTTATGTCGTTTACGATTTAGATAACTTAGAAATATCATTAGGTCAAGCTAAATACGATTCAACAACTGAGGATATTGAACCAATTGTTTCTTCTGTCCCAAGTGCTGTGAAGGCTGCTAGTTATTCCAATACCTGGTCGACATACTCTACCGTTACTGGTGGTGGTGACATTTTCACTTTAACTGCATCCGCTTCTTCAAACAATAACAGTATCAGTTCTTCATCTTCATCTTCATCTACACGTTCTTCCAGAACTGCTACTTCTTCTAGCACAGGTTCTTCTAGTTCAAGCAGCTCAGCGTCTAACCTTAGGCCTACCTCGAGTTCAATTTCTAACTTGTCTAGCAGTGCTTCTAGCAGCAGTTCCAGCTCTGATTCTATAAGCCAATCATCTAGCACAAGTTCTTTAACTGAATCATCCCGTGCTAGTTCTAGTTCCAGTTCAACTTCAACTTCGACTTCAACTTCAACTTCAACTACTACTAACTCTAGATCAACTAGCTCTTCTAGCTCTTCCACATCAACTACTAGCTCATCCGCTCAAAACTCAAATGGTGCCAACATGCTTGTCCCATCATTGCTAATGACTTTTGCTTCCTTTTTTTACTTCATTTAATTTGATTTTCAAAATTACATTCATGTTAAATATTATTAACCTTTTCTTTTACTAAATAAAAATTTCAAGCACAAAATTTATTGGAATTCACATTTACAATTGAAACTCTTTCAGTGGGATGATTGCTTTGGTCAATCCATCTATTATTTGTTTAGTAAAATAGAAAGTATCTCAATATGTATTCACTCATTTACTTAAAGTTATTTTTACGTCTATAAATATTTTAAAAGTTACAATATTTCATATTTTAATCATGCCAATTATATTTTATGTTCTATTTAGATTGATAAATTTACATATTAAAAGTCAATAAAATATGGTTTTTCCGCTACTCTTATTAAAGTTCTTTATTTTGTTCACTCCAATTTAATAATTTTTCCCTATGCTTATTATAATCAATTCTTAAGGCCATATAATTTTTAATATATTCGTTAATATCTTGATCTTTAGTAAAATTTGATTCCATATCTTCAGTTAATTTATCTATTCCTTTTAACGATGACTCCAATTTTTTTTTAATTGCATTGAAGCTATAATTTGATTCAATATGACTATTGAAATTTTGCCATTCCTTAACATATTGTGATTCCAAAATTTTACAATTCTCCATATTTTCAAATGTATCATTTTTTTTATTTTCTAAATCATTAAATTTATTCTCAAGTTCATTTAATTGGTCAATTAATTTCCTTATACTATCTTTAAAGTCAGTCTGTAGATTGAATTGGGTTATATATTTGCTTAAATTTTCTCGTTGTAAATTTATAAGATCTAATAATTCAGAGTTTGATAATATGGATATATTATTTGGAAGTTTTATATCAGTATAAACTTCTGATTTTACTGGTTGATTTGTATGAAATTTGGACATAATTTGAGAATCGACTGCAGTTGACATTCGATATATATAATTATTTATTTAGATTGATATAACGTAATCATATAATATATTTGTTTGAGATTGATAATGGTCTATATATAGCTATATTTATAATGATAATATATTGACTTAAAATAATTAATAGAGGTTGCATTCAACTAAAAAGATTGGTCTTTTTTTTTTTTTTTAATTGTTAAGTAATGAAGGTGCAAACATGATACAGACTATACAGGGTTGAAAAAGTTTAAAGAAAAAAGAAAAAGAAAATGTATATAAAATAAAAAGGTAATGTATAGTGAAGCATATAAAATCTAGAAATTATATTATATATTGTAATTAAATTGATTAATAGAAGAATTTGAAAAGACGAAGAATAATAAATACAGTAATATGTCAGCCATAAAAGTAGCAGCTAAATCTCAACCAGCCAAACAAGCACTGATTATTTTTCATGGTCTTGGTGACAGCGGTAGTGGTTGGTCATTCTTAGCTGAATACTTACAAAGGGATCCAGCATTTTCTCATACAAAATTTATATTCCCAAATGCACCAGAGATTCCAATAACAGTCAATGGTGGCTACAAAATGCCTGGTTGGTTTGATATTCTAGATTGGAATTTAACTGGTAATAATGTTGATAAAGCTGGATTTACTCAATCATTAAAATTAGTTGAAGAATACATTAATAATGAGATCAAAGAAGGAATTAATCCAAGTAATATCGTAGTAGGTGGATTTTCACAAGGTGCAGCAATATCACTTGCAGCTTCTATAAGTTTACCAATGAAGATTGCAGGCTTTTTGTCATTATCAGGTTTTTGCTTTAATAAGAAATATATTAATGAAATTAAAAATTCAAATAATATAGATACACCAGTTTTCCATGGACATGGTACAAGTGATCCAGTAGTTCCATATCATGCGGGAGAATTGACAAGAGATCATTTCATTTCGGATTGCAATATGAATGATTATAGATTCCATTCATACAATGGTTTAGAACATTCTACCTCTCCACAAGAAATGATAGACTTAGTAGCCTTCCTAAAAGAAGTTCTAAGATTATAAATATTATAAAATACATACACACACATATATATATATATATATCACAAGAAACAAGTATTCAACTTCATAATTAGTACCTATCAAAATTTAATGGGTCTCTTAATTATACAACCACATTATCTCACATTACCTGATAAAGCAGACTATCTTACCTTTGCTGTAGTTTAAATTTTTTTGATATTTGTTAATTAGCGTGTGCATGTGACTTCTAATTTGCTTTTGTGCTGCATGTTCTCTGTAATTTTGTTTTCAGATTAAAAATAAAGGTTTAGTGCGAAGTTTGTTAGAAAAAATGTCTCGTATAAAATCAATTCGTACAACGATTTTTCTGTATTTTTTTGTTTATATATTTCAAGTAGTTAAAGTAAATTTCTATGGGGGTTCTACAAGGTTCAAAAATAAGATGTAATGATAATTTGATACATTCTACTTGAATTAAGATTTAAGAAACTGTTTTTTGCAATTGTTTTATCTATTTATAAATAACTAATGCTTTACTTGGAGTCCATTGAAGTGTAACTAAATACAATCATTCAAAAGTACTCAAAATACTATAAAAATTGTTCAAAATATAAGCTTTTATTAGAAAGATAAGGGAATTTTCAAATTTAAGAATTAAATTATTTATTATAATTTTAGGAAAGTGGTTAACAATTTGATGGAATAAGAACCTAATATATAATGTCACTTCCTTTAAAACCACTATCTTTGGATATTAATATCAAAAAATTAAGTTCAAGTCAAAGAAGATTTTACAGTAATATAACAAAAGCTCTGGAAAATTTCGAGAATGTTACAGAATGGGCTGATTATATTGCAAGTTTAGGCAAGTTATTGAAAGTTTTACAAAATTTTCCCAATGATAATACAGTTGGATTCGATATCCCCCAACCTTACCAGATTAGTAAATGTTTGTGCTCCTCATTGTCATCGGATTTACCTGCTGGTGTTCATCAAAAAACTCTAGAAGTTTATGCATTTATTTTTGAAAAAATTGGTCAAAATGATTTAGCCTCTGAGATTAATATCTGGATTAGAGGTATCTTACCACTCATGACCTACGCATCGATGTCTGTTAAAATTCCATTAATTGAACTATATGAAAAATATTTATTATGTTTACCGTCAAGAACTTTGAAATTAATTATAAAACCTTTACTGTCAAGTTTGTTACCAGGTATTGATGATGATAGTAGTGAATTCCAACCAAGAATAATTAAAATGATAGAAATTCTTAAGGCCAATCTTAAAGATGATTCGCTATTTTGGCAATCTCTTTATTTAATAATGATAACTGATAAAGAACGAAGGTTAGGGGCCTTGATTTGGTTGTTAAAATATTTCCCTTCTCTAGATTTAAAATTGGATATTGAAAACGTTTTTAATAATGGTAAAACAGTAGAGAAAATAACTTTTAATAGTAAGAGAAGACTTATTATGCATGAATTATCTGAAGAAATAAAAGAAGTTGTGTTCCCTGAAACGGCTTTATTGGTTCGTTCATTAGTTGCATGTCTAAAACCAGGAAATGATATATTAGTCAAAAGAGGAATATTTGATTTATTATTACAATGTATTCCATTGAACTCAATTGTTTTATCGTATTTAATAACACCTGAAGAAAAAGAATTGTTAGTCATTTCTTGTTGCAAAATTACTCTAGATAAAGATATGTCATTAAATAGAAGACTATTGAACTGGTTGCTGGGTTCAACAAAAGCAACCGTATCAGAAGCAATAATAAACGCTGGAAAAAGTGTAACAGAAAAAACTGAAAATAATAACAGTAAAGAGAATTATTTTATTAAATATGGATATGATCCATTATTTAATGGGTTGATGAAGTCATTTTCAACTGAAACTGATATTATTGGTGTTCTTAATATGCTTCTTATATTAATGGATAGGTGGGAAATTGGTACGACAATAATACCTAGGATATTTATTCCTTTATTTTTATCAGTAGAAAAGCATTCTAATAATGAAAACCTACTATTAATGGCAAATACATTTTTTGATGTTATAGAAACGAATATTATATGGGGGAAATTATATGAATATATTTATGAGACAAAAAATATTAAATTTTTAAATTTTATTCTGAAAGAATTTAACGTGATGCAAGATGAAGAAATAATTATACGACATTTACCTCTGATATTATTATCGATAATTTACTTTGAAGGTGAATTTTTGGATGAAACTGTTAAAATAAATCGTTATACAATTTCGAGTCTAATATTGGATATTATACCAGAAAGGGCGCTTCTTCCTTTGAGTGTTTGTTCATATAAAGATCTAGAATCTTATGAAAATAAAGAAATTACCACCCTAATTTCGAATTACTACTTGTTAGTTTCAAACCCATTTGAAAATAATATTGATGAATTGAAAAATGATACAAATCCAGTATTAAGCCAGTCTAATATGACTTATCTACTATTATATGGTAGTAAAAAAATGTTATTAAAAAATTTAACTTCTGATTCTAATGTATTATATTCTTCTAATTTATTTGTTAATTTGTTTGAAAAAATACCTAATTCTCCAGATAATTCACCTGATGTCAACTTTTTATCTTCGAATAAAGATTTTATTGAGACAATTAGCATAGAGGCCTGTAAAGAAAGTACTAGTTGTGATTTATTGGATGGTGTCACTATTTTATTAACGAGATATTTATCAAATTGTCTTTCACTAGTTGAAACATTAAAATTACTGAAAATATTAGTTGGGTCTTTGAAAAAGTACATTTTAGTATCTGATACTCAAAGTAACGTGGTTAAAGATATAATTTTACTTGAAAGGAGTATAAGTTCGGAATATATACAGGCGGCTTTGGTTAACAATCTTCAAAATGAACCAAATATTATTGAAAAAATTGAAATTATAAAAGTTCTTTGGAATAATTTAGAAAAAAATTCATCAAGTCTTGATAGAATTTTAGATTTATCATTGGATGAATTATTAGATGAACAAAGTCCACGCTATTTATATGTTTCAAGATGGATCCAAGAAATTGTAAAAATGGATTCTTTTGGTAGGTTATTTGATTATCTATTGAGAAATTTGGTAAACTTCAATTTTTATAAGGTCAAGAGAATCTCAGAAATTGACGATTTAGATATGTTCACTTATAGACTTAAAATAATTACGGCTGTTTATGGTGTGGATAAGTCGAGTATTTCAAAATTCATATCTAAAAATTCTATTAATTCATCATTAATAGCTTATAATGAAAAGGAGAATGTCTGTTCTTACAAAACTTATCTTCTTGGATGTATTTTAGAATTTTTAGAATTTAAAGACAATCATCATTCTAGCAGCATAAGAAGTTCATTATTATTATTAGATTTGATATTAGATGGAAGTGAATCAAACTTTAAAGAAATAATTGTAAACTTAATGACTTTATCTGCCACATATATTTCTGAGAAAGAATGCGAATCTGAAACTATATCTGTCTCTTTGTTAAATATTGTTTCGAAAATGCTAAAATTATCGCATTTAAATGGTATGAATATTGATACATTAAACGGTACTTCTTCAAATGGTGGTTTCATGGAATTTCTTATCAAGATTGTTGATAAAATGGATGGTCCTATCATTGTACCATCTTATATTAAATTGGTTTTAGAAAGTGTAAAGTACATTGACCATGATATATTCAAATATTTACTGCCCATGACCAATGCATTCATAAGCAAATGCAATGTGAACTTAAAAGATGGACAATTAAAAACAGATTTCTATGATTCGATATCATTGATATTATTTTGTTTAGAAGAAATGATAGAAGTTTCACATGGTTACCTATTAGTCGATGAGAAAGAAGGATTATTTGTTCAAACAAATAATAATAAAGGTGATTTTTTACAATATATTGTAACTAACGTTTTTACCGGTGACTCATCAGATTACGAAGCTGTGTTACATTCTGAAAAATTGACTTTATTACAATCAATCCAGCAGATCGTATTATTTGCTGTTGAGGCCTGGTGTTGGACTAATGATCAAATTGCAAAAAGAAATGGATTACTTCATAAGAATAGTGTAATTTTTAAATTTAAATCTAAAGTTAAAAGTATTTTGGAAAAACTATTTATCCTAGAACCATTAGAGGTCTTAGAAAATATTTTATCAACATACAATGAAAACTACACTTTATCTATTATTCAGACATTAGATGGTAACAAACCTAATGTCACTTTACCTCATTTATTTAATAGTATTGTATTAAGAAAAAACCCGAACCATTTTAATAAATTCATAAAGGCAGCATCTTTAGTCAAAAGCAATCCAGTACATAATGGAGTTATTATGGATTCTTCCATGAAAAACAGAATAACCTGCAGCAATCTGGTCCAATTTTTAATCGAATATATCTCAACAATGGAAAATGCTTCAATGGAAGAGGTATATGCTGATATTATTGCTTTTATGAAAGAAATTACTTCAGACTTTGTTCATTATACTGATATTTCTATGAGATTACTGTTGTTTTTATCAATTTGTGGTGAGAAACTAGATAAAACAAAATTTGGTGAGCAAAAAAATGTAGTCAAAGAATTTTCTGAGATATACATGAGATATATCTCTTCATGTTTAGCAAACCTTCAGAAAAATGACGTAAAAGATTTAAAAACTGATGTTAAAATTTTGCAGAAGGTTATTTCAAAGTTGAAATATTGTATTAATGACTCCCCAAATTCAGAAAAATATAACAATACCTTACAAACGATTATTACATGCTGTATATCTCCATTCATTAAAGGCATGGCGGATCAAGAAGTCGAAGATGATATTCTTGAGTTATGTGTTGATATATCGAATATTAATTCAACTTTAAAGCCATGGAAGACAATGATAAGCGATTTATTTATGAATGATCGAAAGTTTGTTAGAATTGCAGATAATAAAATATGGTCACAAATTATATTAAACTGGTCTCAATACCCAGATATAAAAAGCAAACTAATTCCAGAAATAATTAATTTAGTAGAAGCTAAAAATTTAACTATAACACCTAGTATTATTAACTTTGGGACATCTGCATCTAATGAGATAAAAAGTAAAAAGCTTAATATATTTCGAATTATATATCTTTTGACAATAGCTGGTAAAAATGAATATTTATTGAATTTAAATGATATTTTCATTTTAGTTCTAAATTATTTAGAATCAAAAAATGAGGAAGTTAAAGCTGTAGCATGGATACTATTAAGAACTATTTTGATCAAATTTTCAAGTTCTCATTTTATTAACTACTGGAGCAAAATAACTTTTATCTTACAAAGTCAAATTCAAGAAATTTATGAAAAACTACTAATTCAATCTACCATCAATTCGAAATTAGTTTTCCAAATGTGTAAAACTTTAGATATGCTTTTAACATTAAACATTGAAGAATTTTCTTCAACTAATAACTGGTTGTTTATTATTGACACAATAAACTGTTTTAAAAAAACAGAAAGTTACATTTCAATAGTTGACGAAATAGCAGAGTTGAAAGATTTTGCCAATTCTGAAAAGAATGATTTCTATTTTGATCATGATGCTAAGCTAGAAAGAAAACCTTTGTTAAGTGGTATTCATGAAATTGTGTCTTTTCATCAATTAAAAAATTTCTTCTCTGAATTAAGTTATTTGAACTATGAAGCAGTCATAAGCTTAAATGAATGTGAAATTAAAAATATCGAAAATGATTTATATGAAGATATTTGCCATGAAATGATTATAACTAATTAATTTATTCAATAAATATAACAGAAAGAGAGCTCTTAATTTAAATGTACTTTTAATTCAAATTGAATTAAAAATTTAGTTAATTATTTTTTCCTATATGCTTTGAAAATCAAATTATGTGGCTACAAAAAAAGATTATCCAATCCACATTTTAAAAATAAATATTATTTTTTATTAACTATACATTACATTTACCAAAATTATTTGTTGTCTTAGCTGTAAAAAATCAATTTGCTTTCATCTTCTTTGGGTTATCTATAATATTTTATTTTTTTTTATTATTAGCTAAATATATGCTTAACTAGAAAGTTTATATTATTGTTTTTATTTAACAACGTTAAATTACCAGCCTCCATAAGTATTAGATGAAGGCAGTATTGTAATAGGAAGATTGCAAATAAATTCTTCACCTTCTAAATTATCCCTTGCATGCAGCAAATATCCTTTCTTATCTTCATAAAATTGATCAAGCATATCATCTTCGCCTTTTAGAATCAGTACAAATTTAAATACTAACATCCATTTTAACTGAAAAATATCTGTTTTAAATTGACCGGTCAATTGATTAGTTGGTGACTTTGGCAGTATCAATTTTAAAGGTAGAGTATTACAAGTATCAAATGAGATTGCATGTGTTTCGTATGCTACATTACCTCTAGGAACATTTCTTTCATTTCTATTTACATCAAAATTTGGGGCTATAATTTCAAATGACTCTAACGACACTGTCACCGCAGTTACTTTAAATGGAGAAGACAAGCTTTTGTCAAATTTCAGCACCATTTCAATGTCATCTGCTGTTGTATAAAAAGGTTTAGAAATTACTAAACTTGTAATATATTGTCCATTTCTATTTATTTGAAAAGATCTTTGTGTGTCTTTTATTTGAGGAATTAAATTTCCTTTCATTTTGTTTTCTCTTTCTTCTGATTCTTTAAATTCCATATTGTATAAATTAGAAATATTATTCCTTACTCTCGAATTATTTTTATTCAAATATGTTTTAACATCATTATTTTCTGTATCCAATTCTAAATCATCCTCTATAATAGAACTTTCTGGAAACTGCTTTTTAATTTGCACTTCAACTAATTCATCTATGTCCTTTGTGTTCATTGAATTTGATTTAATTAATTCAACAAAACTATCCTTCAGTGTTTTAATTTGAGATAAATTCTCATTTTCATCTTTACTGTATGAACTGTGAGCAGATGAAACTGACACTGCAGAAACCCTTCTATTTACAATTGATTTTTTTAATTCTTTTATATTTGCTTCATTTAAAATAACCGTATCTTGATCCAACTTTGTAGAATATTGTTCACCTTTTGGACTTACATATGAAGCAATGTTAATTGGAAATTTTACTAATTCTTGTTTTATATTTGTGGCAACTAATCTGTTAACACCAACCTCCATTGAATAATTGATTGATATATTATTTGAGTTATTATAACTTGGTGGTAAGCTTCTCGGTAAATTATTTGTTTTATAATGAAAACTCTTAACCTCTCCTGCATCTAAATAAACTTCTGAAAATAATAGAGATTGTGGAATCACAGCAATTGGATAAGATTTATAGTCGGTAGCATTACCAAAATTTAGTCCATTTACTATTAAATTTGAATTGTCAGCACCTAAAATTTGGTTTTCTACTTTGGAAACCAGACCATTATTTACAAGATTATAATCTGAATTTAAATATTTTAAAATGGATTTGTTCTCACTTTCTTTAATTGGTTCACCAATGACAGTCGGCTGAATAGAATCTGATAATGTTGATACTTCAGATCTTACTTTTTTTTTACCTAAATTATTAAATGATTGATCATTTATTATATCAGTATTAAATTGAAAACTTCCAGATATTTGAACATAGCCTGTTATTAAATGTATTGGTTTATGATATTGTAATGATTTCATCAACTTATTCTTTAAATCAAGAAGCGTTTGATTTTCTTTAGTGGAATTAGTATCACTTCTGTTAACAAAGGAACCCAGTAAAGTTTTCATGGACCATCTTTGCTCTTCGCTTAATTGTTCAGAATTTTTGTCATCATCATTATTTAATTCCGAATCATCAATTTGTTCATTGAGTATACCTTGTGAATTTTCTTCCAACTCTTGTAATTTATTTTTGAGAGTTTGGTATTCTTGAGGTGAGCCCAAATGTCTTAATCTAATTACAATCGAAATGGGTTCACCTGCAAAATATGGATTTGATTCATGAACAATTTCCAGTCTTAAGTTTTCAGATAGTAAAAATGTATCAATTCTATGTGAATGCATTTTTTAAAAATTTATGTAGAAATCTGAAAACTTTATAATATGCTTAATTATTTGTATTATTTAACAAAAAATTAATTATTTAGATTCTTGTTTGATTATTATTTGAATTATACTGATGTTTATGATAAATTTACTCAATGTAGCAGCTTAATTGATACTTTTCCATGTGTATCTTTTAAACCACCTTTATTTTTCTCATTTTTTTCATAATTAAGACACTATGCAATTTAAGTAAGCTCGTAGGTAATGATTTCAAAATTCACAATAAGCGTTTCATTTTTTGTAGGAATAATTTTTATGACCTGCAGTATTTAAGTTATAAAATTAGTAATGTTTTTAAAAGATTAATTAAAACTTTATTTATTTATATTAATATTATCTTAATTATTATAACTTATTTCTAACATTATTCATTGAATTATATAATAAGTTATAATATTGAAAAGTGAGTATGCATGAAAGCATAATTTATACCAAACTAAATAGATACAGCCTATATGCTTATTGAAGATTAATTGTGCTATTTTTAAAGCATTTTAATCGATTACAGTTTTCTTATTTTGTAATTCAGAAAATGTGATGCGAAAAGTTATTTGCGATTTGCTTGAAATGAATGAATAAAATTTAAAATGAATAATTGTTTTATTAAAATTACCTTGTTTTTATTCACTTTGAATATATTGTTGATGTTAATTAAACTTGAATCTACTTACAAGTTTTTAGGTTATTTATTGTTGAAATTCATTTGCATAATGGATAGCTTGATCACCATAATTTGAAATAGTATTATTTACATCATTTGTTATTTGATCGCCAGGAATATCGTTCACATTATTGCTAGCATGTCCACTTGATCTTAAATTTGCTTGTATTTGTGCTTGCGCTTGCGCTTGAGCAGCGGCCGCTGTAGCAGCGGCAACTTGTACATCAAAAGTAGCGGAAGTATCAATTTGGCCATCTGAACCATCGATTTTATGAAAATCTAATATTTCAGAATACATCATAACCCTCCATGTGTCTACAGGTAAATCTGCGTCATTAAAATTCCAATCGAATTTTGCTTCAGCAACAGGTTCATCTGTTGGATCATGGTAAGGAGCTAAATATGGATGAGCTAAGGCATCCGCAGCAGTTAATCTTTTTTTTGGATCAAAAACTAACATTTTAGCTAATAAATCCACAGCATCCGGTTGAACAGTTTTGAATCTTTCGGAGAATGGTACTGGGTCTCTGTGTGGTAAAGAAGTTACGAATTTCAATGTATTTTCTGAACAAATTGTATCTATAACATCACTTGGTGGAGAACCTAATAAATCAGTAATGATTGAAAATTGGTGTACGTGATCTTTACCTGGGAATAAAGGTTTGCCTTCTATCATTTCTGCAAAAATACAACCAGCAGACCAAATATCTACTTCAACATCATATTTTTGCCAAGTTAACATTATTTCAGGGGCTCTATAATATCTTGTTGAAACGTAACCTGTCATTTGTGGATCTTGAATTCTTGCTAGACCAAAATCACAAATTTTCAAATCACAATTTTCGTTAATTAATATGTTGCTTGGTTTTAAATCTCTGTGAATGACACCAGCAGAATGGACGTATTTTAAACCTCTTAAGATTTGATATAAGAAATATTGCACAAACTGTTTTTCTAATGGTCTAGTTTGTAGTAATCTGTGTAAGTCTGTACCTTGTAATTCAGTTACAAAATAAATATCTTCCAAGGGTGATAAAAATATATCTTGTAAACAAATCAAATTTTCATGTCTTAAATGTTTTAACAATTTTAGTTCTCTATAAGTTCTCTTAGCTAAAACAGCAGTAGAAAACGGTTTCATAATTTTTTTAATTGCAACAGGTTGAGCAGTTAAAGTATCAGTGGCTGAACAAACCAAACCAAAAGCACCCATACCAACGGGATTTAAATCAACATATCTATTTGTAATTTCGAACACTGTACCAAAGATTTGGGTTCTAATAAATTCTTCATTTGTTGACATTGTGAATTATATTAAAATATTTTCGTAGATCTCGGAATTTTTTAACAGAAATTAAAATGTACTTATCTCTTTTTTTTTATCTCTTCAATGTGGTTCTTAAACCAATATTACTGAATATTTAAATCTTAATTTTTTTGAAATTCTATTCTTATAATATTTGACAATAATAACTGAAATACATCTCTTTTATTAATATTTAATATTCAAAATTAACTTAGCCAATAATTTAAAAAGTAATATGTTAAATAATAATTAAAATATTTTAATTAATTTTTTTTAGCTTTTACTTTTACTATTGAATTTCTCTTTTACTTGATTTTGCTTTAAAAAAAGTATCATGAGAAGTTTCGGAGACAAAAAATACTAAAAATTTTTGAAAAAAAAAATAAAATAAATGTAGTTGCTGCATTTCTTTCTTGCCTTTTTCTTTTGAAAAAACATTATTCCTTCGTTTTGAAATAAAAACCAATAGAGTTAAAATAGAAAAATACCTACCTATACATGCCTACCTTTGCATACACATACTCTAACTTGTATACTCAAAATTAATGTCAAAATGGAAGATATTTTGTTAAGATTTTATTAATTTATTAGTTAGGGAAGAGAGTAAATCTAGAAGGGAAATAACTGATTATTAAAACTTGAAATATACAAATGTCTTTTTGGAATATAAAGCTGATTTATTGTATTTGGTAATAATACTAAGATAGAACTGTATCCCATAATTATATTTAAAACGTATATAGATTACATATATATTATTGATGTATTTATTATTGATGTATTATGAATGTATAAGTTAGAATATCTTATTCTTTTTTACCCTTGTGATTGAGAGTGGTAATATTAAAAATTAAAAGTTTTCACTATAGTATAATAGCTCAATTGCTTTTAATTGATGTTCAAAGCTTTACTTTACTAAATTTAATAAGTTATTATTTATATTAAAAAGCTACTTGGGTTTTCAAAACGTCATTAGATATTTAATTGATATACGTGTGAATGATGTTATAAAAGACGAATACATGCTTGTAAATAACTTTCTGTAATATTAAATTGTTCTTACAGAATCTTCTGCGGCTCTGAAGAAAGAATTCTAGCTGGCAAAAAAAATTAATGTATACGTCATAGCTTTGATTATTTCCATAATTGGTAGGGTAATTTATACTCTTTATATAATTTAATATTTTGTTTGCATTATATATTTTCAATAGTTTATTAAATTCAGATAATAACTTTGGAAAAGGGACTTAAAGAACTAAATATAAATAATATAAAATTATTTTATCATAAAACAGTTATCATTTTTTTACAATTAATTAAATTATTGATTACTTTTCTATATAGCAGTATATTTAAAGTATTTGCTTTGAATTTAGTATTTCTAAGGTAAGAATAGCCTTTTATTTTCTCAAGTTTAAATCGAAGTATTTTTATGATTGTTGTCGGTGCTAATAAATTATGTCTTATGTACTACGTTGTTGAATAAGTTCAATTCTAATACCTTCAAGCTTTTATAGCATGGGTATTAATCATTGTATATATCGTTAAAATAAAAATATCATGATTATAGTATAAAATAGCAATCATAATCTAAAATATTAGATAAAATAGTATAATTGAAAGCAAAAAATAGTTTTAGTTCATTGATTTTAGTAATATTAAAATAAAATTTCAGTTTTCATTTAATATTATTTGAAGTGACAATGTACATATTGTGTCGCCAAGATAATAGAATACAGAAAATGATTTTTTGATCAGCTTTCATTGGAGTAATGTATTGGTTTGGATCATTTGATCTTCAATTTGCTTTTTGATCGAATAGATCACTGAAAATTTTTAGTTGAAATAAAACACGAAACCGGTTTACGCGTTCCTTTTAAATTGTTTCCTTTTAAATTGTTTCCTTTAACTATTTTATAATTCTAAAAATTTCATTTTAGCAATTAACATTTATAGATTAATCAACAAAAAGAAACGAGAATGTAAATAGAACTAATATTTCAAATTTAGAAAAGTAATTAAAAATTATTGAAATATAGCAACAAAAATTCAATAAGTCTGTGATTAATTTTTTAAAAAAAAGACACCAAAATTTTTTAATTTTAATTTTCAATTAATTAACCATTAGCATTATAATTATGGAAAGAAACCCTCATCAGCGTTAAATTGAAAATTACCAACTTAAGAACACCAAATTTTTAATTTATTTTTTGATGTAAATATTTACATAACTTTATTGAATGTTAACGAATAAACTTACATCCGAAAAATGTTCCTGTAATCAAAAAATAATATTATTCAATTAATTTAATAAGATTGCATTCATTCTGTTTTTGATAATAATGATTTCGAGAAAATAAATAAATAAGAAATTACACATATTAAAACATTCAAAGAAGAAAATGTGAATAATGTTAATAAGGAAAATAATGTACTCAATTTTTTATTTTTGTTTGATTTACATTCTGAAAATGTAAACAGACATATATCTTTAATAGGAAAAAACAAATCAAATATGGTAAATAAAAAAACACGAAAATATTTTTTAATATTATTTCCACTGAAAGCGAGATCACATAGATGCATGTAAAAAAATTAATAAGAATAAAATTTCTATTCGATGTAAAACACGTTCAATTAATAAAAAAATGAATAATATTATTTAATTCAAAAAAAATAAAATTTTAACAGTATGTTGAGTTAGGAAATCACCTGTAGCGGAGATAATATTATGAAATAAAATGATTTCAACAAACTCAATTACATCAATATCGAAAAGCAAACAAACAACAATAACAACAAATAAAGTAATGAAGTTATTATAAAATATTTTATAAATTTGTATCAACTTGTATTAATTTGTATTGATTTGTACTAAAACTAATTTTTCACTTTATATTATTTGTGACAGTATAGAGTTATCACCGAATAAAAATTTAACAATAGTGTAAAACATTTTTTAACGGTATATACCAATTAAAATTCATTAATCATCCATACTAAACAAATTTTAGTATGATCATCAATAGATCAACTTCTTTCCCCTCTTGAACTTTTGACCCACTATACTTCAAATATACAAAAACATATACAATAATACAGCAATTTAAGCATCATGTAAAAAATTACATATCAATTTTTTTTCTTTAATCACAAGCATAATCAACAAAATTTAACCCCCCTTTTAAAATAACAATAACAACGACAAATATAGTAAAATACAAGTTATTTAAAAAAATAAATAAGAGGAAGTTCATATTATGCATATATTATTACTATTATTGTTATTATGATTTCTAATTATAGAAAAGTAATTACTATATTTATATTTCTTAGTTAAGAAAAAAGAAAACAAAACTATGAAAAAAATTTATTTCACACTTAACTGTACGTAATTTTTACAATTGGGCAAGAAAAGAATAAAAATAAAATTAAAATCAAAATCTGACACCCCCATATAATTCATTGAGTGATAAAAAAAAGTAAAATTTGGTTCCACATCCGCCCGAAAACAAACAAAAAAGAATTTGCAGTCTCTCTCTCTATGCAGTTTTATATTTGATTTTTTTGTTTACTTGTTTCTTTCAGCCTTTAACATTATCGGCCAAATAAAATTTGTTTGCTAGCAAGATATTTTGTGTCTAGCTCATATCGAAGCAATAAATAATACTGATAATTTCTAATAGTTATAATCTGTCTGCACAAAATATAGTCTTGACAATTACAAGTATTTTTTATTTATTTGATAAAGAAAAAACTTGTGAAAATAGCTGTGAATACCGGTAAATTAATAGTATGAGTGCTATAATTACAACAACAACACACGGTTTTCTGAGAGTGTTTCAATTAATTTATCGTACATTTACTTTAGCTTTTCTTTCTTTTTTGAAGGATATTAATATGAGTAACAGTTGACGTTATTATTGCAACTGTTTTTCGCCCATTTACTAAGAATACAAGGAACAACACCATAAATATGTACTGTTTTGACTGATATATTATTTTATTTTTTATTTTTCGTTTCTTTTTTTATTATTTTTTTTTCTTTACTTCCTTCTCAATATGGTAATAAAAATGCGAAATTTCGTTGATTTTTTTTTCAATTTTCAATACTTCTTGGTGTTTGCACTGAGTTTTCTAGGTAAGGATTGCAGTCAGATTTCTCGAAAAAAAGAGTAGAAACCTAACGATATATTATTTTTTAATTTGTAAGATTGAAAAACTGAATTTCGTAAGAGGAATATTTTTTTTACTTTCTTATTTCAAGTTAATTTAAAATAAAATTCGTCGCTCATTTCTGCTTGTCTTTTTTACTTGTAATTTATGTTTTTATATGCTTTTGTTTTATTTTTCGCTCCTCTACGTAAATTACTCAGTGTTATGGTGTGGTTTCTTTTAAAAATTTTTACATTATTTGTTTATGTTTATCTGAAAAAAAAAGTTTTCTTATATTTTATTTCTACTCGCGTTTCACTTCTTTTTGTATACTCTTTTATTTTCCCTCTTTTATTTTTTTTGTTTTATCGCTCTCTACATAAATTATCCTAATAATAAACATTATTTTGAAAAATAATAATAAATAAACAAAAAAACATAATTATGGTAAGTAATTGTGAATCTTTCAAATTTCATAGAGAAAAAAAAATATTGATAAAATAGAAAAAAATTAATATATAAAGAGACAAATTATTTGAATTTAATATAATTAATTTGAATTCTCTTTACCACTTTATTTTTTTTAATTATTAATTTTACTATTTATAATTCTTTCTTGATTACAAATCTCCAAGAAAAATATCTTCTGCCACTCGCTTTAAATACAAATTAAATTAAAAATGCAATTTTCCACTGTCGCCTCTTTCGCTGCCGTCGCCGCCGTTGCCTCCGCTGCTTCTAACACCACTGATGTTAACGTCACCACTGAAGTCGTCACTGACAACCAAACCACTTTAGTCACCATCACTTCTTGTGAAGACCACGCTTGTTCCGAAACTGTCTCCACTGCTTTAGTTTCCACTGCTACTGTCACTGAAAACGGTGTCGTTACTGAATACACTACCTGGTGTCCATTATCTGAAGAAGAAACTGCTGCTACCACTTCTGCTCCAGTTGCTACTTCCGCCGCTGCCGCCAAGAACACTACTTCCACCACCCAAGCTGTCTCTTCTTACGAAGGTGCTGCTGTCAAGGCTTTACCAGCTGGTGCCGCTTTATTAGCCGGTGCTGCTGCTTTATTATTATAAGAATATTGAAACATTTAGAATTCATTTTTTTATATCAAAAACAAATTTTAATTTTTAATATATCATATAATAATAATATAATCGGAGGTGTTATAAATTCATAAAAAACAAAAAATTAATAGACTGTTATGTTTAAAAAATTAATGATCTGGTATTATATAATTTAAGTATTTTAATTAAGTATTCTTTATCGTATAATTTTATCATTAATATAATAATTGTTTATTAAGTATTAAACACATTAAGATTTAATTAATGTTTTATCTTCTTCTCCTTTCTGATAAGACGTTAATTTCGTTTATAAGTAATTAGTGAATTGTATACGTCGATTAATAATATATTCTGTTACAGTAATGTATAAGAATCGGCTTTCTGGTATTCATTCAATGGCAGAAAGCTGGTAAGGAGCTTTTGACTATTGTAAATATATTTATGCCTTTTTAATTTTTTTATACATATGACTAGTCAACTATAATGATATCTCTAAAACTTATTGCTGTGCATCATAACCTTATGGTATAGAGTTTTCATCAAGTTCCTAATTTTAACTCCTTGCTGAGTTTTGGCTTAATAATTTTCGCAAAAAATCCTATCCCCGAGTGAGGTTCGAACTGAAAAATTGTAAATATTGCTATTAACTTCATTATAATAGAGATTTAAAGTTTCTTTATTTTATCAAATGTTTTCTGTTTTTTTATATAAAATATAGATAAACTTCATTATATTTTAATATAAATACTTGTGTTTTGCAAAAAAAAAACTTATTAAATCTCTTTGTAAAACGGTTCATCCTTATGCAGGGGAACTGCTGATCATCTCTGTATTGTTTCAAATTGACCAAATGTCCACGATGGGTTACATCGCGAACATATTTTTTCATAATTCATAAAACTATATCAATCAATATGAAACACGTGATTTATTTGTTTTTTGATTACTAACACTTTTTCTTAAAGTTATTAAAGATAAATTTAACCATTAATTGTCAATTAAGCATGAATACAATAATTTATTAAGGTATACAATCTAAAACTTTATCTATAATATCGTTCGAAAAGCTTCTCAAGAATAATAACAATAAATATTCAGAGGAAATTGGGTTATGATCGATAAGTTACCAGAAGAGTTATTTTTAAGAGTTGGAGCGTTTTTAACTCAAAAAGATAAAATTTCATTATCCTATGTATCTAAAAAGATATATCAGTTAGTCATCCCACTTATATATCAAAATTTATATTTAAATGAAAGACCATTTTATGCAACTGATCTAGATCCATTAATAGGTTCATCAATTTGGTCCACACTATCATTTTCATTAGAAAATGATTTAAATAGAAAGACAGTGCTTCATATGAGTAAATTTGAGAAATTAATCAGGTCTTTAGAAGATAATAAATCAGATCTGTGTCCTTTAATAAGAAATGTTCATTGCAATTGGAATTTAGATGACATTTTGATGAAAAGGTTTATTGAATTACTCATTCATCATGCTAAAAATTTAAAAAGTTTTGATAATTACATTAAAAGTTATATTACTTATTTACTAACAGAGAAAAAAGATACTTTACAAACTTTGACTTTGACTCCACCATCGAAACTACCCGATATAAGTATGGCTAATGAAGAGTATTACAATAAATTATATAAAATGTTAGAACTTTACGATTGGAATAAAATTGAAACTTTAACTATACATGTCAATGCTTGTACATTTTTTGATAAAAATAGTAAGCCTTTACGAATTAAGTCATTATGTTTAAATTTAAGACCGGATACTTATAACACACAACCTGTTGATTTTATTAACCCTACTCATTACTATGACATTTTTGATGTGGAGGCCCTAGAGGAACTAGAAATTTTATCGTGGTATAGTGATAGTGACGCTGATTTAGATTTGTATGAAATGTGGCAGCTATATGATTTCATACAGTTCAAAAACATCAAGGAATTAATACTTTCTTCTTTATTTGCTGATGAACAATTTGTGATAGAATGTGCAAAAGCTTATGGCCAATTACAAAAATTGAAATTAGATTATATGTTTGATGCTCAGTTATCAAAAAGTTTTTTCGATGTACTGAGCATATCAAAATGTAAAGATACCATTAGATATTTGGATGTCAAATTTGAACCTTTAGATCCAGCTTTATTATTCATTGAGCAAGATGAGATTTCAGAATTTCAAATAAATATTACTTGTAAATGTGCAGATTGTAGCAATACATATAATAATATTATATTAAAGAAATATTTCCCAACTCAAGAATCTTTAATAATCAATGATTTTAGCGATGTAGAAGATAAGAATTTCCTTTTACAAATATTTAAATTGTACCCAATTATTCCATATTGTCATTTACTTGGAGAATATCCACCAATTGCATTCAATGCTGCTCCTCTATCAGAACATGTAAAAAAAATCAACTCATTGCTTAAATATGATAGTAAAAGCAAGAACATAATTGCAGAAAGTGATGTGATTAAAATCTATCATTGTCATATGCATTCATTAAAGAAGACTTTTGATTTTTTCTTACAAAAATTTAAGAGTTTAGAATATTTAGTATTAAACGATTTACCCACAAAAATAATTCAAGTTGACGAGCATCAAAAATGTAATGTTCCTATTTTCCATTACAATAATTATAGGAGTAATCAAGTTTATGAATTGGTGAATGATGAGTCATTATTTGATTAATAAACCTACTTAAAAGTATCCAAACAATGCATTTTAATTAAATTGAGCCATCATACGTTACTTAGATATATTTATAGATTATATAATTATGTATCATCAAAAAGTAGTCATTTTACTAATACTCAAGCCCTAATCTGCTTTTTACAAATTGTAAACTATATTTTTTCAGTTTCCATGAAATTTTTCATATCGCTTTTATTTTCTAATATGTGTATGAAAATTTTATCATTTTAGAAAATTTTTTATAAATACTTAAGCTCTTTTTCTTGATCTAAAGCTTTACTATTATTTAAAATGTTTCTGGTTTTTAGATATATTATATTCATTTTCTCTTTATTCATATACTAGAAGATCAAAGAAATAATATTCGAACTTTGACTTGCATATTATTTCTGTTAACTTTAATATAATTGATAAATGGGCTAACCTCGCCAATAGTCTAGTTGACAGACTTATACTAGGAAGTGTAATGGTCAACCTTACCAGCTATGGTGCTCCTAATATGTAATTGTTTTATTTGGATATAAGTAGGAATTTAATGATGATTACAATATTTGTTGCTCGAAGATTTTATCAGTGTGAGCACATGATTTCTCAATAGACTACAACGGTATCTGATTTTTCATACACTTATTCAAATAATTTTTATATCATATATATCTTCTTGAATAACTCAAACTCTTATAGAATTTATTTTTTTGATTAATTATAATTCTTATATTTGATGAATATTACAATATTTTTTACATGTTTCTTTATGACTATAAATACTCTTTCGCTTATCAAATATTGAAATTGAATTATATTTTGCGATGAGTGATACTAAAGTGTGCATTCATTCTTGTATTTGATATTAAAAAGAAGGTAGCTATAAAAATTTTTCAATACATATAATCTAATCGATCAATAAAAAGTAACCAATTATAATTTATATTCTATGGCTAAAGGCAAACCAAATAATAAACGCTATAAATATCCACTACCCATCCATCCCATCGATGATCTTCCACAATTATATCCACATAATCCGATATCATGGGCATATTGGCTATATTGCTATTATAGTTCTGTCAATTCTCTGAAATTCAAAATTTCTGTAGAAATAATAGGGAATAAATACCCACATATTTTAGTTAAAGATATAAAAGGCATGGAATACTTATGGAAAAATGGCTTTTTTGGTACAGGTCAACTATCACGTAGTGAACCTACTTGGTTAGAACGTAAAACTAAATTATTAAACAGCATTGATGGTAAAAACAATCCTAATTTAAATTTAGAGAAAATCACAGAAATTAGAAGATTACAAAGAGCCTATTTTAAGAAAGAAAGAAAAATGATTGATGATAAATTATTAGAGATGCGTAAACAAGGTTGTACAAAAGAAGAAGAAGAGAGTTTTATTGCAGAACAGCGTAAAACACTTAGATCATTAAGAGATGTTGAATTATCCAATGGTGTTAATTTAAGTGACGAAATAACTGATTTTATACTAAGAAATGAAGATTATGAAATACTTAATGAAGACGAAACAATTATTAATATCGAAGCATTAGAATTATTACCTGTGGAGGCAATTTTTCTTACCTTTGCTTTACCTGTATTAGATATTAATTTAAATGAATTATTTAATAAATTGATTAGAAAAACTGGTAATAAAACTGAGGAAGAAAAAAATAAAGAATTATTTTTAAATAAACAGTATATTATTAAATTGATCAAACAATATACTGTTTATCATCATTATAGATCTAGGGGATGGTGTGTTAGATCTGGTATCAAATTTGGTTGTGAATATTTATTATATAAGAGAGGTCCACCATTTCAACATGCACAATTTTGTATAACTTCATTAGATTATGATGAATCAAAACCATATGAATGGTATTCAAGTCTATCTCGTGTCACAAGTAATGCTAAAAAAACATTAATATTATGTTATATCGAATCGTTAAAATCTGATGATGAAATAATGAAATTATGGAAAAAAAAAGATTATAAAAATATTTTTTCAAATTACAAACTGTCAGAAGTCGTTTACAGTAGATGGATGCCAGGAAAGAATAGAGACTAAAACTCAACGTCATACAATAACATAACATGTATAATCATGCTCACTCAAACATTTATATATAAATATAATATACAATATATCAATCCTCATAGTACATAACTAATGCATGCTTCTCAATATTTAACATTTATGATAAGATTAATATCTTCTAATTATTTATTTTAACTTTCAAAATAATTAATTAGTGCTACAAAAGTTGATGTAATTTTTAACTTACTACTTCTTTCTACCTGTTTTTCTACCATTACTCATTGAATGCCAACTATTAAAAAATGCTGAAACCCAAGTGAATATAATGAATACTAGAATCACCTTAAGTGTAAACTGAACTTCAAAATATGGAAAAGATTGATAGAGTTCATATCAATTTGTGTTAAAGGATATGTATGTTGGCATGCATTACCATAGCTGTTAACAGTGTTAAATGTAGGCGTTTTCCCAAATTTATTTTTGAAAAATTTGAATATTTTGCTAAAATCTTATTTTTCGTACAAGTGTTTTACTGTAAAAATACACATTTTTTAGTGTCATAAAGGCACTTTCTTGTAAAATTTCTAAATTTTAAAAAATTAATTGAATTGGATGAAAAAAAATATTAAAAATAACTTTTAAAACTAAAAATAATAAAAAATTTGTTTTACTTTAAACAGCCTTGTTTGAAATTTAAAGTAATTTATATTTAATTCCTAATGTGTATATTTAATTTATGTAACTTATATATTAAGCCTTCTTTCCCCCTTAACGATTTTTTATTATTTATTATATAATAAATTTATTTGTTTTACTTCTAAATTATTAATTATTTTTAAAAAAGGGTGAGATTTTTTACCGTTATAAGAATAATCATTATAACAATAAATTCTTAATTAGTCAAAAAGTATTATACCGCAATAAGAAAACAACAACATGAATATTGTTAAGTTGCAAAGAAAATTTCCAATTTTAACTCAAGAAGATTTATTCGATACAATTGAAAAATTTAGAGCTATTGATTTAGATGATAAAGGTTGGGTTGAAAAACAACAAGCTTTAGAAGCTGTTTCAAAATCTGGTGAAACCTCCTACGATGAAGCGAGAGAAACTTTAAAACAAGTTAATGTCGACGCTTCTGGTCGTGTTGAATTAGATGATTACGTTGAATTGATTGCTAAATTAAGAGAGGCTAGTGCTGGTGCCGTACCAAACACAAGTTTCAATGTTGGTGGTTCTGCTCCACAAATTGTTAATACTCAACAACCTTCTGGTTTACAACATAAAGGTACAGGTGCTAAAGCTAAAATTATTGTTGGTGGTTCAACAAGTGGTACCACCCATACAATTAATGAAGAAGAAAGACGTGAATTTACAAAGCATATTAATAGTGTTTTAGCTGGTGATGCTGATATTGGCCATATGCTACCATTCCCAGAGGATACTTTCCAACTTTTCGATGAATGTAGAGACGGTTTAGTTTTATCAAAATTAATTAATGATTCAGTTCCAGACACAATTGATACAAGAGTACTAAATTGGCCAAAGAATGGTAAAGAATTAAATAATTTTCAAGCTAGTGAAAATGCTAACATTGTTATAAATTCAGCTAAAGCTATTGGTTGTGTTGTTGTTAATGTTCATTCAGAAGATATTATCGAAGGTAAAGAACATTTAATATTAGGTTTAATTTGGCAAATCATTAGAAGAGGTTTATTGAGTAAAATTGATATTAAATTACATCCTGAATTATACCGTCTACTAGAAGATGATGAAACCCTAGAACAGTTCCTAAGATTGCCACCAGAACAAATCTTATTACGTTGGTTCAATTACCATCTAAAACAAGCTAATTGGAACAGAACTGTTACCAATTTCTCAAAAGATGTTGCTGATGGTGAAAACTATACTATCTTATTAAATCAATTAAGTCCAAGTTTATGTTCTACTGCTCCATTACAAACTCCAGATTTGTTAGAAAGAGCAGAACAAATATTACAAAATGCTGAAAAGCTAGATTGTAGAAAATATTTAACCCCAAGTTCGCTTGTTGCAGGTAACCCTAAATTAAATCTAGCGTTTGTTGCTCATTTGTTTAATACTCACCCAGGTTTAGAACCAATTGAAGAGGCTGAAGTTCCAGAAATTGAAGAATTTGATGCTGAAGGTGAAAGAGAAGCTAGAGTTTTCACTTTATGGTTAAACTCCTTGGATGTCGACCCACCAGTTATATCTTTATTCGAAGATGTTAAGGATGGTTTGGTTTTATTACAAGCTTACGACAAAGTTATCCCAGGTTCTGTTGATCAAAGACATGTGAATAAGAGACCGGAATCTGGTGCCGAATTATCTAGATTCAAAGCTTTAGAAAACACAAACTATGCAGTTGAATTAGGTAAATCCAAGGGTTTTTCATTAGTTGGTATTGAAGGATCTGATATTGTTGATGGTACTAAATTGTTAATCCTAGGTCTAGTTTGGCAATTAATGCGTAGAAACATTGTTAATACAATGGAAACATTATCATCCACAGGTAGAGATATGAGCGATGCTCAAATTTTGAAATGGGCTCAAGAACAAGTTGTAAAAGGTGGCAAGAGTTCTACTGTTAGATCTCTAAAAGACTCTTCCCTATCTTCTGGTGTGTTCTTATTAGATGTCTTAAATGGTATAGCACCAGGTTATGTTAACTACGAATTAGTTACACCAGGTAACACTGAAGAAGAAAGATACGCCAATGCTAGATTAGCTATTTCCATTGCAAGAAAATTAGGCGCTTTAATTTGGTTAGTTCCAGAAGATATAAACGAAGTTCGTTCCAGATTAATCTTGACATTCATTGCTTCTTTAATGTCTCTTAAGAAATAAAAATAATTAATATAATTACTTTAACTACGACATAAATATATAAATACATGTAATATTTGAATTAAAATGTATAAGAAAACAATTGTAATCACTAATCCAATTTTTTGAATTCCTCTTGATATGATTGTATATTATTTAAATATAATCGATATTTATTGTTGTATATTTATTTACAATAAAGATATATGCATGTATTTGATTTTAGCTACCAAAAATAATTCATCACTTTTTTCCAAATAATTTTTGATGTTCTTCTACCTAAGAACTTTCCAAAAAGTGGCAAAATCAACCAATTTAATACTTTATTTAATTGTTGTAAGGATTCTTCCCATTGTTGTTGTGCATCTAATAATTGAGCCTCTAATAATATTTTTTCATCATAATTAACATAAATTTCACCATCTGATGAAATTACCTCTATATCTTCCTCTATTATACTCTCTTCTATTATATTTTCGTTTTCAGCTTCAACTGCGTCTCCATTATCGTTCACATCATCATCATCAACTTCATTATTATCATCATTATCTGATAATCCTACGCTTGAGTTTGAATCTGAATCCGAATCTGATGATTGCAATACATCAAAGGGGTTGACTGTGTTTTCAATTGTTTTCTGTTTCACCATTTTATGAAATAATTTAATACAGAGATGTACGAACGAGATGGATCCTTTTTTTGCTTTTTTTCTTTCTCAACTAAAATGACGAAATCAAAAACAAATTCTTAGATGTAACAAAATGGATTCTTGAGAATTACTATGAAATTATATGGATTTGAATATATACTTTGTTGAATTGTTACAACAAACATAAGAACCTTAATCAGGAACTAGTAGAATCGATGATTCAATAAGCTACACTGAATTGAGATTTTGTTGAAATTTTCATATTTTCACGAAACGGTGCATAATAATAATAATTTAATTCATGTTAATTTTCTCCCATTATTTTTCGTTGGTATAAAAATTTCAAGAAAATTATAGGAAGGAGAAAAGAAAAAAGAGCCTAGAAAAATATAATACGAAAGCCAATATTTCTTGTTAACCCGTCATTGTACTTGTATCTTTATCCAAGTTAAACCCCAATAATAAGAGATATTCGGCTTTCATATATGTATTTAAATGTATAATGCTAGTGATGATAATATAATAGATTGAGATAGTTTACTAAATTATCAAATTCTTAAATTATTGTATCAACATTTCGATCTATCAAATGGATCGAAATGATAACTAGAATGTGAATTTATAATGGTTGATTTCATGTATTTCATATATTTTAAGTAGTTGAACTTAATTTCCGTTGAATCTCCGTTACCCGTTTCGAAACACAAAACTAAACAAAAAGAAAAGTGTACAGAGAGAAACAGGTGCAGCGACAAACGTTCATTCTCTCTTTTTCTAATTTTCCGAAACCACACAGAAATGAAGATGGACATGTGGTGGAATCGCGTGGAAGTGAGTCTTAGTTTTTTGATTTAAAAAGAAATTTGAATTTAAATTTATTATGGGTGAAGTAGACTAATTAACGGTCGTGAAACTAAGGTAGAAATGGGTTTTCAACGGATTATATAAATATTTTTTAATGCAGAGGCTTATTCGAAAGGTTGAATTCTTTATTTTTTAAGTGAAATGGTACGTGGTTAAGGTATTTTTATTTATCATTTAAGCACTTTCAATACTTTTTTATTGACCGATGAGATCAAATGGGTAATGATTAATTACAATATTTTATATTATCTCAACAAATAATTTTGTTTGGAATTTATAATCAAAGATAATACAGTAAAATTTTATATATAAAGGAACAGAAATTGTCGATTAGTCTTCTAAAACAAATATCATATAGTTCTTTTGATTTTTCGTATATTATAAAATATGTAATCATACACACACACACAGATATATATATATATGATTTAGTCATATAATTTATTTATAGCAAAATTGATATTAACTTTAACAAAATCTAAATTTAATTATAAAATTAATTTAAAAATGTTTTCAAATTATTTTAAATGTAATAATGATTCAATTAGTAGATTGAAAAAATTACAAGATCAAATTATTGAGAAAATTGAATTTGATGATGACATAATTAAAAAAAATTCAATTTTATTTGATGAAATTAACGAATGGCATTTCCATAACAATAATGATTCAAAAAATTTAATCGATACACCTACCTTATTAGTTCATGGTTATGCAACTTCGTCATTAGCTTATTATAGAAATTTTAAGGGTTTATCAAAATATATAAAAGATTTATATTCAATCGATTTGCCAACTTTTGGGTTATCAGCAACACCAGATTTACCCACAGCCAAGTCAACAAAAACGTTAAAAATAAGATTAGTTGAAAATAAAAATAAAAATATATTAAATGGTAAAAATAAAATTTCTAATGAAGATATAGATAGCTTCAAAGACGAAGAAAAATTTTATTTATCAAACGAAGACATTAAATACAATCAAAAATATTATGATGATACTAAAAAACAATTGGAGATCAACGAAGATTATTATATTGATAGAATTGAAAAGTGGAGAATAGAAAATGATTTAGATAAAATCAATTTGGTTGGTCATTCTTTCGGTGGCTATTTATCATATAAATACGCAACAAAATACCCTAATTCGATTGAAAAATTATGTTTAGTTTCTCCATTAGGTATGGAATCTAACATTTATTCAATTAATAATGATTTCGAAAATGAAAAGGTTTACAACATTAATAAAGATGATCCTTCTTCAATATTTTTCCAAAATGATAGAACTATCCCAAAGTTTTTATTCAACAATCAATTAAATGTTTTACGTTGGTTAGGTCCTGTTGGCTCAAAATTGACTTGGGGTTATATTAATAGTTCTTACAGAAGAGTTGATGATGACTTATATAAAAGTTATATCCATGAATTAATTTATGGTAAAGGTGGAATGCCTGAAACCACAATAAAAACTTTTACAAACCTATTTACAAGAAAATTACTAGCTAGAGATCCAATTACTGACACAGTTGAAAAATTAGAAGCTAATAATGTTTTACTATTATATGGTCAAGAAGATTGGATGAATAACTATGCCGGCTATCGAATGGTAGAAAAATTAAATAATTTAAAAAACAAGAAAAAATCAAACTCTGGTGAATTAGATTATGCAACTTATATGGAAGTACCAAAAGCAGGTCATAATTTATTTTTAGATAATCCATCATTTTTCAACAAGGCATTATTATCTTTCTTATTTGCTTAATGAAAAATAAAATTTTATTTATTTTAGATATAATCATTCAGTAATTGTAATTGTAAATATTCGTATACATTTTTAATCATATTAAAGTCATATATAAGTTTTCCTAAATCTTTTTTCATAGCTAAAAAGAATTGTATCGAATAGTAATGAGGTGCTGATAAGAGGTTAAAACGCATAATTTTCTATTAGTTAGTGGAGCGATGTGATTAATAAGCTCTATTGAAAAATTAAGAAATTATTGTATTGGAAAAATTATGGACATACATAAAACCACTTAAACTTTAAATTTTTAAGTGTTATTTATATATAATTTATAGTAAGTTATTAAAAACTTACAAGTCAACTCTTTAGGTTAATTCAACTTACTTTAAATAGTAAATAAGATATATTACTAAAGTATCACTCAAATACCAAAAAAATTGGGGTTAATTTAGAATGAATAAATACAATTGAAATATGAGCTCGTTAGTAGAAAACCAGAATCAAATGAATCAACCAATAACAAATAATGATTCAGAACAATCAGTGCCCAAGAATAGTTTAGAAGCTATTGAAATTTGGGAAAGAGGAGTTGAAAAGGAAAAGGATGGTAAAATGACAGATGCAATTAAGTTTTATAGAGAAGCAATTAGGTTATACGAAGGTGTAGAGAAAATGTATAGAAAGAAATTACACGATGAATGGATTTTATTTCAAAAAATGAAAGAGCTTGAGTTAAAAAATAACGAATCTATTATGGAAAAAGATTCAGATACTGAGAAGGATGAAACACCAAAGGAGATTTTACCGTGCTGGATTTTGGAAATGTTACCAAATGATATTTTAATAAAAATTGTCTGTCAAGTAGTTTTACAATCTGGTGAATCTTGGTTTAATTTATCATTAGCATGTTCGAAATTCAACGAATTATGTTTTCATGATTCTCTACCTTACATTACTTTTGCAAATTATATTTTTCCAAAACAAATATACGATGAGAGTTCGATGACGTTGAACGGTATAAGTAATATCAAAATATTAGAAAAAGAATTATGGGATGATGATAGTAGATTAATGTTAAAAGAAAGGCCTTATATAAAATTTCATGGTGTATATATAAGTGTTGTCAATTACTTGAGGCATGGTTCAAACCCTGAAGGTTCCTCTTCGTTATTAAATCCTATCCATATGATTACCTACTACAGATATTTTAGATTTTATCCAAATGGCGAATGCTTAAGATTAACCACAACTGATGAACCATCTTTTGTAGTAAAAAATTATTATAAAGAACATAAACCTAAAGGCAGTGATATTTGCCATTGGTCCTTAGGATTTGAGGATAATTTCAGTCATGTCACAATTACTAGATCGGATGAGAAGTATACTTTCATGGAAGAGTTACAAATAAAAAACCACGGTCACAAAAGAAACCAAAGATTGAAATGGGTTACCTCGACTGTTACTGACAAAGAAGGTACTGTATCAGATTGTTCTTTAAGAAATGAAAAAACTTTTTTCTTTTCAAGGGTAAAATCTTATTCTAAAAACAAGCATATTATTGATAGAGATTAATTATTCATTGAATTCAACTGATTATTTTTTACTTTTAATTTTTGCAATAGTTAAAATTTTCAGTATTCAACTTGCATTTATTATTTATAGAATATTTTTATTATATAAAAGCGTCGTCAACATAAAGAATTTTGTTAAAATATACCAATTTAGATTAAATAAATTTTAATATTATATTTTGAGTATAGTAAATCTGCATACTAGTTCATGTAACCATTTTCTTTTTAGAAAAATAAGTCTTAGTTTTATTTTATTTTGTCCATAATGCTTTTAAGTTCTCATCTCAAATAGATGTATTTTTTCCTCATTGTCAATAAAAAATATTCATTTAAATTTAAGTATTGAACTGTTTTGGTATAAGTAAATTAAATACATTTTATTGTTACCAAATATATATGATTGTTACTAAATATACGTGAATACCCATCTATATAACGACATGTCACTTGTCATCAGTAAATGGATAAACGTTTTCTTTTTTACCCGGTGTGTGAATTCATTATCTCGTAAGAACCTCGTTCAAAGTACTAAAAATAATCATTTCAATCAATAAAATTAAAAGGGAGGTTTATACTTGGTAGAATTGCAGAAAGTTCTTTTTATTGATATAAATATATAAACATTTTTATTATTTAACACATATTTTAATTTACTTATTATTTGTTACCTAAGCATTATTTTTTGAATCAAAAAAACATTAATTCAAGTTTCTGAGACAAACATACCCGCTTAACTTTTTTAAATATTAAAAGTAATGAGACAATTTAACGTATCATATGTTGAGGTGATTCAAAATAATGATGCTATATCAAGTTGTTATTATCAAGATAATAGCAATATCAACTATGGTTCTATAATACATGATGATAATGTAGATAATGATTTGCATGACTCTCTTGAAAGTCCATCAGCTGTGGAGCTAATGGCAACTCCAAATATGTTTCATAAACTGATTAACGATGTCGTACTTCCCAATGTTGTTCCAGTTCTTGGTAATAAAGTTACAAAAGTATCAATGCATTTGATTGACAATTATGATTGTTATTATACCACTAGTGATACTTTCGATGGTAGAATTACAAAGGATACAAAGATTTTTGTATGCATTAATAAAATTAGTATTCCAAAGATATTGCCAATCAGATTATTAAGCGAATTAAAACAACTAACAGAATATAATGAGGAAGGACTTGAACCCTTAAGTTTTGATACCGACGAGGAATTAAGTTTAAAGGTAGGGGGTATAATTGATCAATTTAGAGATGATTTAATTACATATCGGGATAAATTAATACAAGAAAATAATAAAAATGGTAGTAAAACTGAGAATTCATCATCAGATCATTATGGGAATACAGATGATGAGCTAAATGAAGTTTTAAGAATTATGAATGATAACATTGATAAATTTTTAAAAAGACAAGAGAAAATTTCTCTGTTAGTGGATAAAACTTCATTATTAAACAATAGTAGTGTAAATTTTAAGAAGAGAGCTGTTAAACTGAAAAATAAAATGTGGTGGCAACGATTTAAAAGTATTACTTTACTTGTTTTTTCAGTAATATTCATAATAGCTGTAATTTTAATGTTTTATTATGATTTTATATAGGTTAAATGAACTTTTATTAATGCATACATTTTTGACATGATAATTTTATTTACAGGTGCTTAATTTAATATATATTCTAATGACTCAATAAATATTTATTTGGGAAATTTTTAGATGTTTCTGTTAATATATTTTTATAATCACTTTTTTTAGTAGACTGTATTATTTCAAAAAAGCCAGTCTTCAACTTTTTTAATTTTTAAACATTTATTAAAATTACTCTATCTATCCATTAATTTTATACAACAATTAAATAATTAAAATGATTATTTATTTGTATCAATTTTTTGTTTTTTAGCTTCTTGCTCTTCATTATCTTCGTTACCTATACTATTTTCATTATCAATGTCTTGTTCTGGTTTCCCTTTATTGATCTCTATTTTAGAAGTTTGAGTTGTTTCTGTTTTGTGTTGCTTTCTTAAAGTTTGAATTGCTTGGAAATCATCTAATTTTTCTCTAATTAATGGCTTAAAACCTGCATAGCCTATTATTTCTAATGCTTCCATAATATCATCTGCGTTACAACTTTTTCTACCGTTTTGTTTTGATACATCTCTTGCAAAAGTTAATAAATGATTTACAAAAACTGTAGCACTTCTTTGAATAGCTAAACTTGCATCTTTGTTAACCATTACTGAATTATTTTTAGTCTTTTTTGGTAATTCTGTTTCAGTACCATTTTCGCCATCTAAATTAATAGACTCCTTTTCTTGCTCTTTCAAATCTGATCCAAGAATCGAATTAGCACCGTCTTTTGCTAACCCTACAACAACACTTCTTGGAAATAATAGATCTTGTATCGTTACGTTTTCTTGTTCCTTTACATAAGAAGTAGTAGGATAATTACCTTCAGCATCTTTTTTCCAACCTTTTGGTGGCATCTTTTACTTCAATATATTTTTACGTGTGATAGTTGGTCTTCTCAGTCGAGATTACTTCCAAAACAATGAATTATGTAACTAAAAAATTTGTTTCAGTATGAAATGTGCAATACCCTAAACTTTTATCAAGCTATAACTAGTAAAAAAGTTTTCTGTGTCAGAATTTAAGTTCATCATTATTAGTCTCACATATCCACTATCTCATTCATCATTTGGTTCTTTAAAATTTCCAAAATTTCCATAAACCTTTTGACGCGTCACTTTCTTTCAACTGCGTTAAGAACATTACTATAGATTATTACTTTGAGTGTATTCAGACTAGTAGTAAAGAGTTAAAAAAACATTAATTATGATGTTATAATAATATAGATTTACGGTTAAAGATTCAAAGTGAATATTAATTTTATTGAAGTTCTTAAACCAATTTTATATATTTCACCAATATAATAAATATAACTAATTAATAGAATAAATAGAATGCAATAAAATAGAATACTTATTTACCCGGAATTATAAAACCACTTTATTTAATGTATGGTATGAAAAATTTTATTAACTTTAATCTCATCTCAGCTCATCTCAGCTCATCTCATTGAATAATAACTGCTATTGTTGCAAAGAATCTTGATGTTTCATTTAATTATTTAATTACCCAATTGTCCAATATTCTTAATAAAATTGATTATTCTTACATATTGATTAATGATATATTAAATAGATTAGCAAGACTATTTACATTAAATTTCAATTATTTTTATTTTTTTTTCAAAAAGATAAAAATATTCCTGTTAGATTATATTTATATTCAATTAATTTATTTCCAAAATTTTTTTATTTAATAAAACCTTAACGAATTTAGTTAGGAGTAGGCTACTTCAATTAAAGAGACTATCCAATTTAAATAAATTTATTTCTACAAAAACAACTACATTAGAGAGTAAAGATCAGAATAATTTATCTACAATGAGTGAAATTAATCCTAATGATTACAATATTATAACGGAAGGTAAAGCTAATATTTTATTTCCAAAGACTGAAACTGTTTTTTATAATCCAATTCAACAATTCAATAGGGATTTAAGTGTTACTTGTATTAAAGCTTGGGATAATTTGTATGGTTCCAAATTACCTCCAAGTATTAATATTAATAATAAAAGAGTTAAAACTTCAAATTCTAATAATGAAGACAATGAAAATATTAATGAATCTACTATAAATACAGAAAGTAGTACAAAATCTAGAAAATTAGAAAACGGCGAAAAGGAAGATATTACTACTGAAACTAAAAAAGAAACTGTTCCATATATAAATATTTTAGAAGCTTTGTCTGCCACTGGTTTACGTGCCATCAGATATGCTAAGGAAATTCCAAATGCTAAAGAAATTGTTGCAAATGATTTATTACCTGCAGCTGTTGATTCAATTAAAAGAAATGTGGAATATAATAAAGTAGACAGCATTGTTAAACCAAATATTGATGATGCAAATGTTTTAATGTACAGAAACAAATCTACAAACACAAAGTATCATGTTATTGATTTAGATCCTTATGGTACTGTTACCCCTTTTGTCGATGCTGCATTACAAACAATCGAAGAAGATGGTTTAATGTTAGTTACTTGTACTGATTTATCTGTTTTAGCTGGTAACGGTTACCCAGAAAAATGTTTTGCATTATATGGTGGTGTCAATATGGTTTCTCATGAGGCTACACATGAAAGTGCTTTGAGATTAGTTTTAAATTTATTGAGTCAATCTGCCGCTAAATATAAAAAGACAATTACACCAGTTCTTTCATTAAGTATCGATTTTTATGTCCGTGTTTTTGTAAAAGTTAAAACTAGTCCAATTAATGTTAAAAATTTAATGTCTCAAACAATGATGACCTACCATTGTACCAGATGTGGCTCATACCATAATCAATATCTAGGTAGAATTGAAGAACGTAAAACAAAGAAAGAGAAAATTTTCAAGAAATATTTAGTTGCTAAAGGTCCTCCAGTTGATTCTAAATGTAAATTTTGTGGCGGTACTTACCATTTAGCAGGTCCAATGTATGGTGGTCCATTGCACGATAAAAAATTCATAGACGAAGTTTTACGTATCAATAAAGAAGAACATAAAGATGATACATATGGGACCCGTAAGAGAATTGAAGGTATGTTAACATTAGCTAAAAATGAGTTAACTGATTCGCCATTCTATTTTAGTCCAAACAATCTATCATCTATATTAAAATTACAAGTACCACCTTTGAAAAGAATAGTAGCAGGTTTAGGATCCCTTGGTTATAATAGTTCATTGACACATGCACAACCATCATCTTTAAAGAGTGATGCACCATGGGAAGCTATTTGGTATGTACTAAAAGAGAGTGATGAAGAGAGAAAGTCAAGAGATATTAGCACAATGAATGAAAATGCAGCTGGTTATAAAATATTGAAAAATATTGATAATTGGATGTCTAAGGAAGAACAAGAACAAATCAATGAAAAATTAAGTTTTGAACCAAATGAACAAAGTGGTAAAATTGAAAAATTAAGAAAATTGAAAATTGTTAGATATCAAGAAAACCCAACAAAGAATTGGGGACCAAAAGCTCGCCCAAATTCATCATAATTGAAATATATAAAAAAACGAAGAGATAACTTAATTATAGAATATATTACAAACAAGGTTATCAAACTTTTAAAAGAAAAAAAATAGATATATATTTATTAGGCAAATGTGTTATATAAATAAATATGTATTAATACATTTCTTGTTAAGAAAAATATTTTTTAAAAAAAGCTTCAAAAACATAATTAAGGTTCGTCATGTTATAATGTGGGAGATATAAAAGGAATATTAATAATAAATTATAAAATTGTTTTGAAATGTCATAAAAATCAAAACAAGTTTTTTAACTAAACAAATGTGATTATATATCTAATCGTAGCTTCTTTGTTTATAGTTTGGATCTTTAAATACTCTTAAAGCTGATGGCCATAATAAGGAAACAGATAAGACTGAACCCCAAACTAATAAATTTGGAACAACTCTTTTAACTTCGGTGACCATCCATGATTCACCAATATGACCAGAATGTGTTGATTTAGCGACGTTAGAAGAATATCTAACTAATTGTCTATTAGTTAATCTTGAAACTGATTGAGATAAAATTTTGGAAAACATTTTTTTAATTATTATGGGTACGATATTTATTTATTTTTAAATAAAATTGATATAGTTGTGTTATTTATATTTTTACAGTCGAGTAAACAACAAGAGTTACAATGCATAAGTATAAAAAAAAACAAAATGTGATTAAGTATCACATTTGAATAAATTTATCTTTGCATTGTTAATAAAATAATTCTATCATTTATATATGAAATAAAAAATAAAAAAATAAATCAACTCTCTCACTTTTTTCATTTCTTAGATATAATAACTAACGCTAATAACGCTATTAATAAATTCATATTTACAACAATCACATTAACAATATCAATACTAAACAAATTTTAGTTCCAATGCTAATTACAATGTTAATTTCAATTCTGATACATTTTGGTTAAATGTATTAATTTAATAAAATATTGAAAGTAAAACACGTAGAGCATTTAAAGTTGATATAGACATTACTTTAAAAAAAAAAAAAAAAGAATTTATAAAAAAAGAGGGCGATGAGAAACGTTTGATAAATTGAAAATATTTGACAAAAACAAGGATAAAATAAAATTCAAAAAAGTTGATTTCTACTATTCTTTGTATCCGAAATAATAATTTCTTGTAATAATATCCTCTAAATTTTCTTCATGAATTCTCTCAATAGTATCAAATCTCAGATATAAATCGGTAGTTATGTTAAAAAAAGGATATTTAAATCGAAATCGAAATCGAAATCGAAATCGAAATCGAAATTAATAAAAATGACTGCGTAATTATCACAGCCGTAATCAGAAAATACATACATATATTTATATATAATCGCTAATAAAAATTAAAATTTCTTTTTATATTAACATATTTATTTTATCTTCTACTGACAAATGCATGCAGAATTCAGAAACATAACATGTCAAAAAAGCAATTGTCTCCACAAAAGTTTTAAAAAAAAACATATAAATTCAAAAGATATCACGGGATTTCTTGCACCGTAGCAAATAATACATCGTAGAAAAAATTAATTAATTAATTAATTAATTTTTACAAAACCAAAAACCGAAAAGAGAAATGACTGTACATTTTATTTTCTCAAATATTTTTGACACATTTTTTCTCAAATACAATGTCTTTTTTTTCTATTTTTTATTTTGTGAATGAACTACCATTAATTTTACATCGCTGTTTTAGTCAATTTCTGGATTTATCGTAATTAATATTTACTATTGCATTTATTTACATAGTTTATTTTTTTGAACCATCTTTGATGATATTAAAATAAAAGATACCACCACCACTGCTACTAAGGGTTTATACTCTTTTTTTAATTAGCATTATCTTCAATGGATATGCTTAAACTTGATTCATAAATTCGTCTATTTTATTGTATTACTATAGCTGAATATATAATTTTTAAACTATATACATATATATTTATATTATTCATTAAATTTTTGTCAATTAGGAATGTTCTGATTTATTTTCTATCTAATGACGAATGCAATTTATGCTCTTTAATTATACTAATCGATAACAATGCAAATACGCTACACATCACACAAAAAAAAAATACATTTTTGGAGGCAAATTGATAACAAAGTATTATAGTCTCTTTAAAAAATTTGGGTGATTCATTACGTGCCCATTCTGTTGATTTTGATGCTTTATCAATTATTTCTTTTAATTCTTTTTCACTATACATCTCATTATTCGGATCTAATTCCAATATTTTAATTCTCAAATATTTATTTAGATAATTATGAAATATTGCTCCGCTAATTGAGACACCTAAAGTACAACCAGTTGATCTAAAACCATATGAAATTGATGTAATTACTGCTTGATGATCATGTGGAACTGCTGCAATCATTGATAATAATGCAATTGTAATCAAAACTGCAGATCCTAGTGCAGGTATAAAACCCAATATATATTGTCTCCAAATTGAAATCCTTTGATCAACAAAATATATTTGTAAGCAACCAAAAACTGAAACTAAACAAAATATTATAAGAAACCAATAATATTTACCAGTCTTTTTCATATAAAAACCTGCTCCCAAAGAACCAAATGCAACACTGAAAAAATTTGGCAATAATCTTTTACCAACATCAAAAGGAGAAATATCCATAACAGTGGTGAAATATATCGGTAAGTAGTAATTAATTGTCATTAGAGACATCATTGAAAACCAATTACCTAAGCTTGAACCCAATATACTTCTATCTTTCAAGAATTTCACTGGCAAAATTGGATCAGAAGCAACTTTCAATTCAGTGTAAACAAATGAAACGAAAGAACTTATTAGTAGTATTAATAAAATGAAACAAAACTTTGATTTGTAAGATACGCCAAAACTCTCTACAGAACTAATAAGCATAAAAGTAAACAAAAATGTCACCAAAGAAATTGCACCAATCCAATCTATACATTTTAAATTCTGTAATATTAATTTCATTTTTGAATCTTCATCTTTATTTGATAGTTGTAAACCATAACCTTTGGACGTTTTAGGTAATTCTAACCACATATTTATCATCACTGTACTCAACAAAGATAAAGGAATTTGAAATAAGAATGCGCTTCTCCATCCTCCTAACCTTACTGAAAACCAACCGCCTACAATCCCACCTAATGCAACGCCTAAACCATAGTAAAAATTGCAAATACCCTGATATAATGCTCTATTTCTTAAAGGAATTATATCACTCACTGTAATAGTACTCATTGAAGTGATACCACCACCTCCAATACCAGCAACAAATCTACCTATAACTAGCATCCAAAAAGAATTTGCTGTACCACAAATCAAACAACCTAGAAAAAAATTAATATTACAAAAAGTCAATACTACTTTTCTGCCAAAAATATCAGAAATCTTACCATATAATGGCTGAAAAGTTGCACTGGATAATAAATATGCAGTTGCAACCCAAGATATTTTAGGAATTTCATTAAATTCAGAACCTATGTGAGCTAACAAAGTTGATACAATAGTATTGTCAAGAGCGGATAAAAATATCCCTAAATACATAGAGGACATAATGATCTTTAATCTTGTTTGTGATATAATATCATTTTCAATTTCTTCAGGTAAATTATTATATATACTACCATATTCCTGATTTCGATTTCGATTGGAACCACTTGATGATTCTCGGTATAATTCATCTAATTCTTTGATCTCACTAGCGACAAAACCTGGAAATGAAAAACTGCTATCTTGTAAAATTTCATTTCTTATCGGATTTAAAACTTGTGAACTGACTTCATTTCGGAAACTAACGACTAATGGAGTATCTTCATTATCAGACATGGCCTGAAAATATTATAGTTAATTTTATTTATATTTATATGTTATAAAAACCAATATCTGTTATCCAAGTATATATATTAGGCATTTATAGTATTGACAAATCAGATATAATGAAAGATAATTAAATATCGAAACTGTAATCATGCATATTTTTCTTATACATTTTTATATAAAAGTAATATCTTTATTTCACTTTGCTTTACATCCAAATTACAAGTAATTAGGCCCTTAAAAATTAGAGTACTAAAACATTATTAAGAACACGAAATAAAACTATTTTTGTTTTTTCCATTTTTATTTCCCGCTTGTAACTCACCGCCAATTCATACAAACTGCGAACCAGAATAATTAGTATGACAGAAAAACAACGTTCTCGTTCGATTAATTAAGTAATCATAGATTATATAATACTTACTAACAATCAAAAAAATAAAAATGCAATTTCATAAGTTTAACTGATAAACAAGTGCAAATAGCAAGTACAAGACCATGGTTCGATTAGGCTTCACCACCACACATTCTAGTTATAAAATGTCGTGTCAATAATGTAGTAGACATTAAGAGATATATATATTTATAGATAGATAGATAGATAGAGAGAGAGAGAGAGAGAGAGAGAGAGAGAGAGAGAGATTGAAAAAAAATAAAATCTATACAATTTGTTTATGAATATGTTTCTTCTTCTTTTTCTTCTTAAAAAAACCTTATGATAATCATCTACATGAATATTCATTACTTATTTGTTAATAACAAACTCTTTTTGCAAGTTAATTCCAAATTTGAGTTATCGTAAAAAAATACAGAAATCAAACTTATTACTTAAATAATATCTTATGGAATAGTGCAATAACATTTTTTATGTAAATGATTTATTTCCCACACTCCACTTTATCTACAACAAATACTGCAATTTTGACAAATTCAGTAGAAATTAGAATAGTTGAATAATTAAATTTCTATAAAATATACAATATCATATCTAAATATGTTTATTAAAATGTATAAGTTCTATTTCAGCAGTATAGTAAAATATATATTGAAAAAGATAGAAGAATTTTTGTAAACTTCCTGATTATATTTTTTGTTTTAACTCACTTCCTATAATTAACTACAATTTCCATTTTGAAAAATCAGGTATATCAATATGAAAAAATGGGTAATTTGAACCTGTAACAGTTTGTAAACGATAAATTTCAGAATTTTCTGACTGTTGTTGAATCAAAATCGAATCTAAACTTAACCCATCTTCTAAATCACTCTCGTTACTAAACGAATTAACTTTAGAAACATGATAACTTGTGTGACCTAGAATTATTGATTCATCACTATAGTCATCATTAACTGAGCCGAAACCCATTTGTATCAAACTTTTCTTAATCCAACTGGACATTATTCCAGCAAAATGAAATTCTGTTTGTTTATTACTGTACTTATTAATTGCTTTTCTCAAATCAACTAAACTTTGAATTGCAGTGGCATCTGTTTGGACAACTTGAGAAAAATCAAAACAGATTACTCTTAACTCTGGTTTTTCTTTAACATTTTGAGTTTTCTTTGCCTCATTTTCATACAAATCTGATTTATTATTTTTAAATTTATTTATTATTTTTTTAATACTCTTGGGACATTCCCATTTACCAGGATTATTCCATGGTCTGTCACTTTTCTTTTTATAAATATTCTCAATACCTTCTCTTGTTGATTTTTTAACTTCATCATAAATTATATCATAGTGTCTCGAACAGTTTAAATAAGTAAAACTGTCTCCTAATCTGTAAACTAATACACCTGGTGGGGGAGGAGTCACTTCAATGAGCGGATTAATTTCTCTATAGTAATTATTATTTAATGGTATCCATTTCAGATAATAATTTAATTGATTATTATTATAAGTATTTCCAATTTCAAAAGATTTAATATCAGTGAACTCTTTACCATCACAATCTTTATCTTTAATCCTGTCTTTGTCATTTAAATCATACTTAGAACTCGATGAAGAATCATCTGCAACAATAGCGTAATCAGTCTCTATTAAACTTGGATTTAACACTTCTGCAATCTTAATATATCCTAAGAATTTACCAGCTGGGAAAATATTATTAAAGATAAATTGAGCACATGAGAAACACATTGCAAAATAAATACCGTTTTCAATTGATGAAAATACTGTAATCAATACAGTGACAATAAAACATAAGAAATCAAATGGATTCATTTTATAAAAATTCCAAGTAGTCTTGTATGATGCTATTAAATCAGAGACTGCATGAATGATGACAGCTGATAACGTGGCTTTTGGAATAAAATAGAATGCACTAGTTAAACAGTACAAGGCAAGCAAAACACAGGCTCCCGAAAATAAACCAGATAATGGAGTTTTGACGTCACATTTTGATTTTAAAGCTGACCTTGAAAATGAGCCAGTAGCTGGATATGCCATAAAAAAAGTCCCAATCAAATTTGTGACTCCGATAGCAATCAATTCTTGATCTGGTACAATTTTATAATCATTGACTCTCCCGAAAGATTTTGAGATTGCGATATGTTCTAATAATAAAATAATTATCGAAGCAGGTAAATTTGGAGCAATTTTTTCAAATAAACCGCCTGGGACTTTAAAGACACCAACTTCCTTTAAACCTTTTGGTACAGTTCCCAAAATTGAAATTGGCAAATTTTTACTTGATTTACCTCTTGTAATTGACCAAGAGATAGCTGTGAATACAATGATAACAATACCATTTCTCATTGCATTGGAATAAAAGAATATTAACCTTAAAACTTTGATTTTTTTTCTTCTATTCTCTGCTAAATTTCTTTTATTACTGTATCTGTCTAAAAGTCTTGGACCTAAAGAAGTAAAAAACCATTTGCTAAAATATAATATAACTAATGGAACCAATCCAAAAACAGCATCTAATTTTGAATCTGGCAAATGTTTTAAACTATTAATAACAACTTTATAAGTACTTGCTCTTGTATTGACTTTTTTATTATAACCCATCAAGGCAGGTACTTGACCCCAAATAATATTAAAAGCAGAGCCTGTCATGAATCCCGCGACAGCATTAAATGAAATAAATTCTACTAAAAAACCTAATCTAAATATACCAATACCAGTTGAAATAATACCACATAATAAAGCTAATCCAGTAGCAATAATCGGACCAGTAAAAATCAATTTTTCCTCATCGTCTAATGTTTCTGTAATATGTTCAATAACTTTTGCTGTTTGTAATGACATGACAGCAACAGGACCAATACAAACATCTTTTGAAGTTGCAAAAAAAGAATAAATGAATGCACCAACAAAAGAAGAATAAAGACCATACTGTGGTGATAAAGTAGCAATTTGTGCATATGACATTGATTGTGGAACTAATACACAACCAATTGTAATACCTGCAATTAAATCTTGAACAAACCATTTAAAATTATAGTGTGGCAACCAATGAATAAGGGGGAAAAGTGAAATTAAATAGTCTCTAATTGAACTTAATTTTATATTATCTTTAAGGTTATAATTATAGAAATCTTTGATTGTTATTTCACGTTCATTGTATATTGGTATATTAAAATTGGTTAAATTTGGATTTGAATTTAAGTCATTAATATTTATATTAATTGAGCCATTTTTAATATTTGAATTCAAGTCATTACCGTTTGATAAATAATTATCATCACTGTTCTTACCTTGAGCATATTCAACCTCAAAACGTTCTATATCAATACTATCACGATTATCCATATTAATTAATATATATATATATATATATATATGTATACTGTTTATTTAGATAAAGGTACTTGTCAACATTAATAGAATAATAATATTCTAATAAAAATAAAAATACCACATATTCAAAAGAAATTACAAAAATGGATATAGAATAACAGATAGCTTATATATAATCAATAGTTATGTGGAAAAGGAAAAACATAATGTAAACAACATTTAAATCTTATAGAAGTGTTACACAGTTATAAGAACATAATTGATCGTTTCTTGTAGTGTCTTTCCAGTCAAAAGTATCAACGAATCAATCAAAAAGCCAAAATAAGAATTTGAAGAATCAAAAGCTAGTCAAGTCACAAGCTAGTCATAAGCTAGTCATAATATAGTCATAGTTTAAGCCAGTCCTCATTCTAACTATTCTCCATTATAAGTTATTTCTGAACTGTGTAATAGAATACATCAAATTGCTTACGTTCACAAATCTTTGAATTCTTATAGTACGTATATGTTAAATATACGAATGGATGCGAGTGTGTGAATTGTGTTAATGTGTAACTGTGACAATAAAATATATGTGTGTATGTGTGTATGTATATGTGTCGTTTCTCCTGATAGCCAGATTTTCAAGGCAGTCACGTCACAAGACATTATTCATAATATTTTTAATGGCGCCACACTGTGGTATCATGTGATCATTATTAATTCTAGCAATACAAACGTTACTATACACACTCATATACACACACACATATATATATGCTGATATTAATAATATTAATAATCTATTACAACTAAAATTTATCTATATTCAATGTACATTTATAAATTGATATTGTGGATACTATTGATAAAACTCGATTATCATTGTTTTATTTCTAAATATCGATAGAATTGATAAACATTTAATAATATTCTTATTTTAATTATTTTAATTATTTTCATGAATTTAGTCTTTATATTTACAAGCTATTTGTTGTTGTATGTTGTATGTTATTCTTGTTTTTTCTCAGTGGGTTAAATACCATCTACCTTTAGCCTTTCTTCTTTCTAATATTTTATTACCTTGTTTGCTTCTAGCCCTAGCTAAAAAGCCAATTCTTCTTTTTCTCTTTAATGTGCTAGGCTGATATGTATTACCTCTCGATTTCCATCTTCTTTGAATACCTAGTCCAATATTTAAACCAAGATTTGTTATTTTATTTTCAATACCAATACTATTACCAAATATTGTATTCGTGATACCACCAATTAATGAATTACTGGAAATCAATCTACCATTCATCATTTGATTTAAACTTCTATTTAAAAAAGACATCTTTATTCTATCCAATATACTAGATTTGTGATCAAGTAAAACTATTTCAATGGATACATACGTCTTGCAAAGTTAATTGCACTTTCTTATATTTATATACTTCTCTTAATTATTTAATTTTTTAACTGGGGATTTTAATTTTTGAAATTTCATGAAAATTGAATCTTTTTTTTTTATCTTGGAATACACACGTTACCCGAGATCAAGTTTTATTTTCATTAATTTTGTGAAACTACAGAGGAATTGAAAAAAAAAAATTGATAAATAAACAAAGAAACAAAAATATAAATATAAGTAACTGCAAAGTAATTATTTGAATTTATTAAACTGAAACAACAAAATCGACCAAACACACACTTATAAAATACAGAAATATTTAGAGATGCCAAACAGAGATACATTGATTAATCCAAATAAAGAAAATAATATTTTATTCAATCAAAATAATTTACATAATTCAAAAGAAAACGATCACAAAAACATTCCACAAACTCCAATTGATAAATTATTAAAGAGAACTCATTCAAAAGTTACAGGTTCTAATATATTTAAAGACTCTAATTTAAATAATGAAAATAATAATAACAATAACAATTTCTTAAAAAACAATAGATTACCACTAGCATCAAAAGATAATAATAATAGTCAAAGATCAAATAGTTTTATTTTACAAAATAATAAGTTAGTGTCAAATAAACAATTAAACAATGCTAAAATTAGTAATAAATTGAGAAAATATGGAAGCATTTTAGGAATGCATGAAAATGGTAACAATTCTAATAAAAATTTCACAAATGTCAAAAGTATAATTTTAAAGGATGTTCCATCAAATGATAAACAACAAGAGAATGATGACGAAGATGACGAAGATGAAGATAATAATGGAATTATTTCCTCTTTAAATTTTAAAAATGCCTTGAATTCTAAGAATAAACCGTTATTCAATCCATTAAATAAAGATAAAAATCCAAATCAAAATAAAGAAGAAGACGATGACGAAGAAGAAGAAGTAGGATTATTTGGAAAAGGCAAAGGATTACAACATTTGATTAATCAACTTAATAACAATAAATCAGATACAAAAGTTAAAGAGGAAGAAGAAGTTATAGAAGAAATAGAGACAAGATCAACTGCATTTAAAGAAATTCCATATGTCCCAGAAGGCTTTTCACCTTTTAATAATGATGATATAAGGAAATTAAATACATTTACATCTCCTTATTCAAATCTAAATGATGATGATAATATATTAAATTGTCACACTAATAATAATGGTTTATTAGATTTAGAAAACATCAATGATTCGGATGATGAGCACAATGTTTCTGAAGTTATAAATATTCAAAATAAAAAAGAAAAGGAAAATCCTCATAACAACAATAATTATATAGATTTTGAGATACAGCCATCATATAATGACGGTTTGGATGCAAACGAATTGGAAGATTTATTAGATATATAATGTCTTTAGATTACATCTTAAACTATTATTATATTACTAAATATATTAGTTTCCTAATTAAAATAAAATACACATGCATATTAATTTCATATTTACAGTTTATAGTTATTTACTTTATTGTTGTGCACAATCTGGCATCTCCTCAAAATTAGGGTTAAAACCAAAATTTCCATAATTGCCATATCCATTACTATCGTTATTGATATCAGGAAGTTCTTTCACAAATTCATAATTCAATAATTCTTCTTCATTAATGTACATTTCCTCTGGATCACCATGATTAATGTTATTTGCTATATTTGTAGAATTCTTGATATTGGGTAATAAATTTCTAATTTTCTCAGCTTCATTCAATTCGGAAATCCAATTATCAGGTGGAAATTCAATTATGAAATTTATATACAAGTCACCGAATCTTGTGGCATCTTTATCTAACGGCCAACCTTCCCCTTTGATTTTAATTATGTCATTGAATCTTATTACTTTTCCAATAGGGATTGTTAAGGTTAAAATTCTATCATCTAACGTTTTTATAATTGGTTTTTGTTTAAATCCGGTAATGGCATCCGCTAATGAGATTGTCAAATCGGCTACTAGATCCTTATTTCCGTATCTTTTTAAAATAGCACTCTCTTCTTTCACTTCTTCTATAATAAAATTCAAGTCTCCTGCTTTTAATTTACCTAATTCATGATCGGCTTTACTATCTACAGTGATGATATCTTCATTAGATGATCCTCTCGGAACATTGATTGTTATCATTTCTGATATTTTAACAACACACTTTCCATTACAATTTGGACACATATTTTTGCTAGAATTAGGTCTTTTATAAAATTTACCTTTACCGTCACATTTTCTACAAATTAGATTTTGTTTAGTAAAAAACCCTGGTGCAATTTGTTGTTTAACTTCCTTGTAACCAATACCATCACATTTATCACAATCTGCTAGTGGAGGTACATACACTTTACCATTTTTTTTTGATCTCCAACCAAATCCAATACATTTTTCACAGATAACAGTTCGATTCATATTATATCGTATTATTTTACCACAGTATAATTCTCTTGTTGTTAATTTTAAATTCGAGTCTACATTGGCAGATTTGCGATTTCTCATAGAATCATTAAAAGTAAAACCATTATTAGAGTCATCATTTGCTTCTCTGAAATTTTTTTGAAGATCATATTCTCGTCTTTTATCATCATCATTTAATATTTCATATGCAGATATTATTTCTTTAAATTTCAATTCATATTCATTTTTAACACTATCTTCTTCAAAATCAGAATTTTGAAATTTATCAGGATGATATTTCAAAGCTAATTTTCTGTATTGTTTTTTTAATTCATCTTTCGTTACGGTTTCTTCAACTTCCAATATCTCATAAAGATCTTTTCTAATTATATCATTATTGTTCATAGTTCAAGCCAATTCTATACTTATTAATTTGCAACAACTAAACCTCAAAATGAAATAAATTATATCCTTTAAGAAAAAAATAATAATTTCAAAACAGAAAGTAATACTTATAATTTGCTCAAGAATAAGTATTTTGCAATTTACCTTTAGTTTCTATTTATAACCTTTAATATTTAAGATATTATTTGCTCACTCTCATCAATTAACATTACAGCATCCATGTAATGAAAGTTCCTACTTCTCACAGCATTCTTATTTCAATGTTAACTACTGTATCAAATTTAATCAATGGCTCAATTTTGAAAATTTAAAGGTCATCGGAGGAAGTCAATAGAAGTACCAAGACTGAAAGAAAAAAAATTTGACGATGACGAATAATTAAATGCATTAATAATATATACACATATAAATTACAATACACACATACATACTTAAATTCATTCATAAATACATATATATATATATATATATATAGTTCGACCATGGTTTCTTCTTATTGTTCATTTATTAACGCTTAATGACTATTTATTTCTACTGAATAAATATTCATACATAAATTTGCCGCAGACTGATACTATCAATACTATTCTCATACCAAGAACAACATATACCAAATTATAATCTAATATGCAAGTATGAGTCCAACTACTTTTTTTACTGATTTTACGCCAGCGCCAAAGGTAAGCTCAAAAGATTTAAATCAAAGTATTTTAAACACTGAGTATGCGGTAAGAGGTCCAATTCCAACTTTAGCAGAAGAGTTAAAATTGCAACTTGAAGAAAACCCAAATTCTTTACCATTTAGCAAAATTATTAATGCAAATATAGGAAACCCACAACAATTAGGTCAAAAACCATTGACATTTATTAGAAAGGTGTTATCAATTTTACAATATCCTGATATTCTAGAGGATGAGCAAAAATTACAAACTCTAATAGATTTAGGTATTTATGAAAACGATATTGTAAAGAGAGCCAAACGATTACTGAAAGATATTGGAGGTAGTGTAGGTGCATATTCGTTGTCACAAGGTGTTCCAGGGATTCAACGTACTATTGCAAATTATATTACCGAAAGAGATGATGGTGAGATTTCTTTTGCTGAGGACATTTTTTTAACAACAGGAGCTTCATCTGCCGTTTCATTTTTACTTCCAATGTTTTGCAATGGTCCAAATTCTGGTGTGCTAATACCCATTCCACAATATCCATTATATACTGCTACTTTAACAATGATAAATAGTACAGCATTACCCTATTATTTAAATGAGGAAGAGAACTGGTCTGTCAATGCTGAAGAAATGGAAAATATAATAATGAAATCCATCCAAGATGGGATTAAACCAACTACAATAGTTATAATCAACCCAGGTAACCCGACAGGCTCAATTTTAACAGAGGAAGATATTAAAAAGATTATCAGACTTTCTGCTAAATATGGGTTACTAATTATTGCAGATGAAGTTTATCAGGATAACGTTTTTCCTGGAAATAAGTTTCATTCTATGAAAAAGGTGTTGAGAAAATTACAAAATCAATTTCCTGGATTTTATGAAAATGTCCAGCTAGCGTCCTTGCATTCTACCTCAAAGGGTTATATCGGGGAATGTGGTCAAAGAGGTGGTTATATGGAATTGATAGGGTTTACAGACGAAACTAGAGATGAAGTTTTAAAATTGATGTCTATTGCGATATGCTCTGTGGTAACTGGGCAGGCGGTACTTGATTTATTTTTATGTCCTCCAAAAAATGGTGACGATTCCTACACTTTATATCAGAAGGAAAGAAATAATATTAAGAATGATTTGATGACAAGATCAAATAAATTATATGAATTATTTACTTCACTAGAAGGAATGGAATGCCAGCAACCACAAGGAGCTATGTATTTATTTCCAAAAATATCATTTCCGAAAAGATTCATGGAAGAAGCATCGGAAAACAATATGCCAGCCGATACCATGTACTGTATAGAATTATTAAAGAATACAGGGATTTGTACAGTACCTGGAAGTGGTTTTGGTCAAAAAAAAGGTACATTCCATTTAAGAACTACCTTTTTAGTACCTGGAGATGAATGGCTTCAGTTGTGGAGAGATTTTCACATAAAATTATATGATAAATATAGGGATTAAAAATTTAGATTGCATTTCTTTGCACACAAATGGTTTATTTAATATTTAAATACAAAAGTATATAATAACTGAACAAAGATATGAATTTTTTTTCTCGAAACTAGTAAAATATAGTTATGTATACGAGATAATGACTTTAAAAGAAACGATAGATATATTAAAACTTTTCAAACAATATACCGATTTTACATAACTAAACTAGTGTCATTTTCATCAAACGTATCTTCATAATCTATATTAGTATCATCCATACTTGGGTATTCTTCATCTACATTATTAAGTTGGCCCAAATAGCCTTCCTCTTCTGAGTCATCAGATGAATTCACTACAGATTCAGATAATTTTTGAGGCTTTTCTTTCTCTAACAGCATATCAAAAGAGAAATAATCTTCTGAATAAATATGACATAGAGATCCGTCTATATTTATTATGTTTTCAGTAGGTAAATTATCAAGAATTGTTTTACTCTTGTTTTTGTATGATTCCAAAAAATTTTGTTGCCCAGAGAAGATTGCATCATTTCTACGGCTAACACCAAGCTTGTTCCAATCATTATTTTGTTTTTCTGATATATATCTTAAACAGGAGCTCCAAGATTTCAAACACTCTTTTTTATGGTTATTCAATAGCTTTATAATATGCGACATTCTCGAAAATTGTTTTGATAATTTAGTAGTTCCCATTCCAATCGTTATGTTATATTGCCTAGCAAGGTAGCAACATGTTTCAAAAATATCATTAAAAGCCAAGGAGAATGATGAGATATATAATGGAGCTACTGGAAGAGATATAATGAATTCCACAATTGTGCTTATAATAGTTTTCAGTTTTAAATTTTTTAATGGGAAACACCAAACATACATTGAGTAAAAATCATTAACAATTAAGATATGAGAGTATTTTTTTTGGATCTTATTTTTTTCAAAAGGACTTATAACATCTATAATAAGTCTTTCATATAAAAAAGAATTTTCTCTTTTGTGTAATATTACATTTTTATTTTCTGTTATCTTATTATTCATGTTACATACGGAACAGTATTTTATTGATTCGTTTATCAAAGTACGGGATATATTAGCAATGTGTTTTTGTAAAAATGCAGTTAATTTTGTTCTATTAAGATGATCATTTAAAAGGTGTGTAGCCATTATCAATTGGTATCTGCAATCTGGATCAACTATAATCCGGTTCTCTCTGTTCCTATCATGCACAACAGAATTTGAATCCAGGTAATATCGGTTTCTAAGGTATACCACTCTCGTTACATTATCCTTACCTTTAATATTAGTGTTTGCTTCAACATTTTTCTCAGTAATATCATCATTCTTTACTAAATCATATAACTTTTTAGTTAAAAAATTGGTGCTGAAATTTTTAAGATTTAATGAACCTGTTTCCAAAAGATCTTTATCGATATTAGAAGTAACTAATGCACTATAACCTTGCTCTAAACGTGGTAGAATATAAATATCATTTCGTACCGTTTCAGATTCTGTAAATTCGTTATTAATCTCATCAAAACCATTGTTCAGGTCAAAAATATCAGTCATATTTTTCTAAGCAACCAATTTAATTTTAATTTAAAAAGTTACCCATTCAGTCTTATTAGAGGTTAAATTCACAATTATTTTATTCACTTAATTTGGATTATATGTTAGGAGGTTTAATTCTATATAGCAATATTGACATTGTACAAGATTTGGGTAGTATTCTTACAATATTTAAAAATTAAAATTATAAACTGAAATTTTGAAACTCATCGCGAATTCCAACAAGTGACATAATCAAATTCTCAATCTAAATAAGGAATTATTAAGGAAATTATTAAATACAATAAAAATAATAGTGTTATATATAATGAACATCAACTTAATCTTTAAAATATTTTTAATTAATCATAAATTTTTTTTCTCAGGTTCATCAAGTTGAGATTGAGATATATCTAAATTGGCAATATATACCATTTGCCATGCAGAAAGCCAACCAAGGCAAACAATAATCCATGTCCAGTTACCCATGTTATTGTATGATGTTATTAATGCATTTATTATTTTCAAATTGCTTACATCATTTTCAAAAACAGTGGCAAACATAAATATAGCTACTAAAGGATTTGAAATTGCTAAAAATAAACAATTTCTTATTTTAGATTTCATAGTTGGTAAGTCAGAATAATTTTTGGTTAATGTCATTGGGTATGCCATTAAACCCATACCAAATGCTAATGAGAAATTCATAACTAATAGTGATGTAAGCACTAAACTAAAAAAAATAAATGCAACAAATTTCAATCTACAAGATAAACCAGATTGAACAGTAATTATTTTTTGAGGTAAATGGGATAATGGTAAAAATGATACGATTGTAAATAGAAATATTAACAAGTTTGATGGCATATATGACTCATTAACCTGAGATAATGTTGAAGAAATTATTAAAGAGCATAAAAGAATTACCATAGCTACTATGTTAGATCTGTCAGAAACTGGCAAATTTATAAATTGATTGTTAACATATGAGTTAACTGCAGAAATACCGAATGCAATAGATAGACATATAGCTGAAGGTAGATAACTACCAATTGACACAAAATGTCTTGGAGCAACTAAAAAGTAAAAGAAAAAAGACTGGTGAAATTTTTCTAATAGATTATTAACAGATCTGAACAGAGCTTCTGGAACACGACCAAATGTTGTAATATCATGACCATCTGTACCACATGCTTTTATTGTCAATGCTTGAATTCTTCTACCGCTAAATGCTTCATTACCGTATAGTTTTCTTGCACCGGATAATGCAGAATTTTTAACACCAAACATTAAAGTTTTCAACCTGTTGAAGTAGCTTGAATTATACATAATTTCTTTATCTAAACCTTGTAATGATACTTTCATACCTTCGTGTTCAATGACAGATACCGCAACATTTACAAGATCCAAATTAGGAAGTTCACCGTTTAGCCCATTAAAATACAATTCTACGAATTCAAAGTTATCAGATATAGAAGGATAATCCAATACAATGGCTGCTTCAAGTGAACCACCTGTCAAATCCAAAGAACTATGATAAGCATCAACCCAAGCTTTCATTGCTTTGTCCGGATTTTCTGAAATGACCAAAATAATATTTTTGGACCATATTGGCCAACGTGAAAAATATCTGCTCAATGAAATACCAAGGGCAGTGCCACCAATATTAAGTTCATTATCAGCATTATGCCATGGTACAGCTAAAACAATTGCTTCCGTACCATCACCTCTTTGTGAATTATAAACACCATATAATGTATCACCATCAAATTCATTTTCGTAAATCATGGTCTTCATACCAAAATCAGACAACCATGATCCAATTTCTTTATTTCTGACTTTTGATGATTCGTTTGCTAAAGCATCTACTTGAGTACGGTACCCTCTTAAAATATTCCACTCACTTTCCCTGAAATAACTATAAGCTTGTGATGGTAACAAAGCATTTTCAGAAATATATGTTCTACGATATTGTCCTTCTATTGGTAAGTATAACATTAAACATATACTGATAATAACAAATATATTAGAAATTACTTGTAATTTCCCTAGAAGTTTAGGGATTAAACCCAATTTCGCAGCTCGTCTGTGCAGAATTTCCAGCAAAGCCATTAATAATACAGATTTTCAAATTGGCTCTTTTCAATAAATGCTAATCAAAAACTGCAAAAATATTTTAATTATTTACAATATATTAATCTCAAAATAATTTTTGATTTTCTCATATTAAAAATATTTGAATATGTTTATACATAAATAATGTTACACTCTTATTCTTTTATATTTTGATTTCATTATTGTTATTTTTAAGCTTCTGTTCGCAGCGAATAGTTTTCAAAAATATGAAATCTCTAACGTTGCCCATTCAAATGTACAAGCAAAGATATCAATCAATAATGATAGCTATAAGAACATTACAATTATAATTATAATAGCCAGTATTTTATCTTTAATTATAAATTATTCCATGTTTTTTATTTGATTTTATTTTAAAGTCATATGTCAATCTCCTATATACCATATCATCATCATTTCAGAAAAAACATAACAAGATCTTGTAAACTTTATTCACAGTTAAGTCGAAATAAATAGAGATATACGCCGAGCGTGATTAAGAGGAAACCATGGCCGACACACCGATTTTAATAGACAATGGATCTTATGAAATTAAGTTTGGTCATTCAAATCAGAACACTCCATTTAGAGCTTTGAATTCATTAGCGAAGGATAAATATGGATCATACTATTTATCAAATCAAATAAAGGATATTAAAGATATATCATCAGTCACAATAAAGAGACCCCATCAATTAGGTCAACTAATATCATGGGAATTAGAACATGAAATCTGGGATTTCATGTTATATAATGGAGATTCGTTTGAAAATTTTGAATTGAAAGAAAATATAAAGAATCATTTAGTTTTATCAGAAACGATATTTACTTTACCTGAATTATCAAGAAATACAGATCAAGTTATTTTTGAGGAATACGGTTTTGATAGTTTATACAAGGCACCATCTGGTAGTTTTGTACCGTTCTTAAATGCAAATGATGAATCTCTAACCAAATTATCAGGAGGAGGAAAAAATGATGCAAATAGTAGCAAAAAAACTAATTATCAAGATTTCAACTTGGTTATAGATTCAGGTTATAACTGTACATGGGTGATACCAATGATAAAAGGTGTTCCGTATTATAAAGCAGTTAAAAAATTGGATATGGGTGGACGTTTTTTGAATGGGTTACTAAAAGAAGCAATTTCATATAGACATTATGATGTTATGGATGAAAGTTTATTAGTGAATAATATAAAAGAAAACTGTATGTTTATGAGTCCAGTCTCATATATCGATAGTTTTAAAAATCAAAGTTCAACGGTTGTAGAATATGTATTGCCTGATTTCCAAACAAGTTTTACCGGATATGTAAGAGATTATAAAAAACATTCTATACTACCAGAACATTCACAAAGCATTCTCTTAAAAGATGAATTATTTTCAGTCCCTGAAACATTTTTCCATCCGGAAATGGCAAATATTCTAAAACCTGGTATTATAGAAACAATTCTCGAGAGTTTATCTATATTACCAGAACCAATTAGACCATTAATGGTAAGTAATATCATATGCACAGGTGGTAATTTTAATATTTCAAATTTCGGTGAACGTATATTTACTGAATTACAAAAACAGTTGCAAACTGAATGGGTTTGTGATATATCTCTACCAAAAGAAAATTCAGAATTACAAAATTGGAAAGCAATGAAAAGTTTCGTAGAAAATAACGAACAATTATATTCAAATGCAAGAGTCACAAGAGAAGAATATAATGAACATGGTTTTGAATGGTCAACAAAACAAAGGTTTGGTTACCAAAATTGGCTGTAGTCGAGAAAAATAACAATAAACAGCATATCGAAACCATATTTTTCATTTTGCATAAAATCTAGTATATTTACGACATTTGTAAAACTATTTTTAATATAAACATTAACCCATGAAACTAATCCTTATTGTGTGGTTTTTTAATGTCATTTTTTTCTTTAGATAATTTTATTTAATAATTAACATTAATGCATCCTAATAAAATATTAAATATTTCTCTATTAGAAATTAACATCTATTTATTCAATCAATTACATATAAACATAGCAGTCAGATAGTTTGATTCAGAAAACATTAAGGCTAACACCTTATATGCTACTTACTTTTTAATGTTAGTCTCAGATAATAACAAACGAATTTTGAGGAAAAATTGAATTTACGGAATTTTGAAAAAAAAACACATAGACACACATCAAAAGAAATTGATTACACCTCATTTTCAGTAATAGATATTTTAAATAAATTCTATCAATGTCAAACAGCCTGTTGTTTAGATCTGGGTTCGAATAATATAGCTTTGATTTTTTTATATTGTTAAGATTAAATTATATTTCAGTTTTACCAGTTTTTGTCTTTTAATTGCAATCATCTATTCAAAGTAATTAGATTTTTTTTATATAGAAGGAAAGAGAAAATATATCAAGACAAGTGATACTAAAAAACTAATCGAAAAGGAATAATTTTTTAGAGTACAAGGAATACATAATACCCTATTTTTCTATTTATTATATCATTTTCAATTTTATTTTATTTTATTTTATTTTCAATTGCATTTATTTTTTTTGCATCAAGGACAAAAAAAAAGATATAAAATGAAATTATCGTATTTATTAATAGCATTTATTGCTTCCATATGTCATGGTTTTTATTTACCAGGTGTAGCTCCAACTACTTACAATGAAGGTGATGAAATTCCATTACTAGTTAACCATTTAACTCCATCTCTTAACTATCAAAAAAAAGATGAAAATGGTGAAAAAGTAAAAAGTAAAGAACGTATGTTATACGCTTTTGATTATTATTTCCCAAAGTTACATTTTTGTAAACCAGAAAAAATTGTTAAACAACCTGATTCTTTAGGTTCTGTTTTATTTGGTGATAGAATTTATAATTCTCCATTTTCTATTGAAATGTTGGTTGAAAAAAAGAATGTTCAACTATGTGAAGTCACAATCCCAGGTTCAGACGCTAAATTCATTAACAAGTTAATCAAAAATGGTTTCTTTCAAAATTGGTTAATTGATGGTTTACCAGCTGCTAGAAGAGTGTATGACGCTAATACAAAATCTGAATTTTATGGTGTTGGTTTCCCATTAGGATTTGTTGAAGTTAAACAAAACGTTGGTGGATTAGGTGTTCCAATGGAAGACAAGACAAAAGATTCGGATAAAAAAGCTGGTAATGAAAAGAGAGAACCTAAAAGATTAAGCAAGTTGGTTCACCAAGTTGAATTCCCATACTTAGCTAATCATTATGTTATTAATGTTGAATACCATGACCGTGGGGAAGGTAATTACCGTGTCGTCGGTGTTACTGTTGATCCATATTCTACTACTGACGCAGTTAATCCAGAAAGTGGTGATAGATTATCATTGGATGAAAACAATGATAATAAAGTTACTTTCTCCTATTCTGTTAACTTTATTGAATCAGAAACAGTTTGGGCTACTAGATGGGATAAATATTTGCATACTTATAACCCAACTATTCAATGGTTCTCCTTAGTTAATTTCTCTATTATAGTCATTTTATTATCATTCCTAGTTGTTCATTCATTATTAAAGGCTCTAAGAAGTGACTTTGCTCGTTACGAAGAATTCAACTTAGACAACAACTTTAGCGAAGATTCAGGTTGGAAGTTGGGTCATGGTGATGTTTTCCGTATTCCAAGTCAATCAATGCTCTTATCTATTTTAGTTGGCTCTGGTGCTCAATTGTTTTTAATGATCATTTGTAGTATTTTCTTAGCCGCCGTTGGTATTTTATCTCCAAGTTCAAGAGGTTCTTTACCATCTGCTATGTTTATATTTTATGCTTTATTTGGTTTTGCTGGATCATATATATCAATGAGTGTCTACAAATTTTTTAAGGGCCCATATTGGAAGGCCAATATGATTTTAACACCATTATTAGTTCCAGGTTTTATTTTAATTTGTATTGTTGGTTTGAACTTTTTCTTACTATTTGTTCATTCATCAGGTACTATTCCAATGACCACATTGTTGTTCATTGTATTCATTTGGTTTATTATCTCCATCCCATTGTCTTTAGCTGGTTCCTTACTTGCTAATAAAAGATCAACTTGGGGTGAACATCCAACTAAGACAAACCAAATTGCTAGACAGATTCCATTTCAACCATGGTATTTGAAGAGCATACCTGCCATTTTGATTGCTGGTATTTTCCCATTCGGTGCAATCGCTGTTGAATTATATTTCATCTATACCAGTTTATGGTTTAATAAGATTTTCTATATGTTTGGTTTCTTATTTGTGTCATTTTTATTATTAACATTAACGACATCTCTCGTTACTATTTTAATTACTTACCAATCCTTATGTATGGAGAACTGGAACTGGCAATGGAGAAGTTTTACAATTGGTGGTGTTGGTTGTTCATTATATATTTTTGTTCATGCCATTCTATTTACTAAATTCAAATTAGGTGGCTTTACCACTGTTGTATTATATGTTGGTTATACTGCGTTACTATCCATATTATCATGCATAGTAACTGGTGCAGTAGGTTTCATTAGTAGTATGTTTTTTGTTAGAAAAATATATTCTAGTGTTAGAGTTGATTAGATAAATACTATATAGAAAGAAGAAAATTGTCTTCTTTTTAATCAAATAAAATATTTTAGATAAATATTAATGAATGTTCATATTATATTAAATTTTAGTTGGAAGGGATATTAAAAATTAGTAAAAGCAAAAAAAGAATTAACATAGGTTGCTATATAATAAAATCACAGCTGGGAAGAAGTGAATCATAAAACAAAAGTTCTAATTTCTGTTGTAAAACTTTGCGGTTGTCATTGTCAATTGCATCATTAAACAGAATTTTGAGAGATATATTAGAATCTATGTACTATATTGCATGCGAAAGCGCTGGAATTCAAATCTTTTCTATCTCTAATTAAATCTAATTTTATTGAAAGTCGGAGACGATGGTAGAAGTAGATTCTGCGTTAGTAGCAGTAGTGTTTGATTTAATGTTTAATTTATTGTTCATATTAGAGGTTATAGTATTACAGTATAATTCCTTGTCCTCTTTATGTAAGATTATATAATATATATTAATGTACAGAATCTAGAACTTATTTGTTCTGATTGATTGATAAAAATGCTTGCCTTTTATACCT